>OX377204.1:96600537-96998035 GCA_947396885.1 Heligmosomoides polygyrus polygyrus | reverse complement strand
TGAAATCTTTTTCTAACTATCTTCTGTAGTTTAACCTGCCTAAAGATTATTTCGATTTGAAAGAGTTCGCGATGATTTAAAAAGTCTTAGGCTGGTCTAGAACAGTGTCCAATTTGCTTTGAAAAGTGTCCAATTCGAGGTGAAAATGGTATATATGCCACTCTCTTGTCACATTTTTAGACACCTTTCACTGTATATTTTTCACAGTAAACTAAAGATTCTCTAAAATGGTTACAATATCTTTTTGCTGAAGGGAAATTTAGAATGTCCATCTTTAAAATTTTTGAATTCACCTGGCCAAAAAATGAAACACACCGTTCGAAAATCTTCAGAATAAAAAATGCAAGAAAAAGCAATATAATAATAATATAATATAATAATATAATATAATTTTGTATATAATATATAATCGTATAGTGCTTATGGGCGCGTGTAGCGCAGTCGGAGAAGGCGCGACTGTCGCGTGCACCCGATACCAGGTTTCTGGTTCGGATTTCCCGCCCAGGCCAACCAAGCCTTCCATCTCTCCGGGGTCGGTGAATTGGTACCAGACGTGTCTGGGAAGGATAAAGCGCTGACTTGTTCATCGGCTGGCCACCGCAAGTCATTGTATGGCCAAACACGCATTCAAGTCGCCTCCACGACATCCCGTAGAAGTAGAATGGGCTGGCACATCCCAGAAGGGATTGAGTAACGCCGTCCTTTATCCTTATCCTTATAGTGCTTATAGTTGCTTATAATTAAGTCTAAAAAGCAGAAAGGTAACAATTTCAGCTTATTAAAAAAGAGAGCGCACCGTTTGGCTCGTGGGGAGCTTCATTTGATTGATAGTTTAAATTCTAATTACTTAAAGCAGCAAACTGGAGATATGTATGTTGTTGTTGTCCAAGTGTTTTTGTCGTATCGATGACAAGCATGTATTTCCACGCAAACAAATTCTGCTATCAATCAACGGAAAATCGCAACGTTCTGGACGAGTTCATGGCACGATCTTTTTTCTTTTGAGGTCGTTAAGAAATTGCAGTCTTTCTACTTTTGAAACAAGTTGTCGACCATTAATTTTCCTTGAAAAAATCAAATTTTTCTAAAACTAAAAGCGGTGTTTGCATAATAGAACAGGTGAATTTAAAAAAAAAAATTTCAAGGAAAGTCGTACTAATTTTTCGATGGACAGAAATTATATTAACACGCTCAAAACGTGCCTGGGTCTGAAGAAAGGTGGCGAAACGAATGCATTATTTTGTTGACTATTTATTCGTTCCAGTTTTTCATTCTAATTAAACGGATATCGACATCCGTTCATAGTTCTGTCGCGCCTCGTCGCGGGAGAACTATGAACGGATGGCGATGTGCGTGAACAAGTGTCGTTCAAAGGAAAGTGCAGAAAACAAAGAAAACATGGCAATGATGAAGAGGAATTACTCAAGAGAACACCAGAAGTGGGACGACGCTCTCATGCGTTCCGATGCGACAACGGCCTGTCGACGTAAATTTTTGTCGCAGTGCACGCCGTCACTATGGACTAAAATCGGAGCACCAAGGCAGGATCGTAGTCTTGTCACGGCGAGAAAAGAAAGAAATAAGCATTCCTTGGATGCTAGACCGATAACGCGTCGCTCCAGTCGATCGCGCGTGACGCGCATATTGATCGTTGTCGCTAGTGATTGGAGCGCGTACTATGAACAGGAGCAGGGTTTCCCGCGGCGTAGAACAATGGTGTTCTACAACATACGAAGTCTTGAAGTGCCAAATAAACCACAGAGCTGCAAGAGAATGGCAGTTCTAACAGGAATGACGATCCCCAGATCCGGCAAGGACTA
Organism: Heligmosomoides polygyrus polygyrus; assembly: GCA_947396885.1. Classification (NCBI taxonomy): domain Eukaryota; kingdom Metazoa; phylum Nematoda; class Chromadorea; order Rhabditida; family Heligmosomidae; genus Heligmosomoides; species Heligmosomoides polygyrus. The sequence continues at coordinate 96,996,215 of OX377204.1, read as the reverse complement.
CACAAGGACGTGGCTAGCTCCAGGTTCGTGGGGCCATTAGTTTTGCGCGGACGCACGCACAATGAGGACGATGACAAATTCACGAATTAATTCAACTTTATAAAGTAGAACTTTTGGCGAGCTAACAGTGGTCATGTCAGTGTTTTCCATACTCACGTACAATATCTGATATCAATTATCAAACGATAAAGTAACGAATGTATGAGTTAAGGATGGTAGACCAAGAACGGCGCTAATCAATACAGTTCCATAGGGACGCGCCACGCATTCTACTTTGACCGGAGGCAACTCGAATGCATATTCGGCTTGTGCAATGACTTGCGGTGGCCAACCGACCAGCAAGGCTGTGCCATATCCTTTCCTGCTTACAAACTTCGGATAGATGAGACATTTGGTTGGCCTGGGCGTGGCCCGAACCTTTGGGTCAACTCGCTACGTTCATGTGAAACGGCACTGCCACTGATCACCATAAAAGGTAGACTACGGCTAAGCCGTAGTTTATAGTTGCGTCACCGCGCGACGCGGCACCATAGACGGAATAGATATCGATCGGGAGGAGCGAAAAATCGATATCAATGACGATCGTGGTGCGGCGCCGCGCGGCGGCGGAAGCATGAACTGCGGCTAACGGATCCGCAGTTAATCCGTCGGTGGGATGCGCCACGTATTCTACTCTTTCGTGATATCGTGGAGGCGATTTGGGATGGGCCTTAACTTGGAGGTAATAGGAAAGCGGCCTAGAGGGCGCCACTTGCCTGATACGTTATCAATGGACCTGAAGGTAGCTGAAGTCCACCCTGATCTAGCCCAGAATCGGGAATGATGACCTCACGACACCAGAATGGCGGATCCCGCTACGAACTGGGTAGAAGCAGAAGAAGAAGAAGCAGAAGAAAAAGAAGAAGCAGAAGAAGAAGAAGAAGAGGAAGAAGAAGAAGAGGAAAAAGAAGAAGAGGAAGAAGAAGAAGAAGAGGAAGAAGAAGAAGAAGAAGAAGAAGAAGAAGAAGAAGAAGAAGAGGAAGAAGAAGAAGAAGAGGAAGAAGAAGAAGAAGAGGAAGAAGAAGAAGAGGAAGAAGAAGAAGAAGAGGAAGAAGAAGAAGAAGAAGAAGAGGAAGTTGAAGAGGAAAGGAGAAGAAGAAGAGGAAGAAGAAGAAGAAGAAGAAGAAGAAGAAGAAGAGGAAGAGGAAGAAGAAGAAGAAGAGGAAGAAGAAGAAGAAGAAGAAAAGGAAAAAGAAGAAGAAGAAGAAGAAGAAGAAGAAGAAGAAGAAGAAGAAGAAGAAGAAGAAGTGGAGATAAGTCGAGTAACTAGCTCCGAAGAGGAGTACGATCCCAATTCACCGAGCGAAGAGGCTTAGAAAACATGGCTGCCCTGGGCGGAGCCCAAACGTTTGAATCTATTCGAAGTGTATTCAGAAGTCAGTACCTTCTATAGTTACCTCACATGTACCCCAAAATCCTTCTGCTATGCGTTTTTATCCAATTATGTCAAGAAAAGATGGAAATTAACGACTCTCCAGGCTTCGTGAACGAAATCCACCCAACCGTTGAACAAACAACTGCGCCTATAGAGGAAACCAGTCTTTCTGACTTCACTGTCGACGCGGCAGTTGGCGATGAAGAACGCTTCAAGTGTAGATGAAAGTCGCCTATCTGGAGAGTTTGCTGAGATTTCGAGAGTGCCACTGGATAGCCTCCTGTGCGAAAAACTGGAAGAGGTGGACAAACGCTCCCTGAAAAGAGGTTCGACGGTTTCATTGCGAATTCAACGAATAGGAGCTGACTGAGAGCCAGTTTCCTTTAACAACTTTATGCACATAACAAAGATCTCTAATTGAGCTATTCTGGCACGCAGCAGGAGCGAGTAATGAGTGGAATACTTCTTATCAGCCTCTCAGTCATTGGCCATGAATCTTGGTCTAGACTCTAAATCAGATCTTTTAGAAATGTCCGGTTCAGGGCTAGCGAAACTGTTCAGCCTTGAATGAAGAAGCGGACCACATCATGAAGCGATTCGTTTGTTGAAAGAACAACATCACGTTCGGATTCTGGTGAAGTGCATTTAGTTCAAAGTTGAAGCGGAAACCATTATTGCAAGAAGCGAAAGACTTCCTCTATGCGCGTTTTCAATGCAGTCTTTTCAAAATATTTTAAACACTTTTAATGCCATTTCTTACTCTATGCTCTATTAGGATAATGTGGATTTGAAAAAATTAAGGTTAGCAACAAGACAGTCAAGAAAGTTTGCAGACGACCTCAAAATTTATAGCTGTGTAGTGGATTCTACGGATGTTGATAGGATTCAGTCTGAAATTTTATTAGGTTGTAACGAATTAAATGGCACTGGCTCGCGCCATTTTTTGACGCGTCTTCACGCGTTTGATCAAGAACAAACCGCAACATGTGGCATATCATTTAGAAGCGCAAACTTTGCTATACCGGTGAGTACCAAATTTTCTATGTAAAAGTGGGAAAACTTTAGAGTTTTATTGACTTTTTTGCAGATGGACAAAAGGGTAATCCGAGGCATTTACTTGTATGAATTCAAGCTGGGCACTACAGCTAAGGAGGAGGACGAGAAGATCAACGCCGCATTCGGTCAAGGATGTTCCACAATTCGGACGGCGCATCGTTGGTATCAGAAGTTCCGTAATGGAGATGAGAGCTTGGAAGAACATTAAGGTAGTGGGAGGCATAGTGATGCTGATGAGGACAAGCTGAGAGATGTGGTAGAGGAAGATCCACACAAAGGTACCAGGGAGATAGCGAAGGTTCTTGACGTCAGTCACAACACAGCTGCCCGGCATCTGAAGGAAATTGGAAAGACCAAAAAGCTGGAAAGATGGGTGCCTCACGAGCTGTCTGAGGAGCAAAGAAACCGACGATATGAGATCTCGTCGGCACTGCTTCTACGGAACGAAACGGACCCATTCCTTGATCGCATCGTAACCCGTGACGAGAAATGGATAATGTACGACAACAGGCGACGATCGGCACAGTGGGTGGACAGCGATGAGAGCCCCAAGGTTTTTGCGAAGCCGGAATTGCACCAAAAGAAAGTAATGGTGACAGTATGGTGGTGTTCGCTGGGAATTATTCACCACAGCTTCCTCCCTCCCGGTGAATCCATCACGGCAGAGAAGTGCTGCATTGAAATTGAAGAAATGATGAGAAAGTTGAAGGATATCCGGCCGACCTTGGTAAACCGAAGGCGAGTTCTCCTTCTGCACGACAATGCTCGCCCCCATGTAGCACGAATGACGTTGCAGAAATTGGATGAGCTGAGCATTGAAACTCTACCACATCCTCCGTTTTCTCCCGACCTCTCCCCAACAGACTACCATTTCTTCAAGCATCTTAGCGACTTCTTGGTAGGGAAAATATTCAAATACCAACAGGATGCCGAAAGTGCCTTCGAAGATTTCGTCAATTCCAGAACTTCTGATTTTTATGCTACTGGGATAAAGAAGCTTGTGTCACGTTGGCAAAGATGTGTAGAATCAGAAGGTTTTTATTTCGATTAATAAACTTGCCTACAAGCCGAGATATTAACTGTTTAAATTTACAGTGGTTCAGTGCCATTTATTTCGTTACAACCTAATAGCTATAGCCGAGTGGGCGCGCGCTTGGGACCTTCCTCTGGCGAAGGATAAAACCAAGGTGTTGCACTTGGGGAGGAGCAACATCAATGCCCCCTACTTTATCGAGGACCGACGGCTTCTGCAGGTTTCCGAAGTGAAGGATCTTGGATTTCTCATCACGGATAATCTGGAATTCGACAAGCATTGTAAGGAGATCGCAGCTAAGGCAGCTCGTATGGTGTGCAACCTGTTCACATGCTTAGTTACCAGTAACAAGAATATTCTTCTCAGAGCTTATAAAATGTATATTCGTCCTATTCTAGAAAATGGTACACCTGTCTTTAGCCCAACTAAAGTAAGGAATATAGAAGTTTTAGACAAAGTTAAAAACAGCTTTACAAGGAAGCTTCTACTTAGATCGGGACAATTTGATTATCGCTCAATCCCTGACAGCAGTGAACGCTGTCGGACGCTTGGGTTAGAGCCTCTCTCCTTGCGAAGAAAAAAGTTTGATCTCCTAATTGTGCACAAAATTCTCCAGGGCGCTATCCATCTGGGCGGGTACAGATTCTTCACAACCAGAATCTCGAGTACCAGGGGTGCAGCAGTCAAGCTAAGCTACCCGCGGGCCAGATGCTCGGTCCGGTCCTGCTACTTTACCTGTCGAGCTGGCAGTGAGTATGTCAGGCTAAGTAAGCGTGTTAGTTTACCGTCAAATACTTCATCTTTCAAACGAATGCTTGACAAAATTCTGTAGACGTTTCAAGCTTTTTCTGATTTTCTTTCGAGGCGGTAAGTACTTGTCATAATATGAATGATCATCTCCTTCCTTTTATTTTTATTTTTCGTCTCCTTTTCTGTTGTTTCCTTGCGCTCCATTGTTCCTTTTGATGAATTTCTCTTTTATGTTCTCATTTACTTTTTATTGTATCATTCTCTATATTTTGTTTTACTGGCTCTGCGGAATGCTAGGATCTAGTTTCTTGGTCGCGATGGTGAGTCACCCTCACGTTTATCGCCTCACATGTGTTGCAGCACATGTCTCAATAAAGATAAAGATAAAGTCGAAACAACGGTGTCGTAAGAAATAAGGAGTAGGATAAAGATCTGTGTTAGTCCATTCCCTCGCGGGGTGTGCCACGCATTCTACTTCTACGGGATATCGTGAAGGCGATCTAAGTGGATTCTCGACCTATGCATCTGACCTCCGTCGGCCATCCTATGGACAAGTCAGTGTTTCATCCCTCCCAGACGGGTATGTATGGCCCAATTCGCCAACCTCGGAATGAAGAAAAGCTTGGTTGACCTGGACGAGTCACCCGAGTTATGAACCTTGAATCGGATGCAGGCGACAGGCGGCGCCTACTCCGACTGAGCTACCACGCGCCAAGGAGTGGATTACTATGCAAAGGTCAAAATTGTCCGAGCTACGAATTGTTCGCTTCTGGAAACCGAGACTTTTTCGTCAATAGTGAAGTTTTTGAAGTTCCCGAAATATGGCAAAAGGTCATCCAAGGAAATGGTCATTATATCACTGATTAATGCTTGTTGCTAACATAAATAAATTCACATTGAAAATTATGAGAAAACGACATTATCGAACAACCCTATATAAAAGGCACTTCTCAATCACATTTTAGGTGTGCCACGCACTCTAGTTTAACGATATGTTGCGGAGGCAATTTGGGTGCGTATTTGGCCATTGCGGATTCCGCGAGATGTCAAGAAAACACCAAGGGCCAAATTAATCAACCGCTTACCGCCCTCTAATGGTGAAAATATCGCCAAACCTGATGCTGATGAATGTCATTTCAGGGGTTTGGCGGCATTTTCATCGTTAGAGGGAGGTAAGCGGTTGATGAATCTGGCCGAAGGACGCTCACCAACGCGTAGGTCGGACTTCTTCGTGAAATCCCTGAACGAGCGATATGATGCTCTTCGTGTCCATCGAGCGAGGAAGATCCATTGGATCACTCTGGCACACGGCAGGGACGAATGGAGACGCTGCTGGCGCCCGCTCGAGCAAGTCGATGATCAACGGAACGACGGGTGATACAAGTGGTTTGGTCATTACAATGACTTGTGGTTGCAGGCCGATAGAAAAGTCAGCATTTCATCCTTCCCAGATAAGTCGCAGAACATGAGGATACGAAGATACAATACGGTGGGTTCAGTTTCTGCCGGAGCAATACCTTGGATGCACATATTCACGGTATTCGAGCGTACAATTATTCCACAAGCCTTTATTTTTGGCGCATATCATACAAACTGTAGCAAGTGACACATACATAGGACAATATTCTTAGAATATACGAAATAACAGAGAGGATAGAATTCTGTTAAATACGTCGACCTTTCACCCTGAATCAATTGGGCAGCTGAATCGGATGCTCTTTGTTGTATTTGTGAACTTCACAGACATCTTCGAGAATGGCCCCCAATTTCTCAGTTAGCACTCCCATGGCCTGAAATAGACAGCGTTGAAACCATGTTCTAGAGAAACTTGCGTTGTATAGAACTACTATCCTTTAAAGTTGTAATGCGCTAGAACTCATGATTTTTTTTCTGTTCGTAAGACAAGGCAGACAAGCAGCGAAAAAAGAAATAAAACCCCTAGTTGACCTCATTGTCAGAGTCTCAATGGTGGTCCCGATTCTTGTCTCGTCCTGGAGCCGGATTCATGAACGCGGCCGGATGTAAAATCTACCCCCACTTACCTCGACGGCCATTTACCCGCCACTTTCCCCGATCTTACCTCCGTTTTCTGATTCATGACGGCCAAGGCGAGGGTTTTGCTCCGCGGCCAATTTCTGACCCAATGTGCATGCCTCCGCTGGCCCGCTGGCATCAGCTAACAGCGAAACCAAGCAGTCACACTTGCTGCTGGGACGTCGCTGGCACCGACACTAGCAGCATCGTGTTTAGGGGAAATGAAATGTGAAATGTGGGGTTGGGCGAGGGGGGCGGGTGGAAACTAGTAGCATAGCAGGAAGAAGAGAAACGATGGTAAATGTGGGCCTACATGACTAATAATGGGTGCCATCCACCACAGTAGCCTCCATAGACAACATATGCCAAGGAAGGCTAAGGTGGGCATAGTCCACTCACGCAAATCGTAAATTACGATTTGCGTGGTGGATTGGGCTCAGGTGATCCAAGCCGACCCACTAAAGGAAGCAATTCACTTAAAAATAAATGGCATTGTGAGCCGCCATGGTCCCCAGAGCCCAAAAATCATGGAATGCAAGCCCAATAGAGAAAAACAAAAGGTAAAGCAACTCACCATAGTGCGGCGAAAGACGTGCGCATGGCGACGGCAACTAGGCGCCCCTGCCAGGCATTGAATTTGCGGCTGGCGGCCAGCTCAGAGCTGGCTAAGGGCCAGCGGAGGCAGGCATTGGGTCAGAAGTTGGCCGCGGAGCAAAACCCTCGCCTTGGAGGTAAATGGTCCCGACACGCTGACGGGGTAGCATTTACCTCGACACTTACCTCGGATTTTTCCTGCCGCGCGTTCATGAACCGCGCGTAAGTGGGGAGTGGGGGTAAATTTTGCACTTACCCGCCGGTAAATCGTTCATGAATTCGGCCCCTGGTCGACCAGCACCTAGTGGGCTATTCTGGCACGCCGCAGGGACGGATAGAGACTTTTGGCTTGTAAACGATTCCGCCAACAGTCGATACGCGAAAGTCTATAGTGTACATAACTTTACCTTTGCCTTGTCTACAATATCAGCGTCAGTGTTCACACGCTGGAACATCATACCAATCACCATCACATGCATGATGGCGCCGAGTGGGAAGTAGCTTCTGTAGTCGCGTTTCAGCTGCAAAGTTCATTTACTCATAAAATGGTTCGTTAGTAGCACGACTATTTCTTGTGCTGCACGAGCAGGAACGACAAAATCGTATGCCGCTACATGTCGCAATGACGCATCGCAGGGGTGCGGGAACGCACCGATGCTGTTACCCTAATTGCAGCAGCCAATCGTGCGCTCCTCCTGAGCCGGTGTCTCATTGGCTGCCGTGGTTACGCAACGGCGTGTTTCTGCTACATCGCTGTGCGCCTTCGCGAGACGTACACTTAGACTTCTGTCATACTTTGGCGACACGTCGGCGACGCTGCGACAAGTTCTCGTAGACAATGTCGGCGACAGCTTACACCCCTCTGCGGCACTGTCGGCGACGCAGTCGGAAGCAGTGTTGCGCGGGCTGCTGCGCACTGCGTAGCACCACTGTCGCCGACAGCGTCGCCGACGCGTCGCCGAAGTATAACAACGATGTGAATCATTATTGCCGCCGACGCCGTCCAATATCTTGCCGTAAAAGTGCGCAAAGGCCTTCATGTCATTGTGTATACAAGATGCCTTACCATGTCAATGGTGTAAGGCATTTCCTCGCCATCGAGTTCTTTCTGTAGAAATGAGTAGAATTTCTCCAGAAGCGACTCCCAGTTCTCGCGACGATCCTTGCCGCTCAGACTCGAGCAAAGAAGTCGTACCATGTCTGTCGATGGACTGCCGTAATGCGCCATCTTAAAACATAATGGTCTAATTCCATCTCCTCCATTCAGAACAATAATCCTGAGCTTTATACAGCTGATTTTGTTGACATGTTTACAAATATTCGTCAAAACGAACAATACCGAGGTAAAAAATAGCTCATTCAGCGAATAAGCCCTAGTACATATCGATCGGACGACGTGAAAAATCGATATGTATGGGGATCATGGCACCGCGCCGCGTTGCGGCGCAAGTATAAAGTAGAACTAAGGGAGTTATACTAGGTGCTGATCAAAAATTTAACATAGGTTCCTCAATTTCCGGTTCAGGTTAAGGAAGGCACGAGAAAGCGAGAGTGCTGAGGCGGGTAAGTATTCGTCCAAACCTTGTGCAAAGGGATTGTTTGGGATGCAAATCACAAATCTGGCATCAGTTTTTGTCTTGCTTAACCTGGAAATCAAAAATGCACACCTTTCCACTTGAAAGAGGCTCAATAAACGTAATGACATTTGTTGCCAAGTTTTTGTGCAAGAATGTGCTGGAAACGAGGGTAAATGGTCTCACTGACGACAACTCGCAAAATGCAAAAACGCTAGCATGTGCAGGAATCGAGCCCATGACCTCACTCCTGTGATGGGAGAACACTACCACTGGACCGCGGCCGCATCTGGCTATGCGGCTAACGCCTAGGCTGATTACGCAACACGCAGTCGGCAATGCGACTTTGGCCAGCCAGATCTCGCTTATGAGACCTATTTTGCAAATTTGGTCTACACATTTGTAATTAGCTTTCCAAGCTCTTTCACATGATATAAGTCCGGTATAAGTAAGTAGGCATGATATAAGTACGAAATTTCATGGGAAGCTGAAGTTGGCATTCTCTGGTAAAAGGAGAAGCAGGATATTATCTGCACAGAGCAGAGCTACCAAGCGAACATTATCCCCCATTATGAATAATGTACCTGCAAGTCGACAACAGCTGCCAGTTCCAAGGCGCCTGTTCCCTGTTTCCATATCAAGTTGCCGGACCAGAAATCTCCATGGCAGAGCACACGCTTCATTCCTAAACTGTATTTTTTAGAGCAGGCAGTCTCTATTTTTGGTGGATAGAGTAGAGTGTAGCGGTCTCATGCACAAATAGTCACAGGTTCAACTTCCGGCTCTGGTACGCCACGCCAAAATTGAAATTTGGCAACAGTTCGAGTGTCAGGTTAGGAGGCAGGCTGAGCGAGAAACCCAGTCATAAACCAGGATCCTAAGTAGCAGCAGATTCCATGTAAAAGTTAGAACGTGACTCCGCCAGAGTTCTGCGTGAAACTTCCGTATACGTTGTGAGAGAAATACCGAAGGCCGAACGATCTTGGCTAAGAAATCTAGCTCGACTAGAGACTCTAAATGACCAGGGAATCGAAGGAAGTCGCTGACCCCATAAAGAACGTAAGGTTCTAAGTTCTGCACTTGCAGAAAACTCGATTGTAGAGTTCCAAGGCTAGGGAAATTTGAGAAGAGATCATGCTGTATTACACAAGGAGAGAATAAAAACTGGCAAAAAGGTGAGAATAGTTATCCTCAAGCTTTAGCAGCTATTGTCATCCCAACGATGTCATCGATAGCGCGGAGAACGTTGCAACACCGCCAAAGCATTACGTAACTTGTCAACAATTGGAGCAACACTGTTGGTGAGTCTCTGACGTGCTGCGCTATTGCAACTACGGTCCTAACTATTTACACCAGCCGTAGCACGGCATTTTCGTTTCATTACGTTGAGGACCTTGTCAACCTCCTTGGTTGTACGGGAGCAACTTATCACCGTACACTGGTCGGACTAGGGTTCTATAGATCCTTAACGACAAAAAGGATTCCTCGCCCCATTCGACCACGGGCGCTCTATGGGCTCCCCTTCTTCCGCGGGCTATTTCTTCGTGTCTCCTGATTTCGGGTCTTCTTCCCAATCAGTGCTTCCAGCCTTCGTTCATGGGCTTCCAGACAGTCGTGCGCCTGTGCGCGTCCGGGTAGGCTGGTTTAAGAGGGGTTCTCCATGCTGCGCGTGTTTGTATCAGTATCCCTTCTTCGGAGGGAACTTCCTCTCTCTTCTTCTCCTTGCGCGTGCCCTTGTGGGTCTTGATTTGTACATATTTCGTGGTTCTCCTGTATCTTGTTTGTCATTCGTGCAGTAGTGTCGCTATCTCTTACTGTGTTGTTTATGTATCTCATTGTTCTTCATGTAGTCTACTCTTATGTGGGTTTTCTTCCCATATCAGTAGTATTTGCGTCCTTTGCTGCTCACTTAGCCAGTTTGAGGGTCTCATATAGTTTTGGTTCTGTTCATATGAGATCATGTTATTTGCTTTATTTTGTTTTGCATAGGTATTCTCACATTTATTAATGTTTATCATCGTTTACCATTACATTGCTTAACTATCGATGCTTTACTTTGATACTCGTTACTCGCGTGCGTAATATTTTGTATATATTAAAGATAAAGGTTTAACTGCCTAAGTTTGAGCTGATCTTCAACGTGTGTGGTCGCAACTATTTATACTAAATTCCGCATAGTAGGAAAATTTCGATTGGTTCAAAACACTTCAAGCGCATAGAACACCTGTCATTGAGCGCCGTTTGAAAATGATTTCGACCTCTTCGACTTCAGAGTTACGACATCGAAAAGTAGGACATCAAATGGCACATCTGTGCTGCATACCTCACGGTAACTCTATCGTGACCTGTCGAGCACAGAAATATGGGTTTCTGGGCCAGCGAGCAATAGCAGAATCAAAAAATTCTAAAATCAACTCAGACAGGGCGCACGACGAGCGCCTTCCCTACGCACCTGTCGCGGAACTCCTCCGCTTCTCGGGGGTATAACACCCTTCTGCCACGGACCTCGCGTGTGCGACGGCGCAACAACTCTTCCCGCGGAATCGGTCATGCCGTCTACTACTGCAGTGAAAGTGAGGTCTCGTGTGCAAATACCGTACTCTCACCTGTATTAGTGGCAGATGGTTGCTTTGCCACCTAGGCCGTCGCTGGAGTATACCATAGGCCTTTGTCTTAGCTGGGAGGCATTTAATGCATTTCTCCAAGGAGTAGGCTTTTGAAGAACTCTCAAAACGACATCCATTACGACAATTAAGAGGAGCGGGAAAAGCGCAGATTTCTGGTGTTTCTGGTGAACGGAGATGGGATACTTCGACGATGTGCCGGCTGGTGCTCGCCCTGTACTCTTTGGGCAAGTGTAAAGAATGTGCAGCCACTCCGTAAGCTCTTCGGGACGCGGTGTTATCGTAAGGCCTCACGCGGTACACGATAAAGTGCTTTTTAGTACTATTACCATGTGTTGACAGTATTTGTTGCCACCGTACGACGTTGTTCGATTGGGGCGCGGTCTGCCCAGGAAAGTTTAAAGGAGTGACCGCGCCCACTCGAACACCTTATTTCGATGTTACCAAACACTGGTAATTCGTTATAATTCTTACAAACTGACCCAGTTTTTCTGGTAGGCTCTCCAGCAAGGCTGGATCGAAAAGCTCTCCGCCAATGCGCTCCAACGTATCAACTGTGTCGGCCAGTTTTTCTCCGGCCAACGCACGCAACATTGTAATCATTCAGCCGATTGCCTGAAAAAAATGTTGAGCTAACAGGACCGAGGCGAAAAAAACGAGAAGGCTGCAGCTGATCGACTGTTATTCCTAAACTCTACACTGTCTAAAAATGGCAAAGGGATATTAAAAATCTTTGTTGCTGTTGCAAGGATGGAGGCTACATAGATGATGACGCTTTCTCACTTATGGGAAACTCAACTTCTTGTTCGTGATCCGAAAACGTGACACAGATATCACTAGCAATTTTATGCTATTTGTTGCTTGTAAATTTGTTTGCATGAGACAACGAAGTGTTGTGTTTTATATGGTGACCGTCCTTGCTTCAGTCCTAAGTTTGACACGTCCTCGTTTCCCTTCATTCCTTTTTCTTGTTCTTACCCACGTGTATTGCTTGACACCAATAAAAAAATAAGCAAAGCAAAAAGAACGCTACGGCATCTCGGAAAGAGTATAAACGCAAAATTTAGCTCGGAGGTCTCTTGTCATTCGAGCAACCAAGAGGACGACAAGTTTGGCTGGATCGATGACCCCACCAGCCCTATTCCACCTAGAGTAAGTAACCCACCTAATCGGCCAAAATTAAAATTAATAAATTACGTTGTCCTCACCGGTACAACTCTTCTCAAGGCTATGTTGATATCGGTGTGAGCAGCCGCTCGGCATCGCGCACCACACACAAGGGCTCGGATTCATCAACGAAGGAGAGTCTCTACCACAGATTTGCTTAACCAGCTCTTTATCAACACGTACAGGCTCTTGTGATTCGCGAAGGTAGCGATGAGGGATGCCATGCGTCCCACTACACTTGGCAGCGCGCCCAGTTCGTTAAAACTGAGTCAGGCATTAGCAATAGAGCGTTATCGGCACTTCACAGCGTCGTTTACCCGATGATATAGCCGGGTAACCGTTACAATGGTTTTCACCGGAAACATACCTCGCCGCGCGTTGACGAATCGCGGTACGTAGCGGTTTCACGATAAGTCCCATCATTATCGCCCGGTAAATCGTTGATGAACCCGGGCCAAGAATGACGTTTTCTCCCTGCGCTCGCCTTTTATGGCCCCAAGGCGGGAGAGGACACGCCTCATCGCTCCTACTTGTCGGCCATGGGAACATAGAATCAGTGATAAAAATAACAATACGCACTCCAAAAAACTAACTAGGTCGAACTCTGAGCGGAAAAACATTTCGATCTCAGGAGAGGTCAATGTACATTAGCATCAATGAGTCTTCATTCTGGCAAACTTTTTCGTAGCGACTTTACGTAGAAAGCGTTGAGTGACCGTGGCAGATCTGTTTTAAGATCTGCAAAAGTGTTGCACCACCACGGAGTAGAACCACAACGTCTTCCCCTCACAAATATTCCGCTTTTATACCAACTGCACCGTCCCAGTTCAGACGCGGGCGTTCTCATCGTACCTGTGCTAGGGCTTCTGGCCAAGAAGCGAAGGCGAAAATGGCTAAATGGTTCACAACATCGTAACTTGATGTCCAGAGCTTCAAATGTTCTAGTCGTTTAAGGAATAATAAAAAGAATAGGAACCGGGTTATCCAGGCTATCATCAACTCACCTGCTCGTCCAACAAATAACAGCACATCATTTTAGGTCTCTCACCACTCAGGAATATCTACACTCAGTGAGAAAATTATGAAATAGTACCTCTTTGCTGAAGAATTGGCTGAACGCGGCGATGGTCGGATTGTTTGCGAAGAGCGCATGGTCTTCAACGTTGAATTTGAGCGAGACAGCTTCTAGCTTAGCTAGTGCTTTAAGCGGCTGAAAACGTAGAGCTATAACACAGTAAGCACGCCTCTATGAAAAAATCCTTCGCGTAGTAAATGATTGAGAATTTAAAATTGTGTAGTGTTACGATAGGGACTACCCGGTTCCATTCGTGTTTGTCTGCTATAACACGGCAAAAACTATGAGGTCACCTTCTGATTTTTTTCAAAAATTACCTAACATTGCGCTACTGCTCAGCAGTGTCGCCATCAAAACATCTACACAGGAGTTCTAGGAAGGACTGGTGGGGTGTGTTGTTATTGAAGAACGTATCAGTAATACTGTAGTGAATTCTCAACTAGAGTCTCCATCTTACTATACTGATGTATAGTTTCATTACATATAACATTGAATGATAACATCTAACATGCTTATGTGAACAAAAGATAAGCATCTGCGAATGGTGCCGCTAGTGCACCCGCTCGTCAAAGGATGGAAAATTTACTATTTGAATGTCCCAGTTCTCTGTAAAAACCACCGATAGATGAGCCAAGGATGTACTTACTGTCGCGTCTCGTGACCTTCGAAGCCTTTCGGTCCTCCGCGGGCGTCCAGGTTCGCGGGCAACTCCGATGAAGCGCCTCATCGCTCGGCCTGCTCTGCCTCTCCCGGCATCGATCCGCGGGCGGAGCGCGTGCATCCGAGCGAGCATAACCCGCTCGGCGCGCAGAGTCGGACGTTCATTCTACGCTTGCAACGACCGCGGGCGGGGCGCGCCTTTGAGGCGTCGTCCCCGCCAGCTCTTCCACACTCAGTTCAGCCGGAGCGAGTCTACGAGACCTGGCCACATCGTCGTCTCCCTTCCTTGCATCGACTGCAGAGTGGATGGATGGCGACCCTTCTTGAAGGCGCTCTGGCCGAGGCTGAGGGCGGCGGAGTAATCATTGCAGTGAAGCACCCAGCCACTCTGCGCCTCTATTCACACCTGCCACTTCACTCTGCCGGCTATACTCTGTATCCTGTATTGCATAATCGACTCTTCTATATATTCTACTATGTCGGCCTAGCGGTGTGTAATAAATCTATACTGGCCTCTGGTGTGCAAATCGAAGGTCTGTGGTGAGTCCGTTCACATATAAGGGTTGTCTGGTATTGTCGGTATTGTTGCATGCGCTGTGAGTTGTTGGCTCTGCCTGTGTAAGCCCACGCGCGGTCCGCGTGGAGCTCAGGGCGGAAGCCTGCGCGTGGCCCTCCACTGGACATCGCATGGGCAGTGATGGTCAGTGCCAGGCAATCAGTTCATATCGGGCAGTGTCTCCTCTCGGTTACATGTGGGTTGCAGCCCAGGGATGGAATGACTCAATACAATCGGGAGTGAAGGGATGGACCCAGAGAATCGTCACTTCAGAAGTGGCCCTCAAGATCATGGGACCAATTCACCTCCCCGGGGTACTAGGCCTTGGCAGCTTCGTACCCCATGGGGCAGGTTGGTGTCCTACGTGTTGACGGCATAGCCGCTGCACTGGGGACTTGCGACACTTACTCTCAGCGAATCAAACGGGATGGTTTGGGAGCCTTAGTCTAAATCTTCAGACTTGCAGATTCCGTCACCCGAGACCCACTTGCTCGCATTCCCCTGGCTCTGTGGAGCTTCTGCTCGGATTTTTCCAGGTGCTGCCTCCCTAGCGAATAAGATCGAAGCCCTCATCCACTCTCTACTCGGATACCTACTCCCATTGTATCTGTTTCCTAATAGTTGATCTCTTCAGGTAATTTGAATTGTACGTTACAAATAAATAGCTTAGTTTCTAGAAGTCTCGAGTGTTCATGAAGAAAAAGGTTGAGACGTCATACCAAACGCCTCTTATAAAACAACTCGTCAATGCATAACATCCACAGGTATGACCTAACGATACCGCAAGCAGGTAAGATAATGCGCAGACAACTACTCTCTAACCGCGGTACACCATTTTAAGATAGAGGTTATCAGTCTCCCTGACCAACATATGCCATGCGCTTCCTCTAGCAATTCCCTATATAAACCGTTGCGAATATTTGTTTGTGTAGGGCTTTCGAAATAACAAAGTATTTTATCAAATATTACACGTTGCTGATGACAAATCCGTTGCTGAACCACCAAGCGCATGTCAAATAGAATCTCTGATGTTGGCTGCGACGAAATTAGTGTAACAAAGTACTAAAATTCAATTTCTTCTATTTTTCTTATTAATCACGATATTTAGGAACTGGCTTGTAGTTTTGCACCGACTTATTTTCCAGGAAAAGTTTACAGAATCCTGCAGCGATAAGGTATCTTGACAAGAAATCGGTATAGAGGTTTTCACCCGCAAGAAACTTAACCGTGAGGCCTTAGCCTAAACGCCTCCGCATACTATTGCGGCAAGAGGTGGCGACGGGCGGCAAAACGCATTAAGCGCGCCTCTCACGCACACTCGAGTCTTGCCGGCTGCAAGCGGCCGATGCACTGTACTTTTTCTAGTCGAGACCTACTGCTGCTATTCGCTTCTGTCTGCGCTCTAGCCGATCCCTGCCGCAGTCGGGCAGAGCACAGACCGACAGAGCGCTGCGATGCAAATCAGCGGCATATGCGCCGTTGCCCAGCATCCTGCCGCAAAAGTGTGCAGCTGAGGCACGATATCGCTCGCCGCCGTTTGCCGCCGGCGGCAAGCTCTGCGTCCCTGTCCTATGGTTAAGGATAAAGCCGCCGCTTTGCCGCAAAAGTGTGCGGAGGCCTTAAGAGGGTCGTTGACAGATATCTCCCAGGGTAACTAGATCGCTCTTATGCACTGTATTGTGTCGTTTTTATTTCTGGGTTCGGGTTCTTTTTTCCTTCCTTTTCCTTCTTCCTCTGTTGTTTTACTTTTCGCTAAAATGAAAATGGTCGCCATGCAAAAGTATTCATCATTTTTAAGTAAAAATTTGCCACATACCTCAAGCAGAAGTTCCGGCGTCAGGTTGTCGATTATGTGGAAAGTCTCACCGTCGTTGATGAAGTCCATGATAATGTAGCCTTTTAAAGGGTTCTCGTCAGTGAATTCTTGCGAAAAGTAGACCTGCAATTTTTTTAAATTGATTCCCTTTATTTCGCCTAAAAATCTTCAATTTTCACCTTGGGTAGAGGGATATCAGTTCCATGCTGCTTCAGCACCTTATACAGCCGAACTTCTGTGTTGTGTATCTGAACACGAGCGTTCATCATTCAGGGCACTGGCGCTTAACCCTATTTCTCACCGTCTTCAGGTATCCTTCCATAGAGTTGACGAACTCTTCCGAGGCAAACGCGCCGAGATCTCCCATATCGGCCTTACTTTCCGCAAGTGTCAGAAGCGAGCATATCTAAGCTGAATAATTTGCAACGCTCTTGAAGCAGTATACTCACAAGATCTTGTACATGTCGCTAAAGCGCATCGCGGGCGTGCGGGAATGCCTCGGCAGCCAATCAGGCACAGGCTCAGAGGCAAGGCGTATGATTGGCTGCCGCGACTAAGATAGCGGTGCGTTCCCGCACCCCCACAGTACGTCTTTGAGACATGTACCTAAGTTGACCTAAGTTGCTTGAGAATCAACCCACTTTGACAGCAAAGGTCTTCGGCAGTCCCTGAGCATCTCCAGACCAATCGGGCGTTATTAGGCAGATCTTCGAGTAGACTCCCTAGAATTACTATTTATTCGAATGACAAAGACATAGTAGAGCCATAATGTAGAGGTCAAGAACGTTATAGTTTAGCCGGCTGCTATTGTTGACTTCCAGCTGACTGAAGCTTCTCCTTAGAAACACGCGATTCCCACCTCAAACGGTTGACCCTGAGCAAAAATCGATGCGCTAAAACCACGCCGCAGTTTACGGATTCGGCAACTGGCGTGACGTCGTCCAAAAACCAAACAGCTGATAGGTGACGAGCTGATAGGGCGAGGGGAATTCTGGGGTGCTTCCCACTCCGCTCGCTCTCAATTACTGTTATATTACAGAACTGGATCGAAATTCGGAAGGGAAAGGAAGAAACGAACGATTAATACAATAGTAGGGACAAATACGGAATAGTGCTCTGCCATATTTGTAAAATTAAGATAATAGTAACGACGAACGGCAGCTGGAGCAGAATAGAGCTGTCAAAGCGAGGTTAAAAACCCCAAAGGTGTCGTGAAGCCCTACTTTTGCGTACCCGGAAATCTCGGCCGCGATGAACGCTTGGCGCGCTCCTTGCTCCGCCCCTTTCTGAGGGCGGTGTAGGGAACGCCTCTCGGCCAGTAATATCGATCGATGCTAATCGATTTCGTGAGATTTGGCCGAGCAATGGGTTCAAACACCAAATCGCTATCTGCATGATAGTCACCAACAGCAACACCAAAAAAAAATCAAGCAAACATCAACAAATCGATATCTATCTAAACCTCTTAATACTCTGAGCGTGTTCTGTCCCAGCCGTGCTCTAGAACCGCTCTCAATTTTCGATCAGCTCTAGAACCTTCACTTTTTGGGCAAAACACGAGTGTGCGAATTTTTCGAAGAAAACTACATATTCGATGCTAGGTTTCTAATTATCAACCAATCAATCTTTTACTGCATAAAAAACCGCGGAACAGAACAACTACAGACATTTTTGTACTCACATTTTTCTTCCCAGCGTCCTTGACCGCCTTCTTCGGGCCGAGTTTCGCGTCTTTTCCGAAAGCCTCGAAGACACTCTCCTGCAGATCATCCCAGGTAACGTACGTGTTCAGAATTCCATCGGTCGGAACGAACAGAGACATTTTCCTCTTCGATTATAGCCCTGCAACGGAGTTAAGTTGTAATGTATTCACATGAAACGCCCTTCGACAGAAAAGTTACGAGAATATCGAGAGACAGGTGACAGAAATGACTCGAAAACAAGGTGTGAACCAAAAGATGGCTGGGATCGTCAGCATGATCTGGTAAGAGCGGATAAACAAAAAGGACTAAAAACGGCGTTGATGAACCCTTTGGGCTGCGCCGCCGCACGTTCAAGTTCTGTGTGATGTCCTGGAGACTGTTTGTCCCATACAGTGACTTCCGGTGGCCAGCGATGAAGAAGTCGGAATTCAGTAAGAGGTCAGACTATCCCTCCCGTACAAGTCTGGCACCGATTCGCTGACCCCGGAGGGATGAAAGACTTGATTGGTCTAGGCGAGGAATGCGAACCGACGTGCAACCCCTTTCTGGGGTGCAGACGACAATCTGCGCCTCCTCCGACTGCGCCACCGCACGCCCTGACTGGAAGAAGTGTTACTAAGCTATCCACTACTTCCATTTGTATTCCTCTTCTCTGAACGAAAATTTTCGATGGTTGCAAAGATCGTAGCCGATATTTTAAGAATTTTCACCAATAAGATCTACATTAAGCATGGAAATTCACGTAGATCACTTTTGTCACTGAAGTACCGAAGTACTTTTCAGACAAAAATTCATTTAGATACAAGAACAAAAGCAAATACCACTATAAACTCGACGCCTTTGGAAATGAGATGGAGATTTTCCAGGCGAAATGAGACTATTGAAAGTCTAAATGATCTATCGAAGTCAGATTTGCCGTTTTTCAAAGAAACTTTTATTGCAAAATTCACCTCTATAACCAACCCCGTAGGATCGACACAAAAATCCTATCATCTGACCAGAGCCAATAGCTTTTGGTCCAGCACAAGGTGCTTGAAAGCTACGAATTTGCAGGCATGTCATGTGAAGAGATTGCGCCGCGCACTCGTACAGTTGCTCGGATTCATAGTGTCAATGCTGTTTACATGGGTATAAATCTCTAGAAACATCGAAACTGTTCATCATCGAACAAAAAAGGCTATCGTTATCCAACGTGTAACTTCAGGCAAACAGCATTTAAACTATCAATCAAACAGAGTTCGCAGGGTTCTGAACGAGTGCAGGGAACATTATCTTCACAAGAACAATTTTTCTGTAACGGAGCACTTTATGAGGCGCCTAAGACACTGTCTTGGTTAGAGGATCGGAAATTCTACGCTCATTCAAAAAGGCTACCCATTTATTGTTGAGGCACACTGAGTAAAGAGGAGTTAATTTCTTCTTCAAAATAAGGGTTATTTTGCCTTTGTAAAAACGAACCGGTTTAAATTAAGATACGTCTTCTTTTGCTTCACAAGTATCTTGTTTAAAGTGAAGTGAAAATGGTATAATTTGCAAAATTTATTTTTAATTTTATTTGGGTTCAACGTAATTGAAACACTCATTTCTGAATTTTCCACATCTATGCCATTACAGCGAGTATCTGCGAAGCTTCTCAGACACCCGCTGGACGAGAGCCGTTACCGATTGGCTGCAGGATGTCAAGAGAAGACCAGGATGCCCACCAACGCGTTGATCGGACTTCTTCGTGAAAGGCCTTGGCGACCGATATGACGCTCTTCGTGTCCCTAGAGCCAAGAGTATCCATTGGAGCACTCTGGCACGCGACAGGGACGAATGGAGACGCTGCTGGCGCCCACTCGAGCAAGTCGATGCTCAATGGGGCGACAGATGATACAGGTGTGATATGCCATTACAGGTTACGATAACAGACCTGATATACGGTATATGCGGCTGAGAGCGCGTAGTAGCGCAGTCGGAGGAGGCGCCGGCTATTGTGTGCACTAAGAATCGACATTGGTTCGAATTTCCTGCCCCGACCAGCCAATCCGTCTATTCCTCCGTGATCGACGAGTTGGTACCAGACTTGTCTGCGATGGATAAACCAAAGGAATGTCATCGTTTGGCTACCGGAAGCTGCTCTAGGTATATGCCAAATACGCATTTAAGTCACCTCCACGATATCTCGCAGAAGTAGGTTAAAATGTGTGGCGCATTCCAAGAATGAAGCTGACGAATTCGCTGGCACCTCTCTGCCAAAGCAATCTACCGCCTGTAAGTGTGGCCAAGCGAACTAACGGCCGATTTGGAGGCACATGTCTGCCAAGAAGCTATAGAATAGTGGGAAAATGAGAGCTGATGGAGCAGACGATTCATGCACGTAGCGGGATCAACTATCAACTTCATCACTACCTCCTTCCTGGTTGATATAAAAGGAGACGTCGGTTCTAATCAATTTCTGCTTGGGATGCGCCATGCGTTCTACTTCTACGACATTTCTAGAGGCGATTCGAATGCGTAACAAAGCGATCAGAGACTCTATCGCATGATCCAAGTCGTCGCAAATTAGGTGGGCCGGTCACGTAAAGCGCTTTGCAGACAGTAGACGAGACGCTTTGCAGACGCTAGACGAGAGTAGTCACGGACTGGATTCCGTGGGATGTGAAGAGAGCACCAGGACGCCCACCGATGCGTTGGTCGGGCTCCTTCATGAAAGCCCTGAACGAACGATGTGACGCTCCTCTTGTCCCTCGAGCGAGGAGGATCCCTTGGAGCACTCTGGCACGCGACAGGGACGAATGGAGACGCTGCTGAAGCCCATTCGAATCAGTCGTTGACCAAAGGGACGACAGGTGATACAGGTGGCAGGTGAATAAAGCCATTACATAGCATGGTAGAGCAGTGTGTCCTAGTCCTACCTCTACGGCAATATGGAGCAACCGCAGACCACAGAATGGTGGGATGGTCCGCCGATAAGATGCGATAACGGAACCGGAAATGGGCGGCGTCAGGGTTTAAGCCACGATAACGAAGACGGATGTCGGTGGGTGGAATGCGTAGTAGCGATATTGTAAGACGAATTCCTTATCACTCACGATACGAAGAAAGCTCTCAAGAGACGCTGGAGAAGAAGCTGCTTCCCAACGACATCTTCACAGGAGTTCTATGCACATGGGGAAAGCTGTCTGTGAGGTGGTTATAAAAAGAATGGGGAAATATGGTGAGAAAAAACTCCATATGATCTACTTAAAGGTGCTCGTATGTAGGCAAATATTGAGCTGTCGGAAAAGTCCTGCAACAAAATTTCCAAGCATTTTTCAATATTTGACAAGAAATGTTACAGTCTGTTAGGCGCTTACAGCCCAAGCATTCCAGAATATTAGGAGGGTAGCGTTGAAGTAGAATGCATGGCGCATCCAGCAAAGGGTGTCACTGACGCGGACTCTAAACATGTTCACGGTTAAACCGCAGTGAGAAGTGTCGGTTGTAGTCCTTTCGAAGGGCTTCAGCATTTCTTCCGGTCGCCCCAGCAACATGCGGAGGCAACGAGACTAGCCGAGAGCAGGAGGCGGTGGCATTGCCCCTCGGGACAGGCGTCGCTGATTGCTCTCACTCTAAACCGTGGTAATTATTTCTCCTAGTCGGAGGGTGGGCATGTGCTCCCTCGGGGACGACAACCGGCGAAGTTACTGCCAATGACTGCAGCGAAATGGTTGAGCTGTTGAATTATGGTAGCTAGGAAGGATCTATCAGAAAGCAACAACAACTAAGTTCAGAAACCAAATCTTTGCTAAATCTATGGCTATTACAAACGCTCGATATTTGACAACGTGAGCGGCGTCCATAGAGTGCTCTGTGTTCAGTTTGGTGGCTTAAAATCACAGGAGGCGAATTCTGAGATCACAAGCACTATTTCCTGCGAGAAGGTATGCAGATGTTCGAAAAAATTTAGGTGCGTATTTGGATGAAAATGAATCAAAATTCAGCACTCTTCTAGGTGCAGGCCTCGTCTAGAAAAGGAACCATCCCTCCGTAGACCTTCATATTTCATCCTTTCATCCAGATCTGCTCCTCTACCCTAGAAGAGATGAATGGTATAAAGGATAAAAAATGTAACTCCTAGGATAAAGATAAAAGATGAAGGACGGCGTTATTCAATCCCCTTTGAGATGCGCCACGCATTCTACTTCTACGGGATGCCGTGGAGGCGAGTTGAATGCGTATTTGGCCATACAATGACTTGCGGTGGCCAGCCGATGAACAAGTCACTGCTTTATCTTTCCCAGACAAGTCTGGTACCAATTCACCGACCCCGGAGGAGGGATGGAAGGCTTGGTTGGCCTGGGCGGGAAATCCGAACCAGGAACCTGGTATTGGGTGCAGGCGACAGTCGGCGCCTCCTCCGACTGCGCTCGGCGCGCCAAATGGTATATGTTATATTATATCCGCTCCTACAGTTATAATACCACTTTCACGCCGACTTGGACACTTCAAATCAAACTGGACACTTTTCGCGTCGAATTGGGCATTCTTCTAAGCTAACCTAAGACTTTTCATATCAAATCGAACTCTTCCAAATCAAAATGAACTTTTCTACATTAAGCTAGAAACCCATTACATTAAGTCTACATTACATTAAGTCTCAAAAAGGTTAGAAAAAATTTCAATGAAAATCTTATGGTTAGTACAACTTTCTTTGAATTTTTAATTCACTTCCCAAAAAAGAGAAAACATAGTTTGAAATTTTATTTTTTCGAAAAAAAAAACAAGGATTAAAATTTTGTTTTAAACGACAGAAAGACGGCCATTTCTCAGTGCTAAATCAGGGATTGCGCCACGCCTTCGTTTGAAACGCCGCGATTTTCGTTCGATTGATAGCAAAAATTTTGATCACATGGAGTTTCACACCTGCAAACGGCGCAACATAAACAATTATAAAAAAACCTAACATATCCTCGCATTGATACTCGTGTAAGCAGTATTTACACCAACACAACAAATATCTTTACCTCAAATATCTTTATCAATCAAATAAACATTGCAGAGAACCTTTTGCGTGCATGGCGCGATCCAATCTTTTAGTGCACTGCTTGATTGCTGCCCTGTTGCGCTCCAAAACCAAATCTAATTTAGAGTTCTTCTCAAATTAAAATTTTTATAAAATTCTTGCACATATTGGGCAGGTGAACTGATAAATTTCAAATAAAGTTCTACCAATTTTTTCTTGAACAAAAAATTATTCTAATTATTTCAAAGTTATTCAAAATTATTTTAGTAAGTCTGTAGTTTAACTTGCCTAAAGGTCAATTGAAAAATGAAAAATCCAGTTCGATGTGAAAATGGTATATACCATTTTTCCGTCAAATTGGACACTTCAAATCAAATTGGCCACTTTTCACAAACCTTCTTTTTTCTTCAATTTTCGAAATCAAAACAATTTTTAAATCAAAGTGACTTTTTTCATGATATCTGGCAGATTCTCCAAGATGGTTAGAAACATTTTTATTCTCGCAAAATTCGGTATAACTTAAAAGTGACTTTGACTTTAAGTAAAAGTTTTTTTGAAAGAAAATAACAAATTCTGTTTAAATGCGCAACAAAACGGCAATCATGCAGCGCAATAAAAGACCAGATCGCGCCATGCCGTCAAAGAATCCCATTGCAATTTTTTATTGATTGATGGTGAAAATGCTGCTTGAATGAAGCATCAAAGTGTGGACGTGTGGGTTTTATTTTATTATTTTATTTTATAACAACAAACTGACAAAATGAAAAAGCGAAAAACATATCGACTCTACAATTGGTCATTTTACAAGGATTGAGGAATATTATATCAGAAACAAATCTTCTGCAAGCTGAGAAGAGCTCGTGATTCAGATTCATATTATATATACATCACCACTGCTTTTGCGACAATTATGTCCATTTATTCAAAAGTGCCATCAAATCTCTTTTTTGACACTAAAAATGGTGCCTTTCCTCTCTTAAAAAACCTTAAACAATTATTTTTCCTTAAAAATAAGAATTTTATAAACTTTCAAGCAATGTGCTCACTTTTGCGTAGGTGAATGAAAACTTCAACGAAATCATATTGAAATATTTCTTAGATAAAAACTGTTCTAATCCTTGCGAAAAGCCTCTAATTTAGTGTAGAAAACGCCCATTTCGCTTTGTAAGAGCGGTTTGATTTCGAATGTTTCAAGCTAGGTAGTAGCTAGGAATGCGCTTGATTCGAAGTGTCGAATTCGACGAGAAAATGGTGCATATATATGCCTATGCCTGACAAAATTTGAAAGATTTTAGACGATTTTCCTGGGATTCAAAGAGGAAAATGAGGGCGGACCATCCCTTCTAGACATGCTCCGTTTTTACATCATTAGCGCCTAGAAACTGACAGAACTTTCTTCGCAACCTAATACAAAGCTCGAATGTCCCACACAGCCTATTTAACAACAGTGCGAGCTGAAGTAGGGTATTGGGACATGGAAACGAGGGGGTTGCTCGGGATAAAACGCATGCGGCGCTCGCCTAGTATTGACGCACGCCGTCACTGCGACTAGACTACAGTACCGCGCATGTCTTTTGGTCAATTCCCGAAAAAGCCGCTTTGGAGCGTTCCAAAGCGGCTTTTTTAAATAACTTTCTTCAAAATCAAGCGCTCGTGAAAAGAAACATATATTTAAGCTCAGCAGGCCGAGCTCTATCTTTTGACGTATAATTCAATAAAGTTGAACAATGCATATAGGCCGGACATAATCAATCGAGTTGGCGCGAGAGCCTGTAGGGTGACAGTTTAGGAAATTTTATTGAAATTCCCAGCCGCTCTACTCAGAAATTGCCTTGAAACTGTCCAGCTTGCCTTTGGAGTGCGCAGTGAACAATGCATATAGAATCGAACCCACCAATCGAGTGGGCGCGACCACTCGCAGAGTGAGGTCGAGTGGGCGTGAGAACATGTAGAGTGACCGTTTAGGAAGTTTTATCGAAATGCCTAGTCGTTCTACTTAGGAAATGCTCCTAGCCAGTCCAGCTTGCCTTTGGAGTGCACCGTGAACAATGCATATAGAATCGAACCTATCAATCGAGTGGGCGCGACCACTCGCAAATTGCACGCGCGAGTGTGTTCGGAGCGCAATAACTCTGTGGAGATGGAATCGTTCCGGCTGCGGCTCGTGCTAACGGCATGCCAACGCGTAGGCGAGCAGGACAAGTAATGTACTTTACGATGACATGCTTGCAACTCCCTAGCTTCCTGAAGTGCCTTAGCCCCATCTGCCAATTTAGAATGGCGGAAGATAGCGGTTGGAGTTTCTTGCGCTCTTACTCACCCAGATTTGAGCACTCGACTCTAGCAATGGTACCGTTCCCTTCAGCTCGGAGAGCCCTATCGAACGGTAGCACTCTCGACCAATTCCAGAAAAATGGATTTTTCGACGATTTCCCATCGAGGACGTGGGCGCCCAGGCCGAGCCTTCGCGGACGATGACGTCATAGAAAATCGACAATCTTACAATTCTTACAATTGGGCCATGCTAGATACCATTAGGTCCAGCTTTTCTTTTCTTTTCTTTTTTTTGCTGAATTGATTGGTGCTATTGGGAGTAGGGAAAACTGTAATCTGGGCGAGTAAGAGCGAGGGGAACATGGACCCTTGTTGTATTGCATTGCACGCGCGGCCGTGTTCTGAGAGCGATAACTCTGTCATGTTTAAACCTTTCCGGTTGCAGCTTGTGGGTTTTGTAGGCAGTAAAATGTTCTAACAGTCCGCTGAAACAGAGCAATGTGGCTTATGATTGGACTAAGTTACGGCGCTGCGAAAATGCAGGTTAGCCTTGTGTGACACGATTTCTTCCAATTTCAGTCGACCCCTGCGGGAAGACGCGGAGAGATACCGGCCTACAAATGCATGGGCTAGCAGAAGGCTTAAGGTTCTTTACGATGACATGCTTAAAGCTCCTCAGCTGCCTAAACCGTCTTAGCCCCAGCTACCATTTTAGGGCGGTGGACATAGCATTGAAGTTTCCTGCGCCCTTACTCGCCCATATTTGAGTTTTCGACACTCCCAATAACACCGCTAGGTTCAGCACGGACAGCTCTGCCGAATGGTCTTACTCTTGACCAATTTTGGAAAAAGCGATTTTTTGACAATTTCCCATCGAGGCGCGGACGATGACGTTATAGAAAATCGATATTTTCGAAATTGGCCAAATTTTCTCGTTCAAAATCATCTAGTGGTTATTTTGCGCGCTGATTACGGATCCGACGTCCGTTTTTGAAATTTCGCCGATTTCAGCAGGTTACCTGCCGCTTGAGGGTGGTCGGGTCAGGATCACCGTCAGTTATCGGTATGGGCGGTCTCCTGTCGTAATCGTCTGAATGAACTTCGGCATCGTGTTCGGCACCCCGAATAAGTCCCCGCACCTATATGAAGTTTGAGCAAAATGGTGATCCTGACCCGACCACCTCAAATTATCCAGAAGAAAATCCAAAACCTAATGAAATCGGCGGAATTTTCAAAAACGGACGTCGTATTCGTAATCAGCGCCCCAAATAACCCCCAGATGATTTTGGACGAAGTTTGCACGAGGAAATTTGGCCAATTTCGAAAACATCGCCTTTCGATGACGTCATCGACCGAGCAGGCTCGGCCTGGAGCGCCCCGTCCTCGATGGGAAATTGTCAAAAAATCGATTTCTCTGAAATTGGTCGAGAGTGAAACCATTCAATAGAGCTTTTCGTTATGAACGAAACGGTGTTACTGGAAGTGTCGGAAACCCAAATATGGGCAAGTAAGAGGGCAGGAAACTCCAACCGCTAAGTCCGCCGCCCTAAAACGGTACATGAGGCTAAGGCAGTTTAGGAAGCTGAAAAGTTTTGAGCCCGTCACCGTAAAGTACCTTAAGCGCTCTGTTTTCATACCTATTTCAAGGCCGTTTGCTCGCCGGGTCTTCCCGCAGTGGTCCACCGAAATCGGAAAAAATGCGTCACGCAAGCCTCACCTGCATTTTCGCACCGCTGTAACATGGCTCTCTCCAAAGCTAAGCCATTCTACTTTAGTACACTAATCGATCGTTCTACTACCTACAAGCCCTACAAGTTGCAGCCGAAACGATTTCCTTACCTTGCAGAGTTATTGTGCTCCGAACACGCCCGCGCGTGCAATTGAGCGCAACAACGGCAGACGCTCTCCGCGCTGTTACTCACCCAGATTACAGTTTTTCCCACTCTAAATGACACCATTCAATTCAGCATGAAAAGCTCTATCGAATGGTATCAAGCATGGCCCAACTCGAAGACACCGATCTTTCGATGACGTCATCGACCGCGCAGGCTTGGCTTGGAGCGCCCCCGTCCTCGGTGGGAATTTGTCAAAAAATCGATGTTTCCAGAACCGGCCGAAATTGACACCATTCGATAGCGCTTTTCACGCTGGACAGAGCAGTACAATTGCGAGTGTCGAGAACTCAAATCTGGGTGTGCAAGCACTAAAGAAACTCTAACCGCTCTCTTCCGCCACTCTAAATTGGCAGATGGGGCTAAGGCACTTCAGGAAGCTAGGGAGTTGTGAGCATGTCATCGTAGAGTACATTAATTGTACTGCTCGGCTACGCGTTTTTAGGTCGTTAGGTCTCCGCGTTTTGCTGCAGAGGTCGACTGAATTCCGAAAAAATCGTGTCACACAAGGCTAACCTGCATGTTCGCGCCCCTGTAATTCTACCTATTCATAAGCTACACCGTTCCGCTTTAGCGTACCACTACGCCGCTTCACTGCCTACAAGTCCTACGAGCTGCAGCCGGAACGATTCGATCTCCACAGAGTTATTGCGCTCCGAACACACTCGCGCGTGCAATTTGCGAGTGATCGCGCCCACTCGATTGATAGGTTCGATTCTATATGCATTGTTCACGGTGCACTCCAAAGGCGAGCTGGACAGTCCTAAGGCAATTTCTGAGTAGGGCGGCTGGGAATTTCCAATAAAACTCCTGAAACGGTCACTTTACAGGCTCTCGCGCCCACTCGATTGATTATGTCCGGCCTATATGCATTGTTCAACTCTATTGGTTTATATGTCAAAAGATAGAGCTTGGCCTGCTGAGCTTAAATATATGTTTCTTTTCACAAGCGCTTGATTTTGAAGAAAGTTATTTAAAAAAGCCGCTTTGGAACGCTCCAAAGCGGCTTTTTCGGGAATTGACCAAAAGACATGCGCGGTACTGTAGAGATCATCCCACACGCGGAAGGTCGGGGACGGAGAGGAGAGGTGCACTCTCCCATTATCGGGGCCTCTGACTCATTGCGCTTCGCGAATTGCTCGGTATGCACACATGATTCTCACCATCAGACTGGTGCAAGTGTTTTTAATGAAGAAATCCTTCTTCGCCGCGGTGAGCAGTCGCCCAATCGTGTGTGGAATAGCTCGGTAGAGAAAAAGCACTACAAAACCAACCCCAGCATTCAACTTGATCTGTTAACAACTGACAAAGGATAATGAGGATAAAGGATGGCGTTATTTATTTATTTATCACTACATGGATAACCATGCAAAATAAGAACAAGGTAAAACTAAACATAAGTTAAAGTAATTGTAAACAGAAAAAAAAACAAAACAGGCAACAAGAATCAACATAGTACAGTTGAAAACTACTAAGCTGCATCTTGAAGATATCGGTCAAGAAGTTTTTTATATTGCCTTAAAGAATTGGGTATGAAGAATTGAGACCGTATATTGCTTTTTGCTCTGGAAAATTGAATCTTCCACTGGCCACCCCTTGTGTTCGTTGAAGAAAAGGTATAGAACTCCTGAAGTGGAGTACGAGAAGAACCGTTTAACATCTTATATATCTCAATTAAATCATATCTTCTCCTACGACGTTCAAGGGAATGTAGATTGAAGAATCTGTTTCGTGAAGCCGGTGAAGGAATGGTGTTGGAATCGTAGCCATGTTCTCGTATCCAAAGCTTTCTTGTGAAGCTGTTTTACACAGATTCCAACCTCGCAATTTCTCGCTTATATTTTGGATTGAAAATTGTGGTGCCATATTCTAGAATAGGTCTAACATACGACTTATAGGCAGTTAAAAGGTGTTGTATTGAATTTGTTCGCAAACATTTGAAGAGGCTGTTCACAATTCGTTCAGCTTTTTTGGATATTATTTCAATATGTTCCTTGAACGAAAGTTGAGTGTCCAACTCACATAAAACCCAAATCACGTAGGGAATCTGTACTACTAATTTGCATCTCGTCAAGGTAGTAAGGATATCTACCTACCTGCTGTTCTAGATGAAGTACTTGTGATTTTTGCGGAGACAGTGGAAGTTCCCAATTTGACGACCAATTCGCAATTATACTTATTGCTGATTGACGAGAAAGATAGTCTTCTTGAATAGCAATATTCTTATAAATTTCTATATCGTCAGCGAACATTTTACATGAAACACCAAGCTGATTAACCAAGGATGGAATTTCAGAGGTATATATGGAAAAGAGGATCGGGGACAAAACACCACCCTGAGGGACGCCGCTTGTAATAGGAAGGCATTCAGAAAATGTGTCATTTACCCTAACTTGCAAAGATCTACCAGATATAAATTTTTTTATCCACAAAGTAATCCTATGATGGACACCTATATCCGTGAGTTTGATAATTAGTTTATCTAAGGGGACCTTATCTAAGGAGATAAAATACGAGGGCTGTCCTGAGTTTTCTCTCGAAGACCCTAGCAAAAACTGATATGATGCTAATTGGACGAAAGTTTGATACAAGTTGGTGGGAAGGCTTTTTTGTAATAGGTGTAACAAACGCATGTTTCCAACGGGATGGTACTTCGTTTCCATCATATCTTCAAAGGTTTCGTTACTAAAGGAAAAAGCGTTCTTACGATGGCATACAAAACATACGTCAGATCCATTGTTGAATTCGGCTCTATAGTTTTTTCTGCTTATCAAAAGAAGTACACTGCTATGCTTGAAAGAGCCCAAAAGAAATTTACTAGATGGGCGTTAATCAGAGTGGGTAGCTTTTTGCACTCCAGGATTCCAAGGGCCAATACAAGTATACAATAGTATAAGGAATAGCTATCTGGGTCTGCACACTCTAGAATCACGTCGTAAGTTGAGGGATGTTTGTGTCGTCTTCAAGTTGCTGACTGGTTGTTTAAGGTGCAGTGTCTCGAAATCCTATTCAGTATTGCCATCAAGAACCCACGGCAGTCTATGTAAGATGTCTTATGTCAAGCCTAGATCTAATTTTAGGGCTACATCCTTTACGGTAAGAGCTGCTTCTGCCTATTGCGCGTTAAGGATTGGTGTTCCAGCCTCCGCATGCTCGCTTCCAACGTTTAAGGGTATGGCCAAACGTAAATTGCTTCTCTATTGAGGGGTGCATTTGTGTTTCTTTGTGCCTGTTGTAGTTGCAGTTTTTTTCTGATGCGTTCTGTTTTTTTTTTGTGGTTTCTGTCAAACGTGCGTCCTAAACACACGTATTCAAATAAATAAATAAATAAATAAATAAATAAATAAATAAATAAATAAATAAGTGCGCTAGCAATTAGGACTTATAGTAATTGTAGAAGGAGAGCTTTTCATCGTACTTAAAACCCAAATCCTTGACTTCATTAATAAAGTCAAGCATCTGACCCAACTACATAATCTATGGAAGTATCCTTAGATCCAATACTCAGATCCATTGTCTTTTTAGACAACAAGGCAAATCCCATTCTCTAGACCATCTGCAAATCCTAACCTCAAAGATGCGGTTGGGGAAGTTAACAGAAGCTCCACCAGTAAGAATTGTAGAGCGGGGAGACAATCCTTCTTGGGGGACCCCACTCTTAATAGGATAAACCGAGGAAAAATCACAATCAATGCGAACCTCAAAGATGCGGTCCTGAACGAAATTCCTAATCTATTCAACAGCACGAGAATGCACAACAACAGACTTGAGCTTGTGAATTAATTTCTGAGTCGGCACTCTGTCGAAAGCCTTCTCAAGATCAAAATATATAATACTACATCGACTCTGAGGTCGCAGGGCAGATCTTTCACGTACTCAGACATTTAATTACCACTAATCGTCCACAATTGCACTAGCTCAGACAAGCTCAGACAGCTCAGACACTAGGACCCGCACAACCAGCTGCTATTGTGGTGAGAACCTGTTGCAGTTGGTGTGGCGAGCTGCGCCGATTGGCCAGGTGAGGGAGCCCGACGCGATTACCTGCATCCCGTTGACGCTCCTGTGGAAGTATACAATTTGGCTTAAGGGTCGGCTCCTGTTGCTAGAGTGTTGCAGGATTCTTGTGCAGCCGTATCCACATATATCCAGCACGTTCCTACATATATATGTGCATACACATATAAGTAGGTATATGCTATGTATACACATGTATATACATCTGTATATACAGGTATATGCACAGAAACAGGTTGTCACCACAATAGCAACTGATTGTACGGGTCTTAGATAACGAATGTATGAGAGTGTTAAGTTACTGGTCGAGTAGAAACCCTATTGCGCTGGGTTGTACAGCATTTGCAACCCGTGCTGCTATTGTGTTGCGTTCGCGGTGCTGTTGTGTTGCAAACTCGGCTGCACAAGCGGTTCTGTTGTGATCCACGCTCGTGGCCCAATCTTGCAGCACGAGCTGCCATTGTGCTGCAAACTGAGCTCTTGCAGAGTCGGCTGTGGCGGGCGGTAGTCAATGCTTTAGGATAGGGCCGCCTCTCCTTCCGCGCGGGGCCCAGGTATCCTAAATCATTGACTGGCGCTCGCCACAGCCGACTCTGCAAGTGCCTTATTTGTTAAACATTTAGAAACGCTAGCTTTATTAAGTAATAACATTTTACTAAGTTCACACTTAACTTCATATCCAAAACTTCACGAAAAATACAACATTTTTATAGAAATATCATTTATTGGTCTTCTGGCAGTTGAGTCTTTTTATTCTTTGCTTATTCTTTATCGATCTGAACGAGTAAGGAGTAAGATGCATGTGCGTATATATGAAAATATATTTAGCTCATTACAAAGCGTGAGAAGATCACTTACGGGAACAAGCGCATTGCCTTTTTAACGTATTGCCGCATGTTATTTTTGAAATTATAGTATTAGGTTGTCCCATAAGTCCCCGCCGTTTTTTCAACGATTCACTGCAGATTTCGCCGCCGGTCTCTTGCATAGTGCTACATAGCTTCGAAAGAGAATGATTTGCTCTATCAGAACATATATTGCATTTCTTTTTTCATCATGAATTTTGTCAACTTTAGGTCGTTGAAGTGAAAAGTGAGAAAGTGAAAAAGTAGCCATTGGCGCACTTGTTCTCTCCGCTTAAGTTTGTAGTTTTTTGCGCAGTTTTTTTAAGCATTTGGAAAACAATGTTCTGTACTACAAGAAGATGTGTTAGCGCTATTTGTTCATTTGTCCTTTATTGATTTTTAGGTCATCAAATTGGGACGTCCGAAGGAGGATGGTTATATTTGCCGACAGCTCCTGCTCTGTGGTTGGACTTTTTGGGTATTTTTTATATGTCGTTCGAAAGAGAACGTCTTGCTCTATAAGAAGATGTGTTGCTTTCGCGTTTATTGATTTCCATTGAATATCAACAAAATGCCAAAAAGAGAAAAATCGTCTTCACCAACAACTCCTTCTCCTTCTTCAGTTGTTGATATTCGACAGAAATCGGCGTGAGCCAATAAACGCAACACAAATTCTTACTGAGCAAGACATCTTTTTCCAAACGGCATATAACGCCAAGCAAAAAAGTTCAACCACAGAACCGGAGTTTTGGTAAAAATTTGGACGGAAAAGTCGGAATTCCAAATTTTATGGCCTAAAAATCAGTAACGGGCAAGTGAGAAAATAGGACTAACACACATTTTTGTAGTACAGGAGTATTTTCTTCCAAATGCTATTGAGAACTGTGCAAAAAATAACAAACCTAAGCGGAGAGAACAAGTGCGCAAATGGCTACTTTTTTTTTTTCCCTTTTCACCTCAACGACCTAAAAATTGACAAATTTCATGATGAAAAAGAAAAGCAATACACGCTTTGATAGAGCAAATCATTCTCTTTCGAAACCTATGCAGCGCTATGCAAGACACCGCCGGCGAAATCTGCAGTGAATCGTTGAAAAAACGGCGGGGACTTATGGGACAACCTAATAACTACAAGTAGTTAACACATTAAGTAGGAAACTATATGCACTGTTTATAATTGTAAGTGTACTGTGACTTCGAATGCGTCAGCCATCCAAAACAGCACAGTATTATTCGGCTGACGTTTCGGCTTTATTGCTATGTGCGGATGAACGAGCACATCGATGGTATGAAAAGGTCAGACCCTTCAAGCCCTCTAGGATTTCATCGGTTGCAAGTGCTCGATAATGCAGAGTTTGAGGTGGCCGGGTGAACTCTAACACCCAAGAAACAAAAACCTGCACGCAAAACATTTGAAGCGCTGTGGATATTCAGCAGAAGTCCCAAAATAAACAGAAGAGATGAGGCTCTAGCCACATAGCTAAATCATCTAACAAACTCGCCCCATTCCTTGAGCTCTGTGGATTCTGACCTCCAAAGCCCTCAGGTCAGGGCCGCGGCACGGCTTCTGGGTCATCTACGAGTGATGTGGTCTAAGTGCGTCTCCAGCGAGTTTCTGCTCTTCTAGGTGAGCCTTCTAGCTTCGGTTGCACGTTTTTTTGGCTCACACGGTCCACTGAATTTGTTCTCTCAATTTGAAGTGCTGCTTGGTGGGATAACTTTACAGTTTATAACTTTCTAGGATCCGACAAAGGCGATAAGGTCGGAACGTCAGCAGAATAAAACTGTGCTATTCTGGCTAGCTGGCGCATTCAAAGAATCAACGGCGTATTTATTATGCCGAGATTTATGGAAAGTCGAACATCTCTCTTTACTGAGGCTCCATCGGGTTAGAAATTAAGGAGCAAATAACGCCACCTGGTGCTTATCGCGACAACATTGATCTTTTTAATTACCGGTGCCGAGAAGTGATCGCTTTGCTCTAATGTGCATCTCTGTATACAGTGAACTGATTTAACGGACAAGGCGGTAAGCGTCCTAATATACAATGTGCTCATGAAAAAAGATGCTGTGTTACGCCGGGGTGTTTTACCCGGGAGCTGGATGTCTAGGGTTGTGCCTGAACCGGACATGAGAATCGATTTATTGGCTCTTTATGGCACCAGCAGGGGCCGGTCGGTCCGCCTCTGCTGTGCCCGCGCTCCTCTCCGACCCGGCCGCTCGCCAGGTACCACGGAGACCAGAATGCTCCGAGCCGACCGCTCGCGTCCTTGGCACAAGTGCAGACTGGGCCCGGCGCTCCCGGGCCCCCTTTATATGGAGTTGCGCGCGGGGAAGGCCGGCCCCTAAGTGGACACGCGCCGCCCCCTGCCTCCGAATGGCCAGCGCTGGGCACAGGCGAGGCGGACGGCGATCGATCGATCCCGCCGCCGGGAAAATACAGATACAATGCAATAATGTACACAAATACTAACAGAACACTAAATAGAACAACACAAGCAACCTACAAATACACAAATACACAACAAAGATCACTACTGCGAGGCCACGCGCCTCGCCCATCCTTCACAGCTGTGTTTTTGCTAGAGCGCCTCAGGTTGTCGATTATACGCTATTATATGAAGGCATAACAGAAGCGACAGGAGTCTACCTTAATAAAGTGCAAGGTCTGAAAGGCCATCTAAAAACTGCTAGTGAATAACAAAGCAATGTGTACTTCCAATGCTAGAGCACATGAAATGTCAACCAAGGCTGACATGGCGAACTGAGCCTCGTCTATCGGCCACTATCCGCCTCACTTCAGAGGCCCACAGTAAAGAGTTTGCGATTCCAAAAAAAATTCGGAAACCTGCTCTCCGTTTTGATAACTTGTTCACATGTTCACACTTGCGTTTGTATGTAGCAGCCACTCATTACCGCGTACCAGACACAAGAATGTCGTTTTCACCGTACGCTCACCTTTTATGGCCTCCAGGCGGGAGAAACCCCACCCACCCCTCTTCGTGGTCGGTCATGGGAGTCAGCTAGGTTGTGCTGGCTCTACGGTCGAGCGTATGTAATAAATCAACAATCAACAAAGAACCCTGCTACAAGAAATACTACACAGAATCAATGATAGAACTAGCAGCAACACTACAAAGCATGGCTATTGAACAGTATAACAAAAACAACAACACGTAATAAACTTTGAACATACAAAGTTGGTGTCACAACAGAATTTGGTCTCTTGTACGGCGTGCACTGAAGTGCGTATCTTACCTACCTACTTACTTACTTATCCTTCAGCGTTCGTCCTAGATTAGGCAGGTGTGCTTGTTTGAAATGTGATCGCCGTTTTTTTTCTGTCAGCTGCTTGATCGAGGTGGGTGGAGATCGGCTGGCACCATATTTTTTCATTTTCATTTTCATTTATTGCACAAATTGTGCGCCTTAAGCAAACAACAGTAGGCAGGAACAAGAACATATGCTGCAGTCTGAGCGTTTTTCAACCCTTTGATCCTAATGTTAAGGAATCTTTTAAAAGATTTGTGATCGTAGCAAACTCGTAGTCAGTAATTGGAGAGAGGCGAAATGAATATGGCGGCAGCAGTACGAAAAGAAAAGTAGACAGAGAAAAGCTTTGTGTGTTAATGCTTCTGTGCCGTTGCCATCACCAGTACACCATCAGTAAGCTGAAGCGATGTGAGAGAGCGAGGACAATATATGAAATGATGAGAATTTGAAGACAAGACAACGAGTAATGCGAGCGAGAGAAGTACGAGCTGATAATTTTAATGACGGTTCGAAAAACGCTCATATAATTGACAACAACAATACACAATACTACTCTTAAATATCTTTAAAGCAAGTTTTCTTGATCTGCCGGTGTCTTCATGGAATTTACGAGTATGAGTGTTGCTGCTGAGGACGGAAAGTGGTTAGAGACTGAAAGCACTATCGGTCGCTTACCCTTTCTAGAAGCTGCAACAATTCAATACTTTCCAATTTTTTCTTGAAACTAGAGCTGTTCTTGGATTGCAGAATTTCAGCGAGTAAAGCTGCCATCCACCTCGCAACTCTATAAAACACAAAGTTGAATAATTTGCTGAAACCTCTCCTTTGAATGCGCTGATAGTGAAGGTTAAAACCACCTGTTCTCTCATCACACGGTCGGAATATCCAGTACTTACTAGGTGTCAATTTAATTTCCCTGACTAGAATGCGAAAACAAAACACAAGATCAGCAACAGCACGTTGTAAGCTTATAAAAAACATATCATTATGAAGCGTGTCTATCCAGAGTAATCTTCCACGACCTCTCCTAATTCGAACTGCTAGCTGCAGCGTTCTC
This sequence comes from Heligmosomoides polygyrus polygyrus, assembly GCA_947396885.1. Taxonomy (NCBI): domain Eukaryota; kingdom Metazoa; phylum Nematoda; class Chromadorea; order Rhabditida; family Heligmosomidae; genus Heligmosomoides; species Heligmosomoides polygyrus. Next base: position 96,959,814 of record OX377204.1, on the reverse strand, counting down.
TTCACAACGGACTCACAGACTCATGCAGCACGTGAACGAACCTTCTTATACGGTCCTCGTTCGTCTTGAGTTAGACGAGCGCGATGCCAAAACGTTAAGGTGTTTTCTTCTTGCGGATGCGCTCCATTCCCGTGTTGCCGGCACTCCAGCGCAGCACCTTCACCTCCATGGCACTCTGTCGTCGCTTCGCTTCCTTTGCCACTGGTCACCATTCAGATGCATACAGTACCACGGCACGCACTACTTCTCATCCTAACTTGCCGTTGCCGTTGCCAAGTAAGCCGGTGGTGTTTCTCTATTTGAGCCACGCAGAGTTTATTCGCAGGTTGATCTCATGAAGCAAACCTCTATTGCTGTTAATAGTTGAGTCCGGTATTTGAGAACATCAGTTTTTGTCCTCATCTTGGATTGAGTCTCTATCATTCTAGTCGATCGTCGTGTACTTCGTCTTCTTGATATTCAGACGCAAAACGAGCGCTGCGAATCGATCGCTCCAAGCCTGCACGTGATTCTGTAAGCCAAGTTGGCTCTCCAAGGCAACTGTCACGTTGTCAGCATAAAGCCATGTCCAGGACGTTGGTTGTTGAAAAAATCTCTCGTGACGAGGTCCGTTATGAGGGAAATGGCGATAGGGCGGGGCGTTGATTAACGCCAACAGTGAAGGAAAATGGCTGTGATGCTCCAGCATATGCACGAACACAACTTTTGACAAATTCTCTTCATATTTCGCAGTGTGCAGCCATTTTGAAAAGTTTTTATTTTATTTTTCTAACGGAGAAGTAACCGCATGCCTTCACCGCCTTCACCATGTAATGATAACCAAATCATAGAGAATCAACTCGATTTCCTCTTAAATTTCTTTTTTATATTAATGTACGAAGAATGGTTGGGCAAGATAGAGCCCTACAGGTGAAATGCCGGTTCTCACATTATTTATTCTTTAGATGACTTCTTTATGAACTATTTAACACTGCTCAACAATGAAGCGATTATCGGTGTAGACGAGTACAGATACATAAGGCAGTCATTCCTAAAGCGTGACGCCCTCGTGTGTCAACCGCTAGCTGGGTTTAGATGCAGATTCTTCCCTGTTCATCCGATGAGATTCGCACATGTCATCCATAAGAGTCGACGTCTTCTCAAAGATCACTTCCTCAACCTGAAATTTTATTGAAGAAATCCTTCGGCAGTAGGTATGTAAGCTGTGAGGAATCTGTGACCAAATGATTTACCTTTGCTCTGTACTCAACATCATCGCTGGTGTTCACCATTTGAAAGATTGGGGCAATCATAGGCACAACCATAAAACCGCCAAGTGGGAAGTAGCTTCGATAGGCCTGCTTCAGCTGAAATGTGAACTGAACATAGTAGCAAGGACAGTAAGCAGTAGACAATAGATGGTGACAGAAGTGGTGATCAAAGACTGAAACAGGTTCCTTCATCCTTACGACGATCATCCTGCACCTTAAATCCCTTTCAACTCCATGCCATTTTCTACATTCTGAAATTTATGCCATTTAATAAACATTGGCTGGTTTTAAGGGAATTGTAAGAAAACGCATTAATAGATAGGGAAAATACAAAGGCAATGGGAGATATCTTAGAGAGCTCATCGATTGTTGGTACTGTGCGGGATCTATCCTAGTCCGGAGGGCACATAACTAAAACTAGGCAACAAAATAAATTAATACTTACCAAGCGGCTTCTAGAGAACGAAACCTAACCTAAAAAACCAAAAACTGGCGATCAAACAAAATAAATGAAAAATCGCCGCATTTTACAACCGTCTCGGCGGGCAAAAAGCGACGGAATAGAGTCGTGCCGCGTGTTGACCGCCGCTTGACATGTTATAAACAGGATCTATCATGGTGAGGAGGGCGCATGAAGCCGCATGCCGCGTGCTGACCGTCGCTTGACATGTTATAACCAGGATCTATCATGGTGAGGAGGGCACACAACTTTGCCTGCCTACAACCGCAACAAATGTAATTTTTGCTTTTTTTCTTTGTGACTTTTCTTGTTTAGGTCCTGTGTTGTTCTGTAGGAGCAGCTCTGTAAGTCTTGAGTGAATTGTGCATATAATACTTTTAGTTATGTGGCCTTCCGGACTAAATTAGATCCTACCAGCCAGAAAGGGCGCGAATCCAAAGTCATCGAGGAGAGTCCACCTCGGGGAACGCGCATTAGTCTCGAACGAGTGTATTTCAGCCTGTGTGGCTGTGTGGGTATGAGTGCTAGTCCCACCGTTAGGCAGCCTGTGTGGCTGTACTCTTCTCCACCTAGTTCCCCGCTATCTATATTTCATGTGTGGCTGGGTTTTGCTGAGAATTGGAGGACTACGAGGCCTGAGTGGCCGCTGCACCGTCCTGTCTCCCGAGGTAGGATTGGGGTAAACCCTTCAGAATCTAGTTCTGGGATCCACTTTTCACGATCCCGTGACAATTCTATGATCCGACGTTAACGACCCAGCAGGCTCGTCAACCCAACCTGGATTTTTTGTATCTAATCTTCTCTACGGTGTCTTCCATTTAATTTAGGTCAGGTTCTTCATTTATCTTCGTCTTCGTTTTCTCAATCTTCGTTCTCTTACCCAGCTTATTTAGTAAAGTATGCTTAGCCCTGCCGTATTCCAAACATAGAAGGGCAGTGCACCGGTCAGCTTAGAATCGATAAAAGCTCGATTTCCAGGGAGATCTTATTGCTATGACACCTACCTGGCTTAGAGTGTAAGGCATTTCATGGTCTCCGACCTCCTCTTCCAGAAACGAATAGAATTTCTCGACCAGCCACTCCCAGTTCTCTCGCCGGTCCTTGCCGCTCAGACATGCACAGATGACGCGAACCACATCCGTGGAAGGACAGCCGAAGTGTGCTGTCTGAAAATTGGAAAACCTTTACATATTCACATCCATATTGTGTTATTTGTACAGTTTTAGAAAAGCTGGAGACTCGAGTTATATTTAGAATACATTTAAATGATGAGAAATTGAAAAAATTACTACCGTGACCTGCTTTCGGATAGTTGACTGTAGGTTTTTTAATTAAAAAATAATAATGAGAATAAGACGTTCGCTGCTACTTTTTAGTTCATCGCGAAGATTCTAGTATTTTTACCTGAAAGTCTACCATGGCCGCTAGTTCGACTTCTCCTTTTTCACCGGTTCTCCAAATCAGATTCGTTGTCCACACGTCGCCATGGCATAGTACTCGCTTCATTCCTAAAGATAAATAGAGTTTCTAGAGTTTCATACGCACTTTGAGACTAAAGTAAAATATTTTATTTATTTAGTTGGTTAAAGAAAAGAGACCTGTTTTTTAATCATTTGACAGGCTTACCCAGTTTCTCTGGTAGATTGTCAGCAAACGTGGGGTCCAGAATTTCGCTGACAACAGCCTCCAGATTGTCGATACTAGACTTCATTCTCTCACCGTTTAAGGAGCGTAGCATCGTGAACACAGAAGCGACTGACTTGAAAAAAAAAGTGTTTGAAGGTGAACAAATGGAAGTGAGTTAGCGACAAGGTGAGCTCGATGGCTGCCGCAATTTTTCTGAAATTCACCTCCTTGGTGAGAAATGTGGAGAACAGGTCCTTAAATGGATTGACAAGAAATTTCGATCTATCCTCGTCGGAGAACTTCAACGAGGCTGCTTCCAATCTTGCTATGCTTTTGAGTGGCTGAAAAGCTTAGAATTAAATATCTAGATAAATAAATTCGACCGACTCTAATCGGTGTCAACATTTGGCTGTACATAGGTGGAAAATGGTGTTCACCAGCTTTTCAAGCTTCCAAATTCCATTTCGCAAATTCTATACAGAACAGTAAAACGATAGCACCTGAAGAACAAGTTCAGGAGCTAGATTATCGAAGATGTGAATAGGAAGGCCACCAGCAATGTATTCCATTATAATGTATCCCTTCAAGGGATTCTCCGCACTGAACTCCCGTGAGTAGTACACCTGTAAATATTTTGTGATCAAAGTCGAGTTGTGTTCAAAATCGATAATATTCCTCACTGTGGGCCTTGCGATATTTGTAACGCCGTACTTCTTCAGCAGTCTGTACAGGTATACCTCAGTGTTGTGAACCTTAACAGTTAGATGAATCCGAGATGCCTGCCTATGAAGATGTGCTGTTTAATTACATCGTAAGTTTTGAACATGTCCGGAATGGATCGCTTTCTAAAGTCGAACTCTCGTGGGCTCCCGTATCATACTTCGCCGTCGTATCATTCGGTGGGTGCGGCGCCGATACTCGGTCTACGGAGAAAATGCCCGAATCTCACGGCGCGCGTTGCGTGCGGAGAAAATGCCCGCAAGCAGGGGAGAAAATGCCCGCGACCAGGGGAGAAAATGCCCGCGACCAGGGAGAAAATGCCCGTAACCAAGGGAGAAAATGCCCGCAACCAAGGGAGAAAACGCCCGCGCCCAGCAGTCTATTTCCACAACGTTTCATTCGTATCAAAGCTCTAATAAGAATTTGATCGCAAAATTTCATGTTCGAAAAACACTCTATATTTCGAGAAGGCCTTGAAAGATTTTTGGCAGGTGCTACACCGTAGGTTCTGGTCATTTTAATAGGGTTTTTATTAAAACCTATGTTGCAACTAACCATTCAGATATTTAAATCCTTTATTCAGATATGTGGAAATTTCAGAAAAACAGCAACAAGGCGAATCAAAATAGAAGTCCTATACTGAGAAAAACTTCAATAAAAAAGAGCACAACAGGTATTTACGATGCCAACGGTGTATCAGATGAGAATCACTTGGAAAGCAGTGAATGTTGAAATATCTATGTTGAAATCCTGTTTTAGTAAAGAAGGAAATGATTGGTCAAAAATGAAGAATTCATCAGAAAGACTCAGTAAAACCTCAGTAAAACCTAAAAACCAATTTGTAAATAAATTCCCTAACAAATTCTGCCATTTTTTCATTTTCCACCTCTCATGACTTTGAAGTGCATGCAGCTTACTGTTCACTCCATGTAACGTTCATGTGGCTCAAAAACAAACTCAAACGTTGAGGTGGCCTACAGTTCACAGCTCAATGCTTCGAAAAGTTATTCTATGTTACCAGGTTCCGTTGATGTGCTTGTTTTCTAGTTTTACGTTCTAGAAATTGAGATCTGGGCGAAAACGCTTCTTTCGCTCCTTTCAGTGTTTTCAAGTGTTTTTTTACAAAAACACCGTTGGTACTAATTTAACCGTTGAGCATGCCTGTTGTAACGAGAATCTTTCCTCATATTCTCCAAAGCTTCTCTATCACGGTAAGGCCATCAAGTCTGCTAGGGAATCCAAATGATGGTGCCAGGGTTTCAGCTGCCACGCCCACAATTTCTCATGCCCTTTACTCGACGGCATGACAAAAATACCTTATCCCTGTCCACGTGATTACCATGTGTTTTGTTATAGTGGTTGTTGCAGTGAACCCTGTCGAAAACCGTTTAGTGGCCGCAGATATTTTCTCCCCTGGCTGTGGGCATTTTCTCCCCTGGTCGCGGGCATTTTCTCCCCTGGTCGCGGGCATTTTCTCGCACCAAAACAGACGCGGTGCGGTTCGGGCATTTCTCTCGTAATCCCGATACTCGTGCTCTCTCTCTCTCTCTCTTCAAACCATCTCCGGGATCCTCGAGCGGAGCCTTGCCGCTCGTTTACTACCAATGCACCAGGCTGCACTACAGAAAAGCGGCGCGCCTGATGGAAATTCTGCTGAGCCTTGGATATACAGTACAGCCTCACCTCAGCTGGAGCGGTCCTATTATAGTATCAAATATTCAACTCATGGCATCTGCTATCTTCTCGCTGGCATTTCCGCTATTGTGACCTGAGGTGTGACCTGGGGTTCATCGACGAATTACATAACTTTAGCAAAGAATTCAGCGGAAAACTCGGATAACGCGGCTAATCGCTCACTATGTCGTTTGAAACGCCCCGTGAATTCTCTGTTAAAGTTATGCAAGTTGTTGAGGAATTCTTGAACACATTTGCTTAAGCCTGGAACGGCTGGTAGAGAGGCTATATACTGTTACAGGATGTTTTGTTGCGATCAAAAGTCTTGCGCCAGGCGGGATTCGAACCCGCATCTTCTGCTTTCCGGGCAGCGATGTTCGCCTTACACCACCGGCGCTGTTTGACCGCACGTAACATCCGCGATATCCTCGAGGTCTGTCAGCACCCACCGTGATACGGGATGTAACAGCATATAGCCTCTCTACCAGCCGCTCCAGGCTTAATCAAATGTGTTCAAGCATTGTTACTAGTAAGATCTTCAGCTTAACCGGTTCCATGCTGATATCAGCGGCCGGCCCATCCCGTATCACGGGTGGGTGCTGACAGACCTCGAGGATATCGCGGATGTTACGTGCGGTCAAACAGCGCCGGTGCTGTAAGGCGAACATCGCTGCCCGGAAAGCAGAAGATGCGGGTTCGAGTCCCGCCTGGCGCAAGAGTTTTGATCGCAACAAAACATCCTGTAACAGTTGATGAATTCGATCCCTATTGTTATTGTATTGTGTGATGAATCTTGCGGTGCTACTCTGTGCAGTTCAGTAAGAGGAAGGGGTCATTATAACATGTGCTGTGGCCTACATTTACAAGTGCAACATTCGGTTGGTATTTTAGTTGTTTATATGGGGTTGCCACTCGTCAATACAGGCTGGATCATTTCAACACGCTCGTAGTGCCCACGGCTCACATGGTACGAGCGTGTGTCAATCCAAGGGGTTGTCCAGTGCAAAGGGTAAAAGGTTACAACGGCCCCATTCGCCGGTGAGGAGGCGAGGCCTAATTACATCAACGGTTCCCTATCCTCCTCCGGGGTTGTGGGTTCCATGGTTACATTGTATGCTACGGGGCGAAGGGGGACTCCGTCCAACAAGGGCATGCTCCCTCGCGAACGGGGCCATTGATGCCCAACAAAACAGCCAAAATTTCTTTGAACAAAAATTTTTGCAACCATCTTATTGACTGTGTAGTTTAACCTGCCTGAAGGTTATTTTGATTTGCAAGATGTCAAGTTTGATTTCAAAAGTGTTACGGTTGCTTAGAATAGTGATCCATTTGACTTGATAGATAACACTGAAGCTACGAAAGAAGCATCGGATCCTACCCTCTTCACGCTTTCTTCCAAAGATTTAGCGAAGTCTTCGGCCTTGAAGTTTCCGGTCTGCTCCAGTTTTTTATGACTTTCCATCATCGAAAGAAATGAGCATATCTGCAAAATTTTTATGATGTTCCTCTGGAACAGATAGCGAATCGAACTTCAAAGTGGAGTACGGTAGAAGTCGCTAATGCGGCCTACTTGGAGATGCGAGAACGCATAGGACAAATCACTCAGCACTGAAACGTACAGGTTGAATGACCTGTACGCGATTGTTACTCTGATTGGCTGGCCTGCTCTCACCTCTTCATGCAGCCCATATTAACGACTTCAACACGGGAAATCTACTGACCTTTACAACGAATTTCTCCGGCAACCCTTCAGCACTACCATTTTGCCAATCGGGTGAGATCAAGCATATCTTCGACAAGAATCCCTGAAACCTTCAACTTTGACTGTCAGCGAATAAGCACACCAAACTCCCGGTTTAGGAACATGTTTCTTAAATTAACAACATCTTTAACTCCTAGCGAGAGTAATTAACTGCAAAAATCCAACTTTCAACCTCTTATATTAAAACCGTATCTTCTAATATCTATATAGGTATTCAGAAAACTGGCTGTACAATATCTGTCTTAAACGTTTTATTATGCGCGAGACAACTAACCCGTTACTCTGTTCCTCTGTCTGCGTTTTCGCGCAAAATTAACAGCTGTCAAAAAGGAACTTGCATAACTCCTTTGCTGTTACTGATTTTAGCCAGAAATGATCGTTTGAGAGAAGGGAACGCTGCGATTATATAGGAATACTATTATTAGTATTCAGTACACGTGAACACTACAGTTGGAGCAATCAATAATGATCTATAGTATTGATTCTCCCTCGATGTTGAGCGGTTAGGTGAAGTGAATAAGATTGTGATGGACTTTAGCGTCGACCAATCAATATCGATAGACTTCACCGATTACGAAAAGTTGCCGTCAAGAGCGATTAAAGTAAACTAGAGGGCACGGGATTGATATCGATGGAGAATAAGTGTATCATCTGCAGTTACATAGCTGCCATGCTTAGTACAGGGAAACATACATGTCAAAGAAGGAGGCACCGAATGATGCTGACCCTTATTGTCGTGACCGCGATCGCTCCTCGGTTTGTGTCCGGCCCGGGCGCGCTGTTCCCACGATAGCTTGCAGATGAGGCACCCTCGATCGGCCTGGGAGTATGGGAAAATTGGTGACGTAACACCATCGATCGGCGCGCGCTGCCTCCTCTCGACGGGCGCGCGGCTATTCGACGTCCCTGCGCTCCCGCGGCGAGGTCTGCCAACCTCTCGCCTTGCTCTCGATTCCGGATGGCTACCGCGGGGTCTCGTGCCTGCACTATTCTCTGCTGACACTATAGAGGGAGGCGCCAGGCGAGGGCCGCGGGGTCTGGTGAGCATCACGCTCACCAAGCGGCCTCACAGGAATCCACTACGTTGGCCACGGAGGACGTCTGACTATTCGCTATTCCTGCCGTCATATTGTCCGATGTCTACTGGCTGCGAAGTCAATAAACCTTATGGACAATACGATGGGCGTGTGGAGAGACTGGGTGAGTCCCTTTGTATTAAGGGCATTGGTTGTATTTGTGTATGCGTTGTGTATCGTCGTCTGGGTTCACCTGGGAGTGGGTCGTCCCCCTGAGGCGGAGTGGGAACTGGGGAGCCGAGTGGCATGGGGCGAAGGGATGAGGACAGTCGGCGAAGCTGGAGATCGACCAATACGTTATGGCCGATACGTGTGATCATGGCAATACGTGGGGAGTCCCGTGAGGTTAGGTAAGACCTGGGAACCCTCCGGTGCCCTTGGAGCGACACGGAGCCGCAAGGGCAATATGAGGGACGCCTCAGCCTGCGGGGGCACCGATCGCAACAGTCGCTCCTCGGTATGTCTAGCCCGGGCGCGATGTTTCTCACGGCGGCTTGCCGATGAGGCGCCATCGATCGGCCTGGGAGCATGGAAAAAGCGGTGATTCAGCACCATTGATCGGCGCGCCAGCCGAAAGGAGGGCGCGCGGCGCAGTCGACGACCTGTGCTCCCGCGACGAGGTCTGCCGAGTGAGCACTATGCTCACCCTCGCGGCCTTGGAAAGTAAAAATCCTGCTCGACCCCGGATTACCCCTGTATTCTTATTCCTAATCATTTCCTCTGTATTCGGTTCTCTGTATTCGAGATAAACCTATACGACTACCAGGTGTACTGTGGACAAGGAGGAAGAGTATGAGTAACGGAGAGGGACGAGGACCAAGCTGGAGCTCCCATCAGGTAAGTACCATCAATACGTGTCAATACGAGCCGGCGCGCTTCAATACGTTGGGCCAGGGCTAGGGAACCTAAGGCCTCTTTCCCCAAGGGTTTGGGTTCTTCTTGGCGATCCTCGGGTGTTCCGTGGGACGAGAAGGGGTTTCGTGTGCAGGGCTTGCCTCTGCCTGCGGGGCCGCCGATCGCAACATTTAGTGGATCTGTTACCTAACTAAACTTATTTCCATAATGTAGAATATCTTGCAGCCTTCTCAGACACACTATCCCTCTGTTTCCCTATTAGCTGGTTACTACCGTATGCGCTGGGGCGTGCCTACGGTATCACAAGATTCCCATTTTTATTCCAAAGCTAGGTCTGTGATAATTTTAAAAAATTCACTGTAATTTTACCAACTGCTGGAGCAGAAGCGAAGACCAAAGGTGCAAGTTTCCCGAATATCACTGAGCCGCTCACGTTTCCTAGTCCAATATCCTTCACGCCTTTGTTCGGACCAAGCTTTGCCTCCGGTCCGAATGCTTCGTAGACACTTTCTTGTAGGTCTTCCCATTGAAGATTCGTCTGAAGTATTCCGTCTGCTGGAATGATCAACGACATTCTGCTGCTTGATCGTGGTTGTTCTGAAGTATTCCGCTTAGTCGATACTAAAGCTCCTTTGAAAAAAAGAAAAAGGCGAATGTGAAAAAGCAGAAGAGGAAGAACAAATGAAGAGAAAGAAAAACAGGGAGGCATAATAGGAGCTAGAGCATTACCTGAGGTAAAAATTCAGGTTTAGGCGTAGTTGAGTAAAATTTGAGAGCACCTACATATTATTTTTTCATTTAAAAATCAGATTTAATGAAATGTGCACGGCGCATTACAGAGCGCTATTCTATGTATATCTCTGATATACTGCACTTTGTACTTAATTATCCAAACAAAATCAAAAGTGATAAGGAAGAAAAACAAGGATGAAGAAGAGCAAAAAAAAATCAGATATGAAGGAGCTGGAGCATCAGATGAGAAGAACACTAAACTGCAGCAAAACTTTAGAAATGCAGCAAAATTTAAGAACAAGCTCCTATTCCGGTAAAAAATTATGGTTTATGCTGCTGTATATGGAATTTTAGCTGCGTATTTATTCATGTACGAATCAGATTTAATGGAGAAAAGTTGAGTGCATGGCGCATTCCAGATCACCGACCATGATCTCCAGCATATACTTTTTTGTAGATAGCTGCGCAAATAAAAAAGATTCAATGATTATGGCCTCAGTAGTTCGAATCCAGCCATAGCCGATTTCCAATCTGGAGTCGAACCGTCTGAGTCGTCTGAGGATGGTAAAGTGCACATTTGACCAGCATCTGCGTTGTGCAGGCAAAGCGATCAGTTCAGAGCGTGGAGAGCGGCGAGAAGTTGGATGCATGGCGCATACCAGAGCTGCGACCTTCTCCCTTATATAGCGTTTTTACGGAAAACTGGTCATATTTCAAATCGAATTTGACACTCTCCTAGGCAAGGTGTTGCTTTTGAAGTCCAACCAACTCCAAATTACGGCGAGCTTCTTTCACATTAAGATGGAAACTATTCGAGACTGTCAAAATAATTTTTTGTTCAAGAAAGATTTGTTTGACTTTCTTCGAAATTTTTAATTCACTTGCTCCTCCAATAACTCGTCTTCTGTAAACATAATTCAAAATTTTTTCCACGGCTGCATCTGGTTTCCGAGTTTTTTCTTTCCTTTCACCGGATGCGCATCTTCGGCGCATCAAAATAAATGAATAAATAAATAAAAATAAATAGGTGAATAAATAAATAGGTAACTAAATAAATAAATAGGTTAATAAAAAAAAATAAAATAAAAAATTAGGTAAATAGGCAAATAAATAAGTGAATAAATAAATGAATAAATAAATGAATAAATAAATAGAAAGGTAAATAAATAAATAAATAAATAAATAATTAGGTGAATAAATAAATGAGTGAAAAAATAGGTAAATAAATAAATAAGTGAATGAATAAATGAATAAATAAGCAAGTAAATAAATAAATAAAAGGTAATAAATATATAAATAAATAGGTGAATAAATAAACAAATAAATAGGTAAATAAATAAATAAATAGGTAAATAAATAAATAAATACGTGAATAAATATTAGGTTGGAAAAAAAGTCTTTTCATTTTTTTCAAAGATTTATTACTTCACAACTACAAAGTCAAATCAATTGAGATAAACTCTATTTTGTTCTACTACACTTCTCCAAAGACGTGGTAATTTTTCTAATTCCTCTCGCGTAAAAGACTGCAGTTCTGAAGTCGAATCACCGCTGAATCCAATTTTTGAGGTCCTCTTCCGTTTCAAAATATTTCTCTCCAATTTCTTGCTTGAGAGCGTGGAAGAATAGCATTCGGGAGGGCCGAGGTCAGGGCTATACGGTGGATGTGGCATTACCTCCCAGCCCAGCTCCTTTATTGTTTCTCTTGTGAGTCTTGCAGCATGTCGCTTTGCGTTGTCATGCAGGATCATCACCTTCGACTTCTCAGGCCTCTTTTCTTGGAAAGCTGCGGCGACTTTGTGGAGTTGGCCACTGTATGTGGCAGCAGTAAGTGTCTCTCCACTTCTGAGAGTTTGCCGATAAATCACTCCTCTGATATCCACCAAACACCCAAGAGAATCTTCCGTTCGTGAACATTGGGCTTGAGATCAGACTTAGGGCTCTCTCCCTTTTGTACCCATTGCCTTTTCCTCGGAAGTTGGCACACAGAACCCAGGACTCTTCGCCTGTCACAATCCGCGGAAGAAACGATTTTCTTCCTTATCTGGACAGAAGAGAAGCAGCGATGGAGAGCCGTCGACCTTTCTGAGTGTCTGACAGGGCATGTGGAATCCAAGCTCCAAATTTCCATGAAAGCCAAGATTCTTCAGATGGATCCCCACTATCCTATGAGACACTTCGAGCTTCTCTGCCAGCTGACGTGTCGTCCGCCAACTATCGGTACGAAGAAGATGGTGTAGTTCACTGTCGTCCAATCCAGTTGGCCTTCCTGACCATGCTTTGCCCTCAGTGAATAATTTCCCTTTAAAGACTTTCCGAACCACTCATAACAGGCGCGATGAGTAGTAGATCCCAAGCCATATATGTGGTTAATTTGGTCTGCTGCCTGACGTGCTGTGGATTCTTTAATGAATTCTTGAAGAATGCCGTGCTGAAAACGGCCATGAGGTAGATCTGGCATTGAGTTCGGAAGATTGGATGGATAACGAATTACAAGAAGAGTCTTAACCTGTGTCCGCGTGCGAACGGTAGACAAGTGTGATAGGATTACGAAATCAGCAATCAACATTGGCTAGTGCGTTTACAAGGGGAAGGGTTAAAAAAATTTCGAAGTGTGAAGAGACTTTTTTTCCAACCTAATAAAATAATAAATTAGCAGGAAAATAAATAAATAAATAAGTAAGTGAATAAATAGACAAATAAATAGGTAAATAAATAAATAAATAAATAAACAGGTAAACAAGCAGCCAAATAAATAAATAAGTTTGCGAATAAATCAATGAATAAATAAACAAGTGAATGAATAAATAAACAGGTGAATAAATAAATAAATAATTAGGTGAATAAATGAATAGAGTGAATAAATAGGCAGTCTGTTCAAATTATCGTAAACAAATTTTTTGGGAGACTTATTCACTTAGAAAAAAAGGTAATAAATAAATAAAGTAAAAAAGTAATCACTGAGCACTAAAGTAAGAGATCGCGCCATGCCCTCGACAGCGCAAATGTAACTGGTACTATAAAAGCATAGAAACACGCATAACCTTAAGTTGTCATTTTAACTAAGCAGCATTTACACTATTAATCAAATAAATCACGAAGGTCATGACGCGACCTCTACCTTTAATGTGCCAAAAATTTATGCGTTTTTGTAATCTAGAAGAAACTTTAAACCATCGTTTTCTTCGAAAAATAAAAGTAAAATTTCAAACAGCTTATTCACTTATTGGGGCAGATGAGTGAAAGATCTTCTATGGAAATTATGCTGTTTTTCTTTGATAAATATGAAAATAAAATAAAATATTTGAAATTTTTTGGAAAGTTTTATTTTAATGCGGTAAAAGCTAATTTCAATTTGGAAAACGTTTCCTTGAATTTCAAAGGCTCTAACCTTGCGTAGAAGAGTGTCCAGCTTGACCTGAAAATGGTCCAAACGATGCAGCTGTGCCTAAATTGACAGCGATTTGACAGGATTGCTATTGATGAAGGAGGCTGAGAGATTTGGGCAGTTTCTATGAGGTAACAGCGGCACTCAACATCGTCAAACATTGGCCAGCACTCGGCGATCGGCCCGATCAAGGATCAGTGTCAGTTCGGATTCTCGTCACATTACCAACGCCACACGCGGCTGCGACCGGTTCGGCGAATTCGGCGACCAATTAGGGAATCGGTGACGACGCACTTTCGCCGGAATTTTTGAAGAGAATCCAGCTGATTTCAGTGGCAATCAATGCTGGGGGGTTGTTTGATGAACTTTGCTGTGTCAACATCGAGTGGCGAGGGATTAGAAGTGCTAATCCGAGCTTGGAGTGATATCTGGTGACGAACGACGGTCGGAAGACGTCACTGCACCTAGGGAAGAAGCCAGAAGTGTATCAGGTCAGGTGGAGTGGAACGATGAGAGCAAGCACGGACGGTTGGCCGTTGAAGCGCTTACTAGAAGTGGTTACCGATGATCCTATTCTGATAGAAAAGCCGTTCACGCTGCATTCTTTCTAATTCTAAGTTCGCTAGGGAGTGCAGGATTCTGCACTTGGCAGAGTTATTTGTTCGAATGACCCAAAAGTTTTTGCTCTTTTCTTTGCTATAAAAATTTCTGAGAAAGCTATGGTTTCAGCAATCTTTTCCGGATCACACCATGTAGACACCTAAATTTTTACTGCTTGGTATTTGTTTCTTACCATTAGAGCAATATTTATTTATGCAATTTTCATGTCAAAGGCAAATGAAATCAAACTGAACACTGTTCAAATCAATCTGAGCGTCTTTCAGAGTGAACATGATACTCTCCGTGAAATTTAAGTTTGCTTGGAAGTGCAGGTGGAGTAAGAATATTTTTTTCGTTTTTTGTTTTTTGTATAACCTTAGCCTTTTTCAAATTTACGAATTCACTTACACCAACAAGTGAAAACACTCAATTTCTTTTTATGTCTTAAATGGCTCTCACAACGACATTTTGTTGCAATCAAAACTCTAGCGCCAGGCGGGACTCGAACCTGCACCTCCTGCTGACTGGACGGGAACGCTTTACACCATTACACCAGTGGTGATGTTTGATCGAGCGCAACCTGAGTAGTGAATATACTGTTTAATTTTTTATCAATTTTTTGTTTTTTGAAGAAAAATAGTAGACTTCCGAGTGACCTCCGATCACTCATACCCCATGTACATGGCCTCACATGATGCACGGCTGAGAAGACGTGACATGAAGAGCCTCCATATAGGAGGGTTTTTATATTAGGTTGTAACGAACTAAATGGCACTGGCTCGCGCCATTTTTTTGGCGCGTCTTTACGCGTTTGATCAAGAACAAACCGTAACATGTGGCATATCATTTAGAAGCGCAAACTTTGCTCTACCGGAGAGTACCAAATATTCTAGGTAAAAGTGGGAAAACTTTAGAGTTTTATTGACTTTTTTGCAGATGGACAAAAAGGTAATCCGAGGCATTTACTTGTATGAACTCAAGCTGGGCACTACAGCTAAGGAGGCGGACGAGAAGATCAACGCCGCATTCGGTCAAGGATGTTCCACAATTCGGACGGCGTATCGTTGGCATCAGAAGTTCCGGAATGGAGATGAGAGCTTGGAAGAGCATGAAGGTCGTGGGAGGCATAGTGATGTTGATGAGGACAAGCTGAGAGATGTGGTAGAGGAGGATCCACACAAAGGTACCAGGGAGATAGCGAAGGTTCTTGGCGTCAGTCACAACACAGCTGCCCGGCATCTGAGGGAAATTGGAAAGACCAAAAAGCTGGAAAGATGGGTGCCTCACGAGCTGTCTGAGGAGCAAAGAAACCGACGATGTGAGATCTCGTCGGCACTGCTTCTACGGAACGAAACGGACCCATTCCTTGATCGCATCGCACCCTGTGACGAGAAATGGATAACGTACGACAACAGGCGACGGTCGGCGCAGTGGGTGGACAGCGATGAGAGCCCCAAGGTTTTTGCGAAGCCGGAATTGCACCAAAAGAAGTAATGGTGACAGTGTCGTGGTGTTCGCTGGAAATTATCCACCACAGCTTCCTCCCTCCCGGTGAATCCATCACAGCAGAGAAGTACTGCATTGAAATTGAAGAAATGATGAAAAAGTTGAAGGATATCCGGCCGGCCTTGGTAAACCGAAGGCGAGTTCTCCTTCTGCACGACAATGCTCGCCCCCATGTAGCACGAATGACGTTGCAGAAATTGAATGAGCTGAGCATTGAAACTCCACCACATCCTCCGTCTTCTCCCGACCTCTCCCCAACAGATTACCATTTCTTCAAGCACCTTGGCGACTTCTTGGTAGGGAAAATATTCAAATACCAACAGGATGCTGAAAGTGCCTTCGAAGATTTCGTCAATTCCAGAACTTCTGATTTTTATGCTACTGGGATAGAAAAGCTTGTGTCACGTTGGCAAAGATGTGTAGAATCAGAAGGTTTTTATTTCGATTAATAAACTTGCCTACAAGCCCAGATATTAACTGTTTAAAGTTACAGTGGTTCAGTGCCATTTATTTCGTTACAACCTAATATTATGTAGTTTGTACAGTAAAGTTTGTATAAGATAACACATCTTGTGCATGACAATTGCTGCCATTCTAGAAAATTTCAAATTGCAGTCTTTTTCTCTTTATTAAGTTTTATTTCAAGTTTGTTCTTGAATTTACAGCTTGGTTAATAGTTTGCCATTATTACTGTCGTTTCCTTTTAATGTTTGTGTCTAACGCTTGGTATTGAGCGAACTATCATGTGCTTGAATAAATAAATAAATTAAAATAAAAGGATAAAGGACGGCGTTACTCAATCCCTTTTGGGATGCGCCACGCATTCTACTTCTACGGGATGTCGTGGAGGCGACATGAATGCGTATTTGACCAAACAATGACTTGCGGTGGCCAGCCGATGAACAATTCAGCGCTCTACCCTTCCCAGACAAGTCTGGTACCAATTCACCGACCCAGGAGGGATGGAAGGCTTGGTTGGCCTGGGCGGGAAATCCGAACCAGGAACCTGGTATTGGATGCACGCGACCGTCGGCGCCTAATCCGACTGCGCTACATGCGCCCAAATAAATAAATAAATAAGTGTGTTGCATTTCTCGTGCACTAATTTCAAAATTTTAGAATTAAACAAAATTTTGATAATTTATGATGTTGAAGGACAGATCTGGGTAGTTTAATAATAATAAAACTAAAATAAATAAATAAAACAGAATATTATGTTGAATTCCTGCCTAAGAGGTTTCTATTTAACTGATGAGCCTCGGGTTTAATTCTTTATAAAACGCAAATCACAAGCTAAAAGGCGACGTAAGCATTCCACGAAATTTAATATATGCTAATTAACTAAATTTTATATAAATGTAGTATATTACTCATATATGAATTGAATTATAAAAAATGAGACCTAGATTAAACATAGAATATAAAAATCACGTTTCCAAAATATTTTTCATTTAAAAACGTTACATTTCGCTAAATTAAACATAATAATTTTGCATAATCAGAAAAGTTATAACACCTTCCTCTTCACTGATGAGAAACCGAGGAGGTCTGATACCACAAAAAAGAATCGTCTGGAGATTGATGCCGAAACAAGCTACTTTGAAAAAGGCAACAATTTAAATTTGTAATTTTGCTTTTTGTTTTCGTCTTCACTTAAATCAATTTTTGTTGTTCCTGTTCGTATTACTCCTTTCGAATTTTGGCATTAGAGATGATATCATCAGAAGGCCTTCCTTAAATAATGATGCCTACAATTCCATACAAACCAACTAGTTCCTGATCTTGTTCTGCTCTCGATTAGCACACTAGCTGTAGATCTAATTAATAAGGTAGAGGGTTTATAATTCAAAGACGCTATTTCGAAAATCGATTTCATGGACATCATTAGTGTGGCTGATCTTTGATGTTCAGGAAGTGAAAAATGATCTTTGATGTTCAGGAAGTGAAAATAATCTACATTCATGCGCTTTGCTCCTGCCTTCTATAGAGCTGAGATTCGCGGTTCTATTTCATATTTTTGCGGCACAATATAACGCGTTGAGCATGCGCTTTCCTTTTTATGGAACAGTGTTAAGATAAGGTTAGAGGCTGCAAAGAGATGGCAGAAGTATTGGCTGAAGGAAGAGTCCAGTGGTAGCAAGGGGCGTGACGCGGTTTGTTGTGCAATGTTGGGACACTGATAACCGCTTGTGTGGCGCGATATCAATTCCGCAAGCTAGGGGTTGGCACATCTCAAACGGCTGATGTCCTTTATCATTTGATGATTTCGCTCAGCAGAGATTTGTAGATGGTGCAGCCAGTGCACTGATACTCAGGCACGTGGTCTCCAGCTAAAAAAGTTTAACAAGAGTTTAGAACAAACTATCTACAGTTTTAACTATCTATAAGGGCCGGATTCATCAACGTCTAACCCGCGAATATAGAGGTAGAGATACCCACGATGAAGCTTGCATCTCTGACTCTTGCTTTATCTCTACCTGGCTCTTGTCTTGGGCCGGATTCATCAACGCGCATACCCACGGGTATGCTGGGTATAGGGATAGACATACCCGCGATTCATGATAAACCTTACCCGCCAGTAGGTAGAGAAAACCCAGCGATCGTTGTGGTTACACCAGCGCACCCGCGACTCATTTGCGCGCCATTGACAAAATGGCGCTCCAGTGAGATCGTCTGTTTTCGCGAAAGGCCTATTTGCATCTTACACGTGATTCCTTTCATGAATACAAATCGTAGCCACTACCCATTGCTGGTAGTGGGTATGATTCCCTTACGGTATTTCTACCTATATCCATTGCTTGATGAATCCGGGCCCTTACCTCCACCCCTTATACCCATGCCCATACGTCTAATTATTGATGAATCCGGGACCAGTTCACGATTTTCGAATATGGTAGAGAAGTTTTCTGTTCACGTCCGGAAAGCGCGCCAAGCAAAGGCCTGATTCATGAACAATTATACCGGTGGGTATGCGGGGTATAAGGAGTAGAGATATGATAAGAGTCAGGTGGAGATAAGATAAGAGCCATAGACGCAGGCTTCATCGTGGGTATCTCTACCCCCTATACCCACAGGTTAGCCGGTGATGAATCCGGCCGCAAGTCTCATGCTCGAGAGTGACCCACGCAGCGATCAGGTCTATTCTGAGGCCGGATTCATCAACAATTAAACCCGTGAGTATCCTACTATATATATAAAGGAGCAAGCGTATGTGTATGTGTCACTGTGTGTGTGTGTGTGTCCTATTATATATATAAAGGAGCAAGCGTATGTGTGTGTGTGTGTGTGTGTGTGTGTGTGTGTGTGTGTGTGTGTGTGTGTGTGTGTGTGTGTGTGTGTGTGTGTGTGTGTGTGTGTGTGTGTCCGTCCGTCCGTCCGTCCGTCACACTTTGAGTTGGGGCGCGGCAGCTGAACACGTCGGCAACCGTGCATGGCGAGCCGCAGACGTGCCGAACACGTCGGCAACTGTGCATGGCGAGCCGTAGACGTGCCGAACACGTCGGCAACCGTGCATGGCGAGCCGCAGACGTGCCGAACACGTCGGCGGCCCAAAACTTCGGCCCTGGGGGTAATCGAGGTCGCTGAACACGAATCTAAAGTCGACCAATCGATATCGATCGATATTATCGATTTTTTGTGGATGTCGTTCAAGTGGCGCGAAACTTCGGCTCTGGGGGTAATCAAGGTCGCTGAACACGAATCTGAAGTCGGATCAATCGATATCGATCGATATTATCGATTTTCTGTGGATTTCCTTCAAACGGGCTGAAACTTCGGCCCTGGGGGTAATCAAGGTCGCTGAACACGAATCTGACGTCGGATCAATCGATCCATCTCGATCAACATAAAAGTCAGAAGGCCTAGGGAAGAATAGGAAACCCGTAGCGGCCATGGCGTCCTATTGTCGGGGTTTGGGGGCGAAGCCCCCAACCAGTCGTAGGCGGCCGCTAGGCCGCTGAATGACTGGTGCGGGATATAAAGGGTAGAGATAAGATAAGAGTCAGGTAGAGATAAGGTAAGAGTCAGAGACGCAGGCTTCATCGTGGGTACCTCTACCCCCTATACCAGCGGGTCGTTGATGAATTCGGCCCTTGGAAAGTTCGATGATACCAGCGTCCGTGCACGAGGCCGCTGCTCCAGCGTTCTCCCCAATTTTCAGGATCTTCCTATTCTTTGCAGTTTTGTGCTGATCTCACATTGTTGTTGCTCTTGTTCTTTGTTTGTTTTGCTGTGACACCTTGGATGAATTTTTGTAATACAGCGTTTCACCTTCTACTGTGGTTTAAACCGCCCCAAAATTTGGGTCGTTCTTACCTAGTTGCAGCCATTCGTTTCAGAAAGCGACTGTTTGTACTTTTCGCTCCACTACAGGAGAATTCTCGCCGGCTATAGGCGAGTTAAGTGAACTACTTGCGACTTAACTGGGGTGGTTCGGGGTTTCGGATCTTTTTACAGGTTTCATTTACCAGGAAAGGTCGCGTGCTCACGTTCTGTTTGCTCTGCGAGACCTCTTAAGGTCCCCCTAGACTTCTGCGGCGTTGCCGGTGTCCTATCCTTCATCATGGGGCAGGGACGCAGAGCTCGCCGCCAGCGGCGAGCCCAGCGGCACCGCCGAGAATTTTTGAATTTTGAATCATACGATTTGAATCATACGAGATGGCGGCGCCGGGAGAGTCTGTCTGCGCTCTGCCCTTTCGCACCAGTTGATCCCGACTAGAAAGACTACAGTACCTCGTCATCCCGCTGAGCGGGGCCGCTGGCCGGACGGCAGCCGCCGTTGAGTGGCGTGACTCATCGTTTTCGCTGTCCGTCGTCCGTCGTCGGCCGCTCGCCGCGGAATTCTGGGGGGGGGGGGCTTTTAGTCGTTTGTACCTGAGTAGTGCCTGCCTTGTGATCGGAGTCCTCAGCAACACTCTACTCCGCAACATTTCTATGCCTTGCAGTTGCATTTTTCTTTTGAAATGTTTCCTTACGGTAAAAGGCTTGAGTTCGATTTTGAAGCGTTTTTGTTTCTTGATCGTTCAAAAAAAACACGTTTAAACCGTTGCATCTGCAGTCTTATACAAAGCAACTAGTTGAAGCCATGACCTCTGTTCTGGTTTTATTTTTAATACATTGCAAAATACATACAGAAAATAAAAGCAATGCACATACTGGGTAGATCATAGAAGCAATCACAAATGTTTAGTTAGGACCAATGAAGTGGTATAAAACAACAGCTGGCCACTGAAACCATCTATAGAGTCAAGAATCTTACGTACGAATGAGAACCGTCTAGGTTTAAGTTATAGGTAGACATACTATCCAGCACAGCACAATTTGTACTAGCCGTATTAGGAAAGTAAAGTCACTAAGGTTGACCCCTTGCACCTCCATGACATCATGTAGCTGTTCAAGGAATAGTGAGTCCTCCAAGGGTTGCCAAAAATGAGGCTTTCATATCTGCTTTCCTTGGTTTAAAGTTGTAGAAGGAGAAAAGACGAAGTCGTCGGAACATTTATACACACTATCTATCTAAGCCCTGTGCTCTCCTCTTATCTTCATATTTCGATCATGGTAGAAGAACATATCGTCCAACAGACACTCCAGCTTCTCCATGACCGTCTCCAAGCACTGCAAAGCATACGTTTAGAGGCAAATGTAAGGGTACAACAATCGATTCAAAAAGGCGATTCACCTTCTTCTTGTACTCTTCATCAGTAGTCTTCAAGATGACCTCGAAAAGTGGCCCGATAGCTGGTACAATCAGAAAGCCTCCGATAGGCAAGAATCTTTTGTAGGCCTCTTTCAGCTGAACGTGGTTGTAATTATTTTCTAAGTTATAACTGTGAGAAGGTAATGTAAAGATTTAAGAATATCGGAAAGGAGGAAATTTTTGTGAAAAAAAAACGGGCACTATTGTATTTTCGTGACTCCAGAGGACGAGGAGAGGTCGAAAAATTTTTTTCGCCAAACCTCGTCCAGGGGGGTTATTCGGGATGTTGATCACGAATCTGACATCCGTTTTTGAAATTTCGGCCGACTACGGTAGGTTACGGTAGGTACCGGTGACTAAGGCTGTCGAGGTCATAATCTCCGATTTCGCCCAATCTTCGCCTATGGGGGTTATTTGGGATGCTGATCACAAATCTGACATCCGTTTTTCGTTTTACGCTGGAGTACGGTAGGTTACGGTGGGTACCGGTGAGTAAGGTAATGGTCACCGATTGCGCCCAAACTCTAGCGTAAAACGAATAACGGATGTCAGATTCGTGATCAGCACCCCGAATAACCCCCATAGGAGAAGTTTGGGCGAAATCGGTGATTATGACCTCGACAGCCTTAGTCACCGGTACCTACCGTAACCTACCGTAGTCGGCCGAAATTTCAAAAACGGATGTCAGATTCGTGATCAGCATCCCGAATAACCCCCCTGGACGAGGTTTGGGCGAAATTTTTTTTTCGACCTCTCCTCGTCCTCTGTAGTCCGTAAAGTACAATAGTGCCAAAAAACGTGACGGCAGGAGTGTGCTATACCAAGTATGGAAACGATAGCAATTTTCAATTCCTGAACTCGTTTGGTGCCTTTGTCTAGGAACACCGATACGAGTATTTGTTAATTCTTGTGAACTATACAACGATCTGAAGGCATCTCCACAAAATCGCAAAAAATTAGAAGGCATAGCGCATTGGCTAATACTCCCTCTAGACGCCTACCAGATTCCAAATACCTGCTCAAGTGTGTAGGGCATTTCTTTCTCTGCAACTTCCTCCTTAAGGTAACCGTAGAAGTCTTCGAGAAGTCCTTCCCAATGTTCTCGTCGGTCCTCACCGCTGAGACATGCGGCAAACAAGCGTACAAGGTCAGTAGCTGCACACCCGAAGTGAGCGGTCTGCAATTGGAAGGGGTTGGTGGCTCGATTAGCCTATTCATAAGTCTTGAACGTCTTCATCTTTAGCGCACTAAATAACGGTTCTCTAATCGTAGGCTAAGACATGTCCCGCTCATACTATTAGGTTGTAACGAAATAAATGGCACTGAACCACTGTAAAATTAAACAGTTAATATCTCGGCTTGTAGGCAAGTTTATTAATCGAAATAAAAATCTTCTGATTCTACACATCTTTGCCAACGTGACACAAGCTTTTTTATCCCAGTAGCGTAAAAATTAGAAGTTCTGGAATTGACGAAATCTTCGAAGGCACTTTCGGCATCCTGTTGGTGTTTGAACATTTTCCCTACCAAGAAGTCGCCAAGATGCTTGAAGAAATGGTAGTCTGTTGGGGAGAGGTCGGGAGAAAACGGAGGATGTGGCAGAGTTTCAATGCTCAGCTCATTCAATTTCTGCAACGTCATTCGTGCTACATGGGGGCGAGCATTGTCGTGCAGAAGGAGAGCTCGCCTTCGGTTTACCAAGGCCGGCCGGATATCCTTCAACTTTTTCATCATTTCTTCAATTTCAATGCAGCACTTCTCTGCCGTGATGGGTTCACCGGTAGGGAGGAAGCTGTGGTGAATAATTCCCAGCGAACACCACCATACTGTCACCATTACTTTCTTTTGGTGCAATTCCGGCTCCGCAAAACCTTGGGGCTCTCATCGCTGTCCACCCACTGTGCCGATCGTCGCCTGTTGTCGTACATTATCCATTTCTCGTCACAGGTTACGATGCGATCAAGGAATGGGTCCGTTTCGTTCCGTAGAAGCAGTGCGGACGAGATCTCATATCGTCGGTTTCTTTGCTCCTCAGACATCTCGTGAGGCACCCATCTTTCCAGCGTTTTGGTCTTTCCAATTTCTTCAGATGCCGGGCAGCTGTGCTGTGACTGACGCCAAGAAACTTCGCTATCTCACTGGTACCTTTGTGTGGATCCTCCTCTACCACATCTCTCAGCTTGTCCTCATCAACATCACTATGCCTCCCACGACCTCCATGTTCTTCCAAGCTCCCATCTCCATTCCGGAACTTCTGATACCAACGATACGCCGTCCGAATTGTGGAACATCCTTGACCGAATGCGGCGTTGATCTTCTCGTCCGCCTCCTCAGCTGTAGTGCCCAGCTTGAATTCATACAAGTAAATGCCTCGGATTACCCTTTTGTCCATCTGCAAAAAAGTCAATAAAACTCTAAAGTTTTCTCACTTTTACATAGAAAATTTGGTACTTTCCGGTAGAACAAAGTTTGCGCTTCTAAAAGATATGCCACATATTACGGTTTGTTCTTGATCAAACGCGCAAAGTCGCGCCAAAAAATGGCGCGAGCCAGTGCCATTTAATTCGTTACAACCTAATACTTCCCTGTTGTGAAATCCGTTCGGAGGCTAATCGGGGCGTACCTCTAGGTGAACACAATAGTGACGTCAGCCGTCGATTAGCGATTGAATACCTGATAGTCAATCACAGCGGCCAGGTTAAGCTCTCCATCTTCGTCGGGTCGCCATAGAACGTTCATGGACCATAAGTCTCCATGACAAAGAACCTTGCCCATCTCTTAAAAAGTTATTCATAACACAGCAAGCCTATACATGTTCCCACTTTATAGAGGAAAATGGTAGAGTAATTCAAACACTAGCATCTTCTTCTTTCATATTATATTCATATTCATATTTTTCTTTCTATTCTTTCAGCGCAACATACAGTTATAGACGTTTTATATTAGGTTGTCCCATAAGTCCCGCCGTTTTTTTTCAACGATTCACTGCAGATTTCGCCGGCGGTCTCTTGCATAGAGCTGCATAACTTTCGAAAGAGAATGAATTGCACTATCAGAGCATTTATTGAGTTTCTTTTTTCATCATGGATTTTGTCAATTTTTAGGTCGTTGAAATAGAATGTGAAAAAGCGAAAAAGTGGCCATTTGCGCACTTGTTCTCTCCGCTTAGTTTTGTAATTTTTTGCGCAGTTTTCTATAGCACTTTGAGGACAATGTTCTGCACCACAAGAATATGTGTTAGTGCTATTTGCTCATTTGTCCTTTATTGATTTTTAGGTCATCAAATTGGGACGTCCGAAGGAGTGTGGTTATTTTTGCCGACAGCTCCTGCTCTGTGGTTGGACTTTTTGGGTTGGTATTATATGTCGTTCGAAAGAGAATGTCTTGCTCTGTAAGAACATCTGTCGCGTCTATTGATTTCTGTTGAATATCAACAAAATGCCAAAAGAGAAAAATCGTCTTCACCAACAACTCCTTCTCCTTCTTCAGTTGTTGATATTCGACAGAAATCAGCGTGAGCCAATAAACGCGACACAAATTCTTACTGAGCAAGACATCTTTTTCCAAACGGCATATAACGCCAAGCAAAAAAGTTCAACCACAGAACCGGAGTTTTGGTAAAAATTTGGACGGAAAAGTCGGAATTCCAAATTTTATGGCCTAAAAATCAGTAACGGGCAAGTGAGAAAATAGGACTAACACACATTTTTGTAGTACAGGAGTATTTTCTTCCAAATGCTATTGAGAACTGTGCAAAAAATAACAAACCTAAGCGGAGAGAACAAGTGCGCAAATGGCTACTTTTTCACTTTTTCACTTTCCACTTCAACAACCTAAAAATTGACAAAATTCATGATGAAAAAAGAAATGCAATACACGCTCTGATAGAGCAAATCATTCTCTTTCGAAAGCTATGCATGCAGCGCTATGCAAGAGACCGCCGGCGAAATCTGCAGTGAATCGTTGAAAAAAAAACGGCGGGGACTTATGGGACAACCTAATATACGAATACGAGAAAAAAACAGTTTATTATAAAAAAAAAACAAAAAATATAGTGTAGACTAGAGTGTCGGCGCGTTGGGCACTTTATTTGGCGCGTCTATCAAATTTTGAGCTGCGTTGGGCTGTAGTAGTTTGATGTGTGCTCTACCGTGGCATGCGGGACTTGTATTGTGCAGATGATGACAGCTTCACAGATTTATTGGTAGCGGTAAATAGGAGCAGTGCAGTCCGTAAACAGAGGAGAATAAGTGCCAGTACTAACTTTAGACGGCTATTTATACGCTTTTTGGATGAGGCGCTCGTGAGAAAGTTGGCATAGTTAATGCTGAAGTGGGAGAGGCTTAAGAAGCAAGAGAAGCAGAAACGAGAGAAGCACTTTTGATGAGAATTCCCACGCTTGCAATGGGACAGAGGCAAGATAGAAGAGACCCAGCAGGAAAGGACAAAAAAAAATCAGAATTCAGATATCAACATTGCGACTTCAAATTGCTGTTGAGCCAAGGCTTCAAAAAAATGAGGGAATGACGAAGTCACTTTATGTAGGAGTGTCGCGTTGTCATGCTAGAAATTTTTCCTCTATCCTCTGAGGCTCAAATATGCTAACTAATCTTAATTATTATCAATACCATAGCAAGGATGTCAACAATTCAAAAAGCTGCCTGCTCAGGCTAAAAATACCCACCACATTCTTCTGCCATATGGTCAGCTCGTTCAAAGTCTAGAAGATCAGAGAGAATAGCTCCCAGGTGATCAGCCTTTTCGGCAAGTTTTCCACCTTCAAAGGCGCGGAGTACGTCTATGAATCTGTCCAGCATCTAAATAAATGTTTATGTTCAATGTTCAGATAAGTCTGGGTTTGTCCGCCCAATTTGTTCTCCTCTCAGACGACTAAAGTTAGTGATCAGGGATCGGTTATAAGTAAGTCTGAGGTACACGTTCTTCAGTTCCTAGAAAGACGACAACAGAATGGAAGCTGTTTTTCTCCGAGCAACAAGTGCCAACTTTCGTCTTATCTATTTGTAAATCAACAGAAATTCCACAATTGATACTACCCAGGAATGTGATAAGCTTACGTAAAAGGGTCAATGTTTTAAGTGTAAGGTTAGAACTGTAAGCATAACTCTGAAGATTACCTCTCCTTTGAAGATCGTGCCGAACAGCTCACTGAAGGGCGAATTAGTGAAAACCTTTCTTTCATCATCGGTGAAGGACAGAGAGTTCGCTTCAATGACAGCCTTGTTGCGGAGGACCTGAAGTTTACCGTTGTGATAAGGGTACGATGGCTCTCCAAGACGTTGAAGGCAACTTCATTGCTGTTCCAGCATCATAGTAATAACAGGTATGAAAGTCCTAGCTAGAAAAGCTGTTTTCTTGCTAAGAAATGTTTTAATGAACGTTGCGGGAACATTCAAATTCAAACATATGTAACGGCAAATTTTGTGGAGAAACGGCATGGCAATCGCATCTCACATCCAACGGCTATTTTGTCACCGGTTGCGACCACTGCTGGAGTAGTCGCCTTCTCTATCAATGAATCTTTTCTGTCGTCTTCAACAGGCAAAAACTATACTTCATTGACTTTAAAGAAGGGGCAACGAGATATAGAGAATGAAATAAAAACTCCAGTCAAAGACAGTTCCAGATAAACCACAGCAGAAAAGGAATTAGTATATTTTGATGAATACTTTATTAAATATTAGAAGTCGAATGAAGCCTAATCTTAAACGTGCAGCATTCCTCAAGAATATGACATTTATCAAAACCACTATTTTGCTATTTTGTTTAAATGACAGTATTTTTTTGCCATTGTCGACAGTGAGATAGCTCGCTCCCTAACCTCAAGCTCTCGCGAGCCGCCGTTTCCGCGCGGGACCCAGATTAGGTGCTCCTGAAGATCGGCCTGCCCGTGCACGCTGTCGTTGGATGCGTGCTCGCCGTGCTCCACTATCCGCAGGGCTCAGTCTTAACCTTCATCGACTTAGTGAGCAGCTGTGCGGGCGCGCCTTCAAGGCACAAAGATTTCGCGCTCCTCGTCTAATCAACACCCGGGGTTCTCAAGCGGAGCCTTGCCGCTCCCTCCTAATCAATACAACCGGCTGCATTACAGGAAGGCAGCAAGCAACGATGCGAGCTTGAATGAGCCTTGGAGAGCCAACAAAATCTTACGTCAGCTGAAATGACGCTTCATGGCATCTCCTATATTCTTGCAGATATTTCTGACATTGTATTCTGCTATGCATGATAAATCCTATGGTACTATTCTGTGCTCAGTGCAGTTGAGGAAGAGGAAAGAGGTGAGTCTTAATAATTCCTGTTGCGTCCCGCATGTAAAAGTGGGAAGGCAATTTGGTCAATTTGGTGATGTATGATAGGTATATCGGTTGATATTGTTGTTGCCAGTTCATGTGGCGTTTGCTTCTAGTTCAATAAGGGCGTTTCCAATACAGCACTCTCGAGTATTCACGCTGACGTGGTACGAGGGTGCATCAAATCACTCTGTGCAATGGTCAAAAGGTTGGGGTCCCCATTTGCCGGAGAGTGTGTGGACTAATGTCGTCTAATGGCCCTACCATCCCCTGGGTTTGCGTTATTTGTGAATGATCACGTCGTGAATGGGGGACTCGGCTTAACAGGGCTCCCTAGCGAGCGGTGCCACCGATTCGTAACAGTATGGCAACTGCTTTGTGGATAAAGGCTCTACATGAATGCAAACGTTGCTTAGAAACCCACAAAAAACTATATGAAAACTGTCAGATCTTGTTGAGCGATTACCACTTTCTGTTTAATAGCTTAGAAATGTCGGAAAACTGCAAACTACGAAATCTGTAAACTGCTAAGTGCTACGTTTTGATGTTTCTAAATTGTCAGCGATCTCCTAAATTGCTGCTAAGCTAGGCACCGTTATGTACTTGCAAGCAGGAAAGTGCGACACCTCGTAGTCCTGCTGAATGCGATAATAAATGATTGAAAGCGCAATCAGACCAAGATCGATCTCGGCAACCACAGTATGCTTTCTAAATTCAGAAAGAATTCCGAATGTCGATGAGATTCTTACCTGCCTCACTTGCTTTGGTTTTACGTTTTCGAAGATGTGCACTCCTTTGATATTCTCGAGAAATTCCATGATCATGTAGCCTTTCACGGGATTGTTCTCGCTAAACTTCTTCATGAAGAACATCTAAATAATCTTATATAATTCAATCTGCTTCACGTTCAAATGGGTGGCTAATGGTTTTTTCCGACGCATGCAAATGGTAGAGAAATTAATGTCAAACCTTTGGAATATCAATCTTTCCTGCAGGTATCTTTGCTAAGTGATTGTACACGGTTACTTCAGCATTGTGACACTGAAATTATCCACCTTTCATTGTTTTGCCTTGCTATGAGTTTTGACATCTGTTGAAAGGAGCATATGAAACGGAGCTCTGGACAAAACCGCTTCTAAAAGTATTACTGAATTAAACTTGTACATCACCTAAAAAGGAATATCAGTTGTTTTAGTTGACTACTTTGGTGTTATAACAAGGACTTACGTCGCGCCGGTGCAAATATATGAAGCTACATTTAACTTTGTAGGTAGCATAGAGGGAATGCCTCCTGCGCCTCCAAAAAAGCCGTCCAACTCTTTTAACACATCTCCTTCTACACTCTTATGGACACTTCTGGGCAGCGGTGGCCCGCAGCAGTCCTGTTAACACTTCCCCTCTTTGTGTATGGCATAGACCGGCCATACACTCAGATTTACGGTCTACTACAACCATTAGCCCATGCAACTCTAGTTATTACCTTAACAAAAAATTCTATAAAAGTAAGATTGATGACTTATACGTAATTTCTGGAATAGGAAATGAACATACTACATCTAGTTGTAGTCCTAGATGTAATAGTTGTACATTAATTAGTGAACAGGCTTTTATAATAAGTAGTTCAACTAATCATAAAACACTTACTAACACTACTCCAGGTAGTAATTGTAATATCAAACACGTTATCTATTGTCTAGAATGTAAAGGGTGCAAATTACAATACGTAGGCCTTACCACTAGGGAGTTCAAAAAAAGAATAAGGGAGCACCTCTATCACATTTATAAGCAAGACATATATAGAACAATTATCTTTACGACCATTTTAATGGTGTTTGTAATGGTAAAGGGGTGCAGTTCTACATCTTGGATAGCTGCTCCTCAAACCAAGACAAGAAAGTTTCACAAGATAAATAGCTGTTTTGGATCAAGCTGCTCAATACTGCTTATCCATTTGGGTTAAATGATAACATTAAAGGTTATGGTAACATTTCTGAGGTTACTAACCTACTTAGTCATAAGGAAAACCATCCTTTTTACAGCTTGTCCGTTGTCAAACATAGAAAACGTAGCATAAGAAGACACAAGAATAAAAGTAAAATCACGGTCCACGAATTTGTTAGTAAGATTAACAGAATGTATCACGCATCGGAAATATGTAGATATATTAAATCTTTGAAAAAAGTATTCATTAATCACCTTATTAGCTTATGCTATGACGGGCGATTTCTAAGCAGCTTCAATGAAACTAACAAGCGTGTACTACTTAGCGTTCTTTGTTCTATAAAGTACCAAAACACTAATCAACAAATCAATCTCAACAGTACACATATTACTAACACCATTACTACTGATTATATTCACAGCGTATTAGACACTGTCAATTGTAATAAAATTCTTAATAAAAAAATACTTAAAAGATATCGTACAAACTAACAATAATACCTTTTTGTATAATAGGCTTGTATATACTTATCCTTTACCAGCTGCACATAAAATATTTAACTACAACAAATTTTTAAAAGGTTTAGATGAGTTATCTATAGTTAATATTATTAATTCGGACTGTTTATGCAACAATATGTACTTTTATAAAGATTTTCGAAATAGCTTTCATAATCACGTAGTTGCAGGTAATTTGGATTTAATTAAAGATGCTTCTCTCCGAGCAATTATGAGCAGAGGCACTAAATATAGGGAGCACAAAACTGTGGACAAAAAAGATTTCTATAAGTGGATAGATCTCACAGTAGATAAGATTATCAAATCATTCAAAAAGCTTTTTAAACTAAAACTTGAACAAGTTGCAGCCATTAAAACGTATCTTAAAGATAAATTTCGGTTAAAATTAACACCTTTACTATTCAGAACTTAATGTAAACATAATTGAATATAATCACAATTATCTTAGGTTTCTGCAACAACATTTCGTTATTTGCCCTCTTGATAAAGCTAGTAATAACTTTGGTATAGTTTGCAATAAATTTTACATCCAAGTTATTTTGAGGGAAATGGGTGTCACTCAAAGTGGTGACTCAATTACTATTTCCTCTTCCAATATATATGATATATTTCTAACGTTACTAGTGAACATATTATAGACGTTCACTCTGACTTTTGTAGCAAGCCTAAATTACCTCCTCTGCCTAACTCTACTATTCCTATTATTTACTGCGTTCCGAAATTGCACAAAAACCCTTTCAAATTTAGGTTCATTACTGGTGCTTCCAATAGTAGTATTAAACCCTTGGCAGTCGAATTGCAACATATTTTTACATATATTAAAAAACATTTTAAAAACTATGTAAATTCTATTAAGGGTAGAAATCGCAATTTCACGTGCTACTGGGCAATCAATAAAACCAGTATTAGCGATGATATTTGCAGTATACATGGAAGAAATTTAAAGTTGTTCTCTGCGGACTTTACCAATATGTTTACCAATCTTCCTCATGGAGTTATATTAAACAACATAACTCGCATTCTTAAGCTTTGCTTCAAAAAATGCTAATAGAAACTATGTTGCTTTTAATGGTTTTAATAAAATTTATTATACTAATGACAGTAACATTAACAATACTCGGACCTATAACATACATGAATTAATTTTTTAGATAGAATACCTGCTCAATAATAGCTACTGCAGAGTAGGAGATATGTTATTCAAACAAAAACTTGGGGTACCTCAAGGAGGCAATTTCAGTTCATTATTAGCTGATCTTACTATGTCTTACTTCGAGTATAATTTTTCTATTGGTAACGTTCAAAATTACTTTATTTTTAGGCCATATAGATACATGGACGATATTTTAATTATACATAACAGCAATAAGGATCATATTTTAAATCTGTTAAAGATGTTTATAACAATGTTATAAATTTGGAGGTCACCAATATCAGTGATGCTCATTGTACTTATTTAGATCTTGATATTTGGATTGAAAATAATAGCATTTACACCAGACTATACAATAAAAAGGACGCCTCCAATTTCAAGGTTAAAGGCCTTCCCCATTCTAAGTCTTTGCATTCTATCAATACTAAACTTGCTGTTATTTACACTGAACTATTACGCATATCTAGGGCCTGTATGTTCTTTGATGACTTTCTTGTACGGCTTAATCAACTTATTAACACTTTGCATGACAATGGTTATAGTAACAACACTGTACTTAGTAGCATTTTCAAGTTTGTTAACAAGAACAAGGGAGTAATGTTTAAATATGGCATAAACCAAGTCAAAGAATTGTTTTTAAGTCGACTTGAACTGCCTGGTTGCAGTAATAATAACAATAACATGTAGTGTTGGATCTTTCTTCAATGGTTACCTTACCTCTTGTTATTTTCTTTTTACTGTTTATTCAAGTTTATCTAGCTAGCGCTTATATCCGTTTTATGCAGTTTGGTGCCTTATTTCTGCGATTGCTTACGATAGCGGCCTTGTTCTCGTTCTTTTACACTCTTCTTCAGTACGCTGACGCGCTCCAATTGAACATAGGCCGCGCCGTTGCAGCACTGCTGTATCACTCACTGCGTACGCAAATTCAAATTTTCATATTTTCTTGCTGCTTACTTCCTCTTACTAGTTTTCTTCACTACCTTGCTGGCTTAGAACCTTCTCTGTAGTAGCTCACCCTTATATTTATTTGTTTCCTTTTTTATATAGTGATTTGTTTGCTCTATTGTCGCAGTTTCACACATTTTCATACACGCCTTAGATTCGTTGTGTTACAGGACAGGATTTGAAAAAAAGAGAAGGACGAACGGATGACTGATCCAGGTACGTTTTTACGTTAATATACTCTTAAGAGCTTCCCTCCTTACTGAGGAGTTCCGGGGAAGCTCTTATGTTCTTTTGTTTTTGTTCTTACATTCGTATAAGGGTAGGAACGAAACGGATGTAGGATTTTATTTGCCTTTGGACTTTCTTCTGCTTTGTACTTACAGGTGTCATTTAAATCAGTTTATTCTTGCACTAATAAAGATGCGCTCAAAAAGAAATTATGTATCACCTTAAACCTAGATATTTCATAGCGTGTTCCAAAATAAAAGCGATGAGGGTTTGTTTTTCCACGCGAACACGATACGTTTTCCCACGTACTGATACGCAACGTGACGAAAAAGCTCACACGTTTTTGAAGCTGTTCGACGTTCGCCATAAACGTTGGTTCGTTGAAGACGTTTTCCACTTTGTTGTGTGCAGAGATCTCGGTAGTGATCTTCTGCATAGCCAGTTGGGTGAGAATCTAAAAGAATTCCGTTCAGCTATAAGAATCTGTCATAGGTGTTTTGATTCTCATAACAAGTATTCTGGGAAGTCAAGAAGTTATTAACCACTCTGGGAAATGAGCGACTTTTTGACCGAGCCAAATATCTGGACCCTGCAAAAATTCAGCATCCGAAAAGATCGTAAGCAATGAGAATTTGCAACCTACCTTAACAATGAACCTTTCTGGAAGTTCTTTGTCCTTGTGCTGCCAGTCGGGCTCGATGAGAACGATTTTAGACATGAAGCCCTGAAAGGGTTTCTGTTGCTGAAGAGCTCAGTCGGTTGCATCCAAACTTCTAGTATCCTTAGTCTTAAGTATCCTGAAAGCAAATTTAATCGAACCAGAAACGTGGTGCTTCTCGTTCGATTAAGTTTACGACGCTCACCTTTCCATCTCCAATATCCTTAGCAGTTTTGTTCGGCCCAAACGATGCGACTGTATCCAGTTCCCGCTGCATATCCTCTTCGACGTCGGCCCAGGTGACATGGGTTGCGAAGAGACCACCGGCCGGAGTAAACAGATTCATAGTGACCCTTGTTCTGCAGTGAAATTCTTTACTCTTAATAACAATTACTATTTGATTAGAGTCGAAAATACGTCGCATCTAAATAGGGTCAACTAGAGCTGCACAATCCCATATATTCATACTCTATGGTACTGTGTCTTTTCAAAATGCGGAAAACTAATGCATCACGATGGCACTGAATCATGGGTATCACGCCAAGGGTTCTCTTCGGTCAGCTCTAGAAGACGCTCGTTATTCATAGCAATAGGACGTCCAGATCGCAGATTGTTCCCTAAACCCAGCCTCCCCTTTTTGAACTTGCGTAACCGAATTTTTGCCGTACCGTATGTGGGAGGAGGGTAAAGGGCTCATTGTGTCATATATTTCTTACCGCATCGCTTGAATTACCGATCAGTCGGACTTGCTTTTACGATTTTCTCTCATACTCTTGGTGGTATACTAGGAAAATGTTTAATATTATATATGGAACTGCTGCCAACTTTTTAATATATTTAACACGAGGGGTACCAGAAGGTGGACATCACAGTGGGGGTAGACCAAGGGTCGGCTCTGAGTCCGCTCCTCTTCCTGCTGACGCTTGACTCTATGTATAGTGAACCACCTTCAGGAAGACCCTCTCAGGACGATCCTCTACGCGGACGACATCCTAGTAGCCGATAACCAGGAGGAGCTGGAGGAGAAGGTGCAGCTGTGGCAGAGAGCCCTCGTAGACAACGGCCTACGGCTGAACGTGAAGAAGACGAAGTTCATCAGCTCTGAGCAGTGCGCTGGATCGATCCTAGACTGCCAAGGGGAAGCGATCGAGAAGGTGGAAGAATTCCGCTACCTCGGAAGTGACCTATCCGAGGAAGGAACTGTGGTCAGGGGACGGATAAACGCAGCCTAGCTCAAGTGTAGGGAGTCTACAGGGATCCTCTGCGACCGTAGATGCTCCAGGACGCTCAAAGGTAAGCTGTATAGAACAGTAGTGAGACCTGCCCTCCTCTACGGCAGTGAATGCTGGGCCCTGGGTAAGGAGCAGGAGCGGCAACTGCACGCGGCGGAGATGAGGATGCTGAGGTGGGCATGTGGATGGACCCGTCGGACAGGGTGCGAAACGAGGATGTTAGGGCAGTGATGAAGATAGCCCCGATCCAGCTGAAGATAAGGGAGCAGCGCCTAAGGTGGTACGGACACGTCCTCAGAAGGCCAGAGAATCACCCCGTAAGGTTGGCCCTAGATTTCGAGGCACCCGGAAAGCGTCCGAGAGGAGCCCCAAGGAAAAGGTGGAAGGACGTCATCAAGAGAGATCTCGGCGAAGTCGGCGCTACGGCCGATGACGCCCTTGATAGGATGAGGTGGCGTCAGATCACAAGAACAGCGGACCCTGCGACTGCGCGCGACTAAACGCTCAGGAGAAGAAGAAGAAGAAGACACGAGGGCTCCAGAAGATTTTTTCAATTTGAGAAAGCGTGGGAATGAGTGACAGAACGGCCAAACAACCAGGTCGCTCGTCTCTTCGAGTTGGTGGTGCCATAGAGCTCCCAATGCACTTGGTGCGCTCTTAAACAGATACTTCTACTACCCAAACAAGGAGAAACAGCGCACCCC
The DNA here is from genome assembly GCA_947396885.1 of Heligmosomoides polygyrus polygyrus. Classification (NCBI taxonomy): domain Eukaryota; kingdom Metazoa; phylum Nematoda; class Chromadorea; order Rhabditida; family Heligmosomidae; genus Heligmosomoides; species Heligmosomoides polygyrus. The sequence continues at coordinate 96,924,779 of OX377204.1, read as the reverse complement.
AAAGGCAGACCGAGTAAAGTAGATAGTGCGATAGCGATTTAATCCTTTCCGCTTCTTTATCGTTTGTCGTCTATTCTTATCTTTACTCCGCTCACACGTTCCAGCCCAACCTCATCCTATCCACTTATCCAAAAACTGTGCCTATGCTAGACACCACATAAGGCATCATTTTGCTTCCTGTGGAAGTTTTCTTGTTGTCAGTTTCACAGAACGCCTTTTTGAGGTAAGATCGTAATGAAGTTCGAACGAACACCGACTTGATAGGGAATTGGAAGGAGCAATAATTGAAACATAACTTAAGTTGAAGGTCTAATAGTAAAAGTGCGCAAAATACCTACGCGCACTCTATTTCCACATGGTATCGAATACATCCGTTGAATCGGTCGTCTACTATCGTTTGATCCCCAAAGTATCCGATAGTTATTTATTACTTGGAGAGTGGCTTATAGTTCGCATTGAAATTCAATACGAAATCGCAGTGCCAGAGGAGACTAAAGATACTTGGTCTGCTGGAGAGCTGTTTATCACGAAAAGAGATGAGTCAAAAAGCACAAGGGACAAAAGTTGAGCGACAAGTTCTTATGCCGACGGCAACACGAAAAGAAATTCTTATCAGACACGTTGGAGTCTCCTATCTTGTGCCTTGGAAAAGCCTGTGGCGCCTAAGAGTGTTCTCGTTTCACAGCCCCTGAGCGAGACAGATGTAGCTGAGCATGAGTCCGTTTTCCAATGGGAATCCGCAATCGCTCGGATGGTTAAGGGCTGAAAAGGAACGCAAGTTTACTACGTCGTTAGGCACTAATAAACCCTGTTGTTTGTTCCTGATCGATTTCGCCATTGCTATCAGTTCCTTCGTTCTGCTGACATTATCGCATAATCCACAGTGAGCAGGCGTTGGGGGCGTCGTAGGAGCGCCCCGAACCAACCACGTCATGTGTTATAGTTCTGTGGTCCGTCGACGACGCTGCCGGCGACGTCGACGACGCCGCGCGTAGCAACCCGCGCAGCACTGTAGTGCGAGGAAAAAGCCAAATTGATTGATTGCGTCGCTCAGTACTACCCGACCGGAGTGAATCGCGTGAGCTCGCGGCTAATCGCGCAGCCTAGCTTCGGATCGCTTCGCTCTCGAAATGGGCGCCATGTGATTGATCGTGGTGGATTGGGGCACAGAATTGCTGCTTTACTTGTCCTTCGTAGTGTAGACTCGCACTTATTTATTTTTTATTTATCAGACATGAACTTAGTCATGAATTACATAAGTAATGGCAGATAAACAAATACTAGGTCACACAAACTCCAACAAACATGAAATTAAACACAGCACAATCAACATAACTTTTTACGTACCATTAAGGAATTGAACAAACTCACAGACATGTTTATGATATTCTCATCCTCACCTAATAATAAGTTGAAGTCCTTAAAATTTCTGTAAGTGAGGAAGTTTGATCTCGCCTGCGATTTTGGGACAGGAAGGTAGAGCCTTAGGTTCCCTCTCCTACTCGTAGTCAGAAGTGCACCAAAAAATATCGTGGGATCTATTGAAACTCTATTTGTAAGAATCTTAAACATCTTAAACATCATAAACATGTCGACCATCCTTCTTCGACTGCGGAGGCAAGACAACTTATGCTGTTTGGCCCTGTCTGGACCTCTAGGTATGTTGTCATGTTAGTTCCAAAACATCTTAAAAATAATTTCCGGGTGAAGTTGTTCTGGACGCTTTCCAGAAGAGCAATGTCTTTCTTTTTGAATGGATTAAACACTGAAGTACCGCTCTCTAAAACAGCCCTAACATACGTTTTATATGCACGAAGAGGTGCAAGAGAATCATTGGTTTTGAGCTGTTTGAACAAGTTGTAGATACGATAATTCGCCTTTTTAACAATTGCCTTGTAATGGATATCAAAGCTTAGATCACTAGATATATGGAAGCCCAAATTACGGGCATTTGCTATGTGCCTTAAATCTGTGTCCTTGAGCTTGTAAATTGGTGAATTGTGCTGATGTTTTGTCTGTATGACAAGACAATGCGATTTTTCTGCGGCCAACTAACTACTTGTTTGTAGTTTCTTCCTGTGTTTTTCTTTTTTCGTTGCCGATGTTTTCACTTCCGTTTTTGCTTTCTCCACGACTATCTTTGCTTTGTTTTAGGCCAATTGCGTCAGGATTCGAAGCAGGCGAGCGGATCTCTGCCCAGATTGCTTGCATTTTTTGTTAAAATTACGTGCGAGTACGCAGTTGTGCGTAATTGCTTGGTTTTGCCGCTGGATGTTTGGACTACTCATCGTCCAGAGCAGCGTGAGGCGATGGGACTCGAGTCGTTCCGGCGATGGAAGGGCAACAACGATAAAAAATAAATAGATAAAAGTGACTCTCGCATTGTCTGCTTGCAGAAATTCCTGTTACAACGCTGAACAATGATGTTGAACGAACGATCGATGTTGCTTAGTAATTGTGGACTTCGCTTTGCGACCGCCATAACTTACGTGGTTCAGATTTCTAACGTTAGAATGTGGAGAAGAACGAAAATTATAGATCAATATCAATTTTCCTATCTACTTAGCTTTGTATATATTAGGTTGTAACGAATTAAATGGCACTGGCTTGCGCCATTTTTGGCGCGTCTTTACGCGTTTGATCAAGAACAAACCGTAACATGTGGCATATCACTTAGAAGCGCAAACTTTGCTCTACCGGTGAGTACCAAATTTTCTGTGTAAAAGTGGGAAAACTTTAGAGTTTTATTGACTTTTTTGCAGATGGACAAAAGGGTAATCCGAGGCATTTACTTGTATGAATTCAAGCTGGACACTACAGCTAAGGAGGCGGACGAGAAGATCAACGCCGCATTCGGTCAAGGATGTTCCACAATTCGGACGGCGTATCGTTGGTATCAGAAGTTCCGGAATGGAGATGAGAGCTTGGAAGAACATGAAGGTCGTGGGAGGCATAGTGATGTTGATGAGGACAAGCTGAGAGATGTGGCAGAGGAGGATCACGCAAAGGTACCATGGAGATAGCGAAGGTTCTTGGCGTCAGTCACAACACAGCTGCCCGGCATCTGAAGAAAATTGGAAAGACCAAAAAGCTGGAAAGATGGGTGCCTCACGAGCTGACTGAGGAGCAAAGAAACCGACGATATGAGATCTCGTCCGCACTGCTTCTACGTAACGAAACGGACCCATTCCTTGATCGCATCGTAACTTGTGACGAGAAATGGATAATGTACGACAACAGGCGACGATCGGCACAGTGGGTGGACAGCGATGAGAGCCCCAAGGTTTTGCGAAGCCGGAATTGCACCAAAAGAAAGTAATGGTGACAGTATGGTGGTGTTCGCTGGGAATTATTCACCACAGCTTCCTCCCTCCCGGTGAGACCATAACGGCAGAGAAGTACTGCATTGAAATTGAAGAAATGGTGAAAAAGTTGAAGGATATCCGGCCGGCCTTGGTAAAGCGAAGGCGAGTTCTCCTTCTGCACGACAATGCTCGCCCCCATGTAGCACGAATGACGTTGCAGAAATTGAATGAGCTGAGCATTGAAACTCTACCACATCCTCCGTTTTCTCCCGACCTCTCCCCAACAGACTACCATTTCTTCAAGCATCTTGGCGACTTCTTGCTAGGGAAAATATTCAAATACCAACAGGATGCCGAAAGTGCCTTCGAAGATTTCGTCAATTCCAGAACTTCTGATTTTTATGCTACTGGGATAAAAAAGCTTGTGTCACGTTGGCAAAGATGTGTAGAATCAGAAGGTTTTTATTTCGATTAATAAACTTGCCTACAAGCCGAGAAATTAACTGTTTAAATTTACAGTGGTTCAGTGCCATTTATTTCGTTACAACCTAATAGTATCCGAATGCCGTTATATTCCTCAATTTCACCTTGAAAGGCTAGTTGACCAAAGACTTACAACACGATGTCAATATTTACTCAAAGCGGACATTAACAAAGGATTAGGCTTCTGTTACTCCCTACCCACAGGGCAGTGAAACCTGTGAGCTCTAGACATGTATACATTTCCTTATACATTGTACATTTTAGTGATTAGCTGGATTCTCAACGAAAATCAACCGTTCTTAACAGCGTTTCTGTTTCTCCTTATCTCTCTGTTCCGATCGTTGTAGAAGAAAATGTCGTCCAGCAAGCACTCGGTCTTTTCCATGGCACTTTCCAAGCACTAGAAGGCTGTTATTTAAGGTCTTGCAACCAGAAGGAAAAATGCGTGTGGCGCCACCTTCATCCTTTGGTCTTCATTAGGATTCTTGCATACAGCATCGAACATGGGCCCTATCATTGTTAGCACCATGAACGCTCCCATTGGAAGGAACTGACGGTATGCTTCTTTCAGCTGGAAACAGAGGAAAAATAGTGCAAACTGCAAGCATCTTTGATTGGCCCACATCAACCCTTGTTACCTGCTCTATAGTGTAGGGCATTTTTCGACTTCCAACCTCTTCCTTTAGATAGCTGTAGAACTCCTCCAACAATCTCTCCCAGTGAGCCTGTCTGTCCTTCCCGCTAAGACAAGCACAGAACAAGCGAACAAGATCTGTTGCAGCACATCCGAAGTGGGCACTCTGAAATTCATTTATAGCGCAACCCTTGCTGCTTGAGGATACGTGTTTGCTGTAACCTATGCAGTTAAGGTCTAATGTATGCATTCAGTATGTGATCATAATATCCTCTTTTGAGCAATCAATATGTTGCATCACAGAATTCTTAAAGGCTGTGATATTCATGAATTTTTTGAATAGATACTGATTGCAGTCAATTTATTTCTGCTCAGTCGCGTTTGGTTGTTTATGTTGTTTTTAATGACATGAAGTTTGCACCAAGATTGATCCTTCGGATGTAATTTCGTTTCTTTCGCTTTTTCGCTTAAGTAGTTATATCCCGTACAAGGCTTAGGGGCGCGTGTAGCGCAGTCGGAGGAGGCGCGACTGTCGCGTGCACCCGATACTAGGTTCCTGGTTCGGATTTCCCGCCCAGGCCAACCAAGCCTTCTATCCCTCCGGGGTTGGTGAATTGGTACCAGACTTGTCTGGGAAGGATAGAGCGCTGACTTGTCCATCGGCTGGCCACCGCAAGTCATTGTATGACCAAATATGCATTCATGTCGCCTCCACGACATCCCGTAGAAGTAGAATGCGCTGGCGCATCCCAGAAGGGATTGAGTAACGCCGTCCTTTATCCTTTTTATCCTTTATAAGGCTTAGAGGTGAAACAGGATATGTTGTAGGATACAACTGCATAAAGTGCTGATAATTTAAACCAGTGGTGTGTGTAGTTACCTGGTAATCAATCAGAGCTGCTAAATTGTGACCGTCACCATCTTTTCTCCATAAAAGGTTCATCGACCACAAATCTCCATGGCACAGAACAGGTTCCATTTCTGAGTTGAGGTTTTAGTTAAACACTTGAATTTGATAAACGGTACTCTTATGGAATTGATATGCCACTGGCGTTCTGAACATGATGTTCAAAATGTACTCCTGTGAGAAATATCCTTTGGTTTCCAGAACACCTTCGATTTACTGCTTCAAAGCTTCAGTTTCAAGTGAGAAACGAATCTGCGACGAGGAAAGGCGCTTACCAAATTCATCAGCCAATCTTTCTGCCCAGTCGAGATCAGACAGTTCCGGAATAACCTCATCAAACTGGTCTGCTCTATGAGCCATTTTTCCACCGGCGAATGTACGAAACATGGATGAAATGTTGCCCAACATCTAAATATAGGCACAATAAATGTTAATATGTGATTATGTTGCAGAGTACATCCACTGCTACAATCGGAACTCGACTCTAATTGGTTGCATGAACTGAGCATGTACTTACCTCTTCATGAAACTTCGGTGCAAAAACCGTTTTGAATGGTGACTCCTGCAACTCTTCCTTCTCCTCCGGCGTAAAGTCGAGGGAACGTGCCTCAATCACGGCTTTGTTTCTTGTTATCTACAACAATGTATTATCAAAGCACTTCTTGAAACAACTATCGTAGACCTCAACAAGAGTATTCGAGCCTATTGGAGCCAAGATAGTTTTCCACGCTTTATTCAACAGATATTTCGGGGTGCACGCCTTCCTCAGGGTCTGGAAAAGTCAGGCGGGTTTGAGAGGCCACTCGTCCAAGAACTATTTTAATTCATGGCAGAGTTCAAAGACGGAGGGAGAGCATTAGTCGGCGGCGTGTTTAGACAGAGACAGGTTGTCTCCCACTTCTGGTTTTCGATTGCTTCACTCACTTACCAGAAAAGGGACTCAAAACATAACGAACCATGAGTTGCCTCAAATGTGACAGGTTCTCTTGCATTGCGTGATTTTGTACGGCATCCAAAGATGCGATGTACGGATCTACTGCTTTTTGTACTGGAGCCCGCGCTACGAGCCGATATACCAACGCATAATATGTCATGCATCCAACAGAAACAGTTTATAATACTTCGCACGCGTGAAACTTCTGGATCATCACAGGACACAATTCACTATATATTTTATCGCTTTGTAATTATAATCAACAACAAAAAAAATATTGCTTAAGGCCCCAACACACTTCTGCGGCGAGCGGCGAACGAAGCAGAAGTGTGCGAGGCCCTTTAACCAAGATATCGCGACCGTCGCGTTCGCTCCTCTCTCCTGTAATTCGCCTAAGTGCGGTGTTTCTCACGGCGGCTTGCCGATGAGGAGCCATCGATGCCTCGAAGCATGAGAAGATCGCTGACGTGGGAACATCGATCATCGCGCGTCCCCTTTCTCGACTCGCGCGCGCCGTATTAATCTTTCTGCGCCCCCGCTACGAGCTGTGCCTACCTCGTGCCCTCGTCCATTCATTCCGGATGGCCGTCGTGAGATTTCAATCTTGCAGTTCAATACGTGCGCAATTTGGAAGCAGCACCGGGAGAGGGTTTCGGTGTCTAGTAGGCACCATACTCACCTCGCAGCCTTGGAAACCAAGTCCCAGTCGACCCCGAAGCGCCTCCTCATGCATTGTCGCGAATGCGATGGTTCGCTTCCTTATTTTCAAACTCCCGCGGGCTGCCGTATCCGCTCGGGACCCCGATCAGGCGCTCCCGAGGCTCAGCCTGCCCGCGCACGCTATTGGTCGGCGGGGACCGCGGTGCGCCGCCCCTCGCCCGGCTCATTCTATACTTCTGTCGACACGTCGAGCGGCTGCGCGGGCGCGGCTCTGGGGCGCCGCCACTGTGAGCCCGCTTTCGTCACCATCCCGGGGATCGTCCAAGCGGAGCCTTGCCGCTCCTCACATCGCACTACAGCCGGCTGCAATACAGGGAGGACGGCGAGCCTGGATGGGGCTCGCCTAACCTCGGATAGCCAATACAGTCCATCTAGCCGGAGCGGTCCCAGCATTCCTGTATTCCATACTATCTAGCGTCCACCTCTAGTATTATACTGCTGTGGCTGTGTGGTGTTGATATATGGAATGAACCGTGATTATATATGTCTACTGCTGCCTACGCCGAGGAAGGTGGTGAGTCTCCTAACAGTGTTTTTCGATATTGGTATTGCTATGTATATTTGTTGTCGTTGCTGCTAGTGGGTTAGTTAGGGGCTAGTGTTGTAGTTGGGTACCATATGGTCTTCGGGTAGTATTCGGGGGTTGTGTGTGCTCATTACAGTCCGGGTCCATTACAGCACGCTTTAGGCACCCGCGGCTGGTGCGTGGTGCGGGCGTGCGTCTATCCAGGCGCTGCCCAGCGCGAGGGTTAGAAGTCACCACGTGAGTCCCTCGTCTGCCAAGGAGGGGGCGTGGCCTATTCACACCATAGGGTCCGCCTGGGTCCTGGGTTCCTGGTTACCTCGTAGCAACACGGGGTGAATGGGGGACTCCACTCACCAGGGACAGGTACCCTGGCGAGTGGGGCCACCGATTCGCAACATGCATCTCTTCTGGTAGAGGTGAGCCTGATTCGCTACTCGTTATGCCACGGACAAGGAGGAGAGAGGTGATTCCCAGTCAATGCGTTTGGTCTTGTTTGCCTTCATGTTTGTGTATCGAGTCGTGGATTTTTGTTGAATTGTATGTATTTGCCCCTATGGGCTCCGTATTGGTACTGCCGCTACGGCTGTTAGGAAGAGAGGCTGGAAAGGCGAGCCTGAGGACGGAGGAGGGCGAGTGCCCATGAGTTCCATGTCGTTACATGATTTCCGATTGTTTTAAACGTAAGCAATAAGTTAAAAAACAGAATAATGTTAATGTGAAAAAATCAAGGATATGGAACAAATTTGCTTGTTGCCCCTATACCTTCAGCCGAGCACCTAAGAAAGAACAGTAAACCTCTCCGGGACTCCACAGTGAGGAAGGAGGTTCTCAAAGAATATAAATTATAAAAAAAGTTTGCGGTTTGAACACGTACTTCATCCCATCAGCTGTTTTGGAACATTTCTAGTATTTCTGCTTTCATCATATAGACTGCAGTTTGGTAGCGCTAGGAAGAACTTGAAGGGGACTCCTTCCTTCTAGGGCTAAATAGAGAAAAAAGGAAAGTGTTTGAGTGCATTCTCTCTCTTCGCACGGACAACGACCTTCGAAATTTCAAAGTGAATCTGGTAGAGCCAAAGAAAAGATAAATAAATTGTTCAAGCTTTAATTCTTTATTTCAATCTTTTAGCTGAGAGAAAATAGGCTATAACAATTTGAGTGCTTGAACACCTGAGATCTCTGACCTGTTTAATCTCCTCTGGCGATATGTTTTCAAAGACGTGCACTGACTTAATGTCCTCGTAATACTCCATGATTATATATCCCTTGACTGGATTCCATTCAGTAAACTTTTTCATGAAGTACAACTGTAAGAAGAGAATTCAAGATAATCCCCCCATAGAACATAGAACATTTATTGAGCCAAAAGTGATATGAACCATAAAATATGTAGCAGAAGAAAAAAGTTACAAATGAGAAAATAAACCTACTACAGAGAGATAGAGAGTTTGAACATGTGAAATCAAAAATGTAAAAAAAATTATGAATGAATAAATAAACCTATTGAACAACGTAATATCAAAAATGTAAAAAAACTTTATGCAACTTGCCTTTGGAATATTGAGCTTTCCTTCGGGAATCTTAACGAGGTGATTGTAGACGGTTATTTCCGCATTATGACACTAAAATGTTTGTGTTTGAAGCTGTTGCCATATATACGCGCAGTCAAAAATATTGAGCAAAGCTGAAATGTGGTTTATGAAATCCCTATCCTTATCTCTACCCTTCATATTGTCCTCACACATTGTGCAGCTCTTCTTTGTAAATGTTATTCAGACATAAAGTTAGGGTTTAAAAGGACCCACACGTTTCTGCACTGCTTCCAATCGCGAATTGAATGTCGGATCATTGAAGGTCTCATCAAAGCGTATATTCTGCTGTTTTGACATATCGTCCACCATCTTCTGCATAGCAAGCTGAGTAAGAATCTGAAGACAAGGTATTAGCCAAATTCGTCTTCTTCTATCATTACTATCGCGGAAAGCGATTTCTGTAGTTGTTCAGAAGAAATACCTATGCGATTCCACTCAGGGAGCGACTGTTGAGGGCTGCGAGCGCCGTTCCGTTGACCCGCTGATCGCACGCAACCGGGATTTGAACTACTCATCAAATATTGGGGCCTAGTTCTAGAACGTTTCCCAAGCACGTAAAAGGGCAGCTCAGAGCGCGGGAACATTCACTTTCCGTCTCGCATCACCTTCCGCAATCTGCCGATTCGTGCCCCGATTTCTGCCGTCCTCCATCGGCCGTAGGCGATCCGTTCATCCTAAGGGAACCCCCCCCCCCTTCGGCGATATAAGACGGATTTTGCGACTTCATTCCTAAAACCTTGGGTGTGACAACCGCGGGTGCGATGGCGCATAAACCTCAGCAAACGCTCCATGACCTAATGCCTTCACCCCTTTAATTTTTGCTGGTTTACCTAGTGCCTTGTGTACGGTTGCTTGATTGTGCCCTTAGTTCTTGATGAATATCAGTTCACCTTTTACGATCCATAAAATGTGTTTCTCCAAAACGTGTAGTATTTCTGGTAACATTTTAATTGTTCGTTTTGGTTTAATTACCCAAGTTTGAGGTTCTGGTGTGCCCTAGTAAACAATTGTTGCTCGAGACGTCGGATTCACAAGACCCGCGTGGCGTGGAAGCGTTTTTAATTACCAAAAATAACAAGATTTGTCTTGTCCTATCGTTACCAGTTAGCCAACATTTACGAAACACTTTAGCAATCCAAAACTCTTTCAGCAAATGTTAGAAACGAACTCTGAAAACGAACCTTCACGATGAACTTATCAGGAAGTTGCTTGTCCTTTTGCTGCCAGTCCGGTTCGATGAGAACAATCTTTGACATGAAGCCCTGAAAATAGTTTTTTGATCTTTTTAAAGCAAAGAAGACTGCTGCATAGCAAATTGAACTACAACTTCCCCATTGATGCTTAGTTTTCAAAATTTGTTGATAGAGTGATGGAGCTGACGAATCTACTATGTTGGTATCCGGAGCCGTCTTCGATTGCGACGTGCAGGGCTTTGCCTAAGCCACTGCTATTATCCATTCACAGCTCCACTAATCAATCCCTCAGCTTCTAATTTTTTGTCTGCCTTGTGTTAATTTTTTTTATTTCTCCTTGTTTTTGCAGCAAAATTTTCCCTTACCTGCAAATAATACACAACGCTTTTAAGCTTTCTTGATTTTGTTCAATCCCAAGGGGGGGGGCGCTCCATAATCACTTGTAAATCCTAGTTACCCAAAAATTCATACAATATACAACATAACATGTTATTAGCGGCTCTTTAGCGTACATTTTTAACCAATCATTAATGTATGCAGAAGTACCCTTGAGATGGAAACACTCGTTTGTCACCCCCATATTAAAGAAAGAACCTTCTGACAGTCCAGAGAATTATAGACCTGTGAGCATAACGTCATTTTTCTGCAGGCTTTTTGAGAAGGTTGTTAAGCAGCATTTAGTGCACCATCTTTGTGTCCTAAGGATCATTCCTTCACAACAGCATGGTTTTGTATCAGGAGGAGTAGAGACGAACCCAATCAAATGCATGAATGACTGGACTGAAGCGCTTGATAACAAGCGCTGCTGTGATGTTATTTATTTTGACTTTGCTAAGGCGTTTGATAGGGTATCTCATAAAAAGTTGCTGTTCAAATTGGAAAAACTTAGGATACATCCAATAAGGCTAACGAAGTGGATCGCTGATTTTCTAAATGAGAGAACGTTTCAAATTAAAATTGGATATGTTTTCTCCGAAGTTAAACATATAACAAGTGATGTACCTCAAGGAGGGGTATTATCGCCTATATTGTTTAACATTTTTACTTCGGAAATACCAGAAATTTTGCGTAATGTTTGTGATTGTGCCAAGTATGCAGATGTAAAAATATATGTATGTATGATGTAAAAATATATAGGGTCATTGATAGTGTTGATGATGAATTATGTCTTCAAAGAGGAAGCAACTTATTGGTTTCCTGATCTAAACAATGGCAACTCCCCTTGGCTCCGCACAAAACGAGCTTCATGCGTATTAGCAGCACTCCGTCAACTGCACAGCATACATATGAAGTGGACGGTCTCCACGTCAGATCGGTGGATCTCATTAGAGATCTTGGTTTCACATACAGTAGCAAAGTAGACTTTTCTGAACATGTCAAAAACCGTTGTAGGATAGCGCTTCTGCGAACATTCCACATATTTAAAGCCCCTCTACAAAGAACAGAGGTCTTTCAGTAAGGGCTTACATGACTTATACACGCTTATTGGTTGAAACGAGCACTACAGTATTCAACCCTAGTAGGATTAAAGATATCTCCAGGATTGAGAAGATCCAAAACAATTTTACTAGGAAATTATTTATCCGCATGGGAGACTTCTCATACTCCAATATCCCCAACGCAGTGTTAAGAAATAGACATTTGGATCTTCCATCCTTCGTATCACGACGGAAGGGTATTTGATGTTTGTCTCGTTCATAATATTCTGCATCAACCTAGTGTAGCTGTGGTTATGAAATTATATAGTTTAATGCCTTCCCGAACTAGAGGTGGTATAATGAAAATAACCTTGCCTTGTCCGAGATTTACAGTTCGTGCTCGCTTCATTACGCATAGAGCAGGTGGCGCTTACATAAGAATCACGAAAAACCTGTCAAATGCTTACTCCGGACCCCAGTTCAAGCGGTATGCATCAAAAATGTTGCTTAAGTTTGACGGACTCTAGTCATGGAGATCGACCACAACCAATTCTTCTTTGATTATGCATTTTGCTGAAGTTTGTTGTTTATTTTTTCGTACTGTCCTACTTCTATCTTGCGTCTGCCATTCGCGATGTAATAAAAATAAATAAATAAATAACACATGAGCGACCTTACCTTACATGATCCCCTTCCTTCGAAATATCCCATCCAGGTGCTGAAACATTTTAAAAAATGTCGTCATGAAACTGTGAAGAGGCTGCAGCGGCGCTGCTCCTAATAAGCAGGTACGTCCCAGGCGTCTTCGGGTCGCCTCTACGTGTCGCCCCACGGTAAATGAGTCGATGCGCCGCACACGTTCGGTAACGCGGGAATTCAATCGGGGATTACGGGCGCAGGCTCTTCATGCTTTTATGACTAATCGTGTTTCAATATTCCAGCAACAGCACCTGCTATTTCCTGGGAAGGGCATCAAGTAAGCTCGTTTGTGTTATGTTGTATGTGTTTATCCTCAAATAGGAGTGATTTACAAGTGATTATGGAGTGGCCCCTTTTGGTATTGAATCCTTGTTTTTGCATGTGGTGTTACTAATCATGCAGTATCCATGGACTCCCTTCATTATAAAATTCTGCGCGCATCTATGTGCAAATGAATGAATAAATAAATCACTCCCGATTAAATGCTAAATCGTAGTACATAGTGATACCATGTGTTATTCTCTCTTTAGACAGCGTGAGTTCATTGAAGTCAGGGCGTTAGTGCAAGACTCGTCAGTTTTTTTCTACCCTGTTTTGCTGATGCATTTAAGGTACATTTAAAAGTACACAAATAAATAAATATTAAAGTGTAAAGGCACATAAAATGGGAATTCAGGCACTGGAATCCTATTTTGCTAAATACTCACATTTCCGACTCCGATATCCTTAGCGGTTTTATTTGGTCCAAATGATGCGAAGGTGTCGAATTCGCGCTGCATGTCGTCCTCAATATCGTTCCATGTAACATGAGTGCCCAGTAGGCCATCAGCCAGAGTGTAGAGATTCATAGTGAATTTCTGTCTTAGAAATACCAAGAATTTGACTGTTAGAAGAGTATTTGAGGAGAGCTCTGGCAAGTTCACCAGGAGGGCGATGCTGTTAAAGTGATTAGTCTAGACTCAGTTCTGCTGCTTATCTACTGCTGCGAATCATTTCTTATCACCACCTGCTGCGCACACCGGGTGGCGCAAACTTCAGACTCCAAAAAAATTCTGTCCCTTTCCTCGTGTGTAGGGTGACGCATCCGATTTTCAGAGCAGAAAACGTACTAGCATAGAGTGTAGTCGGGCACTTACTCCGAATCTGGCGTGCGGAAGAAAATCGATGGAGCTATTAGGTTGGTGCATAAGCTCTTGGACATTTGATCCCTCCTGAATTGAAAGCGCATTTTCCCTCCAAATTTCTCACAACAACGCGTAAATGATTGATTGATAAGGAAAGGAAAGGGCTACAAAACTGTTCCTAACATTTACTTCTGTGTTGTTAACGTCAGCTATTATGGCTAAGCAATTCATCCCAACTGGGACGCATATTCGGCACGTCATGTTATTCCTGCATCAATCTGGCCTCAATGCCAACGAATCGTATCGTCGCCTGAAGGATGTTTACAACGAGAGTGCTCCTGCTTGAAGTACTGTGTACCAGTGGTTCTCGAAGTTTGCAGTTGGTGAATTCTCCGTTGAAGATAATGAACGAGAAGGGCGCCCGATGACACTGGATTTGGATGGCCTCCGAAGTAGAGTGGAAGCGGACCCATACCAAACCACTCGCGAACTATCAAGCACTCTTGGTGTTAGAAACTCAACAGTCGTTCGAGGATTGAAGTCGATTGGCAAGGTGCAAAAATTGGGTCGCTGGGTACCTCACGACTTGACACAACATGACCTGGATCGCAGAGCCGATGTCGATCTGTCTCTCCTTACCCTCAGACGGACCCACGGATGGCTGGACAACCTTGTCACCGGGGATGAGAAGTGGATACTCTATTCTAATTATTACCGGCGTGCACAGCGGGTTGACGCAACCGGAGAGGCAGAGGACGTTCCGAAACCCGACCTTCACGTGAAGAAGGTGATGCTATGCATTTGGTGGAGCGTTCTTGGCGTAGAATGTTGGGATCTGCTGGACGAAGGGATAACAGTGACGGCAGAGGTTTACGTCAACCAACTGAGGAAGTTGAGGGCCCACCTTCAAACCACGCGAGGAGAGCAAGTGAAGGTGTATTTTCAACGCAACAACGCTAGACCGCATATTGCTGGAGCGACGGCGGCTGAGGTGGCGGACTACGGATGGACCGTTCTTCCACCTTACTCACCAGATCTCGCTCCTTCTGATTATCATTCGTTTTCAAGCCTTCAACGCTATTTGGACAGCCAGCAAGTTAGGAACCGAGAGGATGTCTCAAGAAGGCACTGCTCACATTTTTCGAATCACAACCGGCCACGTTTTGGAGAAAAGGCATCCATGACTTACCAGCACGTTGGCGAAAGACAATTGATGTAAAGGGTGGTTACTTCAAATGATTTGATATTGTTGTTCGTATGTTGTGATAATAAATATTTCATGCCCAAATGTACGAGAACTTATGCATCAACCTAATAGATGTTTACCGGTATGGCCTCTATGAGCCGAAAGAAAAGACTTTGCTTAATTACTTAAGGCACAGTTTGCCTGCGATTGTTGTTGACCGATATTGACTGGTAGTTCATTTACAAATGGAATTTCTCATGAGAAGTTAAGCGTTTATGGCTCGAAAATCGTCATGACGTATCCTGATAGTGGGAACCCTAGACACTCTAGAATTTCTGAACACAGTCTTGAATAGAGTTTTAAACATCCTAGGGTGCTTTAAGCAGTTTTGATGTGGAAGGAAAGGAGTGAATAATGTGATTGTGAGTCATTCAAAAGCTTATCATCAAAGATAACACAGCATTGCATTGTGACAGATGACACACCAGGCAGACAAATGTTTACTACGCGTTCAACCAGCTTAGGCAACACTTTTGCTCTTCCTGATTGCTCTGTTTCGTTCGTTGTAGTAGAATATGTCGTCTAACATGCATTCGGCTTTCTCCATAACGATTACCAAACTCTGCAAGTGCTCCTGCATAGTATCTATGAAAAATGTGAAAAAAAGAGGCCTCACCTTCTTTCTGTGCTCTTCATCAGCATTCTTGATTACCATTTCGAACATGGATCCTATCATTGGAACTATCATGAACGCTCCCATGGGGAGGTATTGCAGATATGCTTCCTTCAGCTAGAAAAAGAGTGGTTTTAAATTTTTGCTAAAAGAACTTTACAGTATAAGAGCTAAAGCGCTTGAAAAATCTCATAAACTTGTAGTGCACTATTTATGATCTTGCGTAATATTAACTGCTCCGATGCGGCGGTATTGATACGTCTTTACAAGATATACGTACTGCCACACCTTGAGTACTGCACACAAGTCTGGAATCCTTATCTCAAAAAGAATGTACTAAAGTTCGAAAAAGTCCAACAAGTTTTTACTCGAATTCTGTGGTACAAAACAACCGCATGTTATGATTGCACTGCCTTGCCTAACTACAAAAACCGATTAAGAATTTTTTCCCTACGCTGCTTACAATGCAGGAGATTAATGGCGGACATGGTATTTTGCTACCGTGCTAAGGAGAGGTTAGGCTACTTTCGAGCAAGTACTGGGTCTATAGGCCTACTAGCCCTAGAATAAATAGCCTAAATGTTCATTACACTAGAATAAGTCGAAGACATTACACAACTGTTTTTCATTCTTTTTTGTATCGATGTGCTAGATGGATGAGTCTTCTTCCTGTTGAGATATTTCAGGCGAACACAGCTAAAGCTTTTAAAAGAAGAATTATGAGGTTAGATCTTTCGCGATTACTAAACTACCGGCATTTTTGCTAACCCCGAGTTTTCTAGGCTATCGTCGTTCCGCGTTTCAGCATTGCTTAGTTGACTGCAGGTCTACCTCTCCATCAGCATATGATCAATGGGTTGGGAGTTTGCTGAGATGTGGTGCCGTGGTTACTATGATCTTATACCTTGTTTGTGTTGTGTTTTTTTGTCATGCTTAGTGAGTCGTCTGCTCTGCTTTTGTGCTCGACGTCGGCGGCAGTTATTGAAGGCCTAAGTAGAAAGGAGCCTATACAATCCACTGAACTTACATCTGTTTTATTTATAATGTATATATAGATTTATTCTTGACATTGATACATTGTACTACCGCATGTTCGGTTTTGTTGTCTCAGTTACTATGGAAGCGTAATGAAGGCCTAGGTATGACCGGAATTAGGACCGGACTTCTAGGTGCTTCCGTTTGTCTAGCTGCTCGAAAGTGATTTCCTTACCCCATCGGAATCACACTATAGTTATACTCCTTGCCTGCTCAATGGTGTAAGGCATCTTGCGGTTGCCGACTTCTTTTTTTAGGTAGCCGTAGAATTCTTCAAGTAATTCCTCCCAATGCGCCTGCCTGTCCTTTCCGCTGAGACAAGCGCAAAACAGGCGAACAAGATCTGTAGCTGCACATCCAAAATGAGCTGTCTGGAAGTTGAACATTCACAAACCAAAAACGGCATTAACGTCTTCAGATGTTTTTCATCGTGCTGTTTCAGCTATAGTCACACTCAGAGGTGGTTCGTGTTACCTGGTAATCAATCAATGCCGCTAATTTGTAAGCGTCACCATCTTCCCTCCACAGAAGGTTCATCGACCACAAGTCTCCGTGACAGAGGACGCGCTCCATGCCTAAAGACCTATTAGAATTAAGGAGCGTGTAGACTGTCATAGTAATTTAAAGCTTGAAGCTGATGGCGGTTTCATTTTTTCAACTTCCTACGTTGTGGATTCGCGGGACCTTGGTATTGTTGGCGACAATAAAAATTCAATTTTCATTGAAATTCAAAAACGTTATGAGAAAGTTGAAAGATGCACTTGCGAATCGATTGCGAACGCTTCTCACTTTGACTGGTTTCCCATAGTGTCTCGCTCCCGCGGTGAAACACCGATGAGGCGACTGATTCATGCCTCGGGAAGCTCTACCCCATGGCCCATCAATCGGGAAAGAGAGCGCTTCAGCGCTCTCGACAGTCTAGCCAGTTCATTCGTCTCCTCTGCGCTGCCACGGGCAGCCACTTGCTTCGGGGCCGCGAGACGAAGCGACCTATTCTACCATACCAGAGCTATCACTGCGGGTTCGTGAGCCCTATGTTCTTGGACACTTTATAGATGGCAGGCCACGAGAGGGTCTCGAGCACGTATTTATAATGTACGACGTCCATACAGGGCGAGCCCCCCCCCCTTCAGGGGTTGTGTAGGGTCTCCCCAATGGTATCGTGCTGGCTGCAGCCCAGGGCTGAAGAGATACAGTTCAGCGGGGAGTGAAGGGATGGACCCGGGGAATCCCCACTTCGGACGTGGCACTTCAGGGCATGGGACCCTTCACCTGCCCGGGGTACTGGGCCTTGGCAGCTTCGGGTGCCTCGTGGGGCAGGTTGGTGTCCCACGTGTATACGGCACAGCCGCTGCACTGGGACCGCCGACTTGCAACACTTGCCATCCGAAGCTAAATTCTAACGGTCGAACCCTGAGAGAGCCACCTCATCTATTATCAGTCAATTCACCGGTCTGTTTCGGTGTTTTCTGTATTTCTATAGTGCTAATAAATATATACTAATTATATTGTCTTCGCCAGCGGAACAATCGGTAAGTCACCTTAGATACTGTTGGGGATTTTGGGGGCAGTTCATGTTTTTCAGGTTTTATTGCATCTGTTTGCATTACATGTTGTTTCCATGCTAGCTAACCACCAGGGTATCTGGCCATTACGGTCGTCCCACTAAGGGCGCTGCACAACCCCTTCTTAGGCCCGCAGGGAGGCGATGAGGCTGGTGCTTCCTTGCCGGGTCCCTTGAAGTACCACAGTCGCGCTCCGCATTCCAAAACTGTGTTGCGCTATGGAGCGGGTCGTGCCCATGTGCCTTTGAAACAATTCGGGCACTGGAACCACCGAGCTCGCTACAATGCATATATTCCAGTAATGATATGATATGAGGGCGCGTGTAGCGCAGTCGGAGTAGGCGCGACTGCCGCCTGCACCCGATACCAGGTTCCTGGTTCGGATTTCCCCCCCCCCCCAGGCCAACCAAGCCTTCCATCCCTCTGGGGTCGGTGAATTGGTGCCAGACTTGTCTGAGAAGGATAAAGCGCTGATTTGTTCATCGGCTGGCCACCGCAAGTCATTGTATGGCCAAATACGCATTCATGTCGCCTCCACGACATCCCGTAGAAGTAGAATGCGCTGGCGCATCCCGGAAGGGATTGAGTAACGCCGTCCTTCATCCAGTGATATGATATCCGTGCTGGCGAACGCATAAAACGTGAACAAAGTGCAGACGGCCTTAATAAAGATGGAGACGTGTGAAAAATGAAAAAAAGATGTGCGAACAAATCGCGGTGAAGATCAATAGTTCTGACACTCTTTGAAGCTCTTCTTCAAACATGAATGCACTAATTGTAGCACCATGACGTGTCCGCTTTTTTAAAACGCATCGACCTAGTAATGGGCACGGAGGCGGTTAATAGGCGTAAGTTGAAATAAGTGATGAGAACTCTGAGAAAGAAGTCTCTTCTTGGGCGCAATATGGCTCGGGGGGGGGGTCACCTCCAAGCAGATTCAAATATGTATATAACGTAAAAAAAACCTATGCTGAATGCAGAGGAGCAACAGAACAATAAAAAAAACACTAACCTGCCCTTCTGTCATGCGTAGGTGACCTGCATTCTAGTTGGAGGGGAGGTACCTTATCATGGTACCGCACATTATCATGGTACCGATAAGGTGCGTCCCCTCCAACTAGAATTGCACAGACGGCAGAGAAAGTTGGCTAAAAAACGACTAAAAGAGAGAATAAAGAAAAAAGCTCGATAAGGCACCGGGCTAGAGTGTGTCGCCGCATCGACTGCCGCTTCGACTCGCCAGATCGATAGGAGCGCGCAGCGGCGCGTCGCGCGTCGCGTCGACATCCGCCCTGTTCAAGCTCGCCAGCGATTGCGTCGTTCGTTATCGTTTATTCTCTCGAATCTGTGTTTGCCAGACGTTACATGTGTTGCTAGGTTCATTCTCGATAGAGGGACACCGAATAACGTCGGAAGGAAGGCCGGCGAATCTGTTTGGAGGTGACCCCCCCCCGAGCCACATTGCGCCTCTTCTTGTTTATATTTTGCGATCTTTTAGTGATAACCTAAGTTTTTTAACCTAATTTGCTAACAAATCAGGAACTGAAGTAGAATGACTAATATACTGAAATAGTATATGCTGTTTAAGAGTCTCAAGTCATAATCATGCGCCGAATCTTTTCCGGATCTAACTATCTTCCACACGGAAATCGCAGATTTTAACGCAAACCTAGAAAATAGGCACTCACCAAATTCGTCAGCTAGTTTGTCTGCCCAGTCGAGATCGGACAGTTCATACATAATCTCTTCCAGCTTATCTGCTCTGTCTGCAAGTTTTCCGCCATCAAATGTTCGCAGTAACGAGGTAATGTTACCCAGCACCTTAAAAATTCTTCATAAAAAGTAGAAGGAAAACTGTACTCCGAAGCGCTGTGGAATCGTTCAATTCCTTTTCGACACTATAAGTGTGCACTCTTGACGAGACTTCACTTCCTAACACCTCTATGGATGGACGTAATGTTTGAGCGAGCAATTACGTTCACGTTACGTTTACGTTCATTTTTGGCTCGCAGTTGGTAGGCAGTTTGTGATGCTCGGGCATTTTCCTTCGCAAAAACGATAGCGCTTCTTTGGTGTCGTGAAAGCAGATGGCTTGGTTGGTCGATATCGATGAGATCCTTCACGTTTTCTTCGTTCTTTACAGTTTTGACACTATAAGTGTTCACTCTTGACGAGACAATGAGGAAGTATCGTTTATTTGTCGCTTTGTTTTCGTTGCAGCGCTTATATGGCGCAATTTTTTCCTTGAATTTTTACGCTTGTCCCATTCAAGGAAGCATTGTCGCTAAGGGAAGCAATCTCATCTGAAATTACACAAGCTAGCGTTGAAATGTTAATAGAGATAGCACCTGAGAACAATTATATTTTCAATGAAGAAATTGTACACTATAATAAACAACATTAAGCCCTTAGTTCAATTGAAATAGATTGAAAAGTAAGAATTTGTTGAAAAATAGATGGGAGGTGGGAAACTCGAGCTAAAAAAACGGCCGCCGTTGAAGCACGGAAATGCTTATCCTAAAATTCGTCAAAAAACGAAGAAGTTCAACATTCACCGGCAAAAGTATAAGCGAAAGAACACTGTCGTGACTCGCGTCCGACATTGACATTGGTTTGACCAGGTCGCCGTCGCTGGGCCGCGCCGGTCGATCGACCTGGTCAAACCTGTTCAAACGCGTCGATCGACACATCGCCACCGCCGAAGCTTCTAGAAGCCGGCAGAGACGCAGAGGGTGCGTGCCTCTGTCATCTCTGACCGGCTTGGTCGTCAGTCCTGCCACCACCGTTCCCGCTGAGCGGTGGTCGTCCCCGGTCTCTCCCGCAGAGCGGCCGGGCTCCGTCGTCGCTGACGCCCATCACTTCTGAGGGCGAGTCCCATCTGTCGATTGGATTCCGATTCCGTCGCCGTCGAGTTACATCTTCCTGGTCGCTCTGGTCGTCAAGTGTCATCATCGTCGATAGCCGCAAGCCGTCGTCAGTGAGCCGAGGATCCGTCGCCGTCGTCGCCGTCGTCGTTTTACAGGGGAGGGGGGGGGGCTCTGCCTGGCCTCGTCGGTCCTGACTTGGCGCAAGCCACATGACCTGGGCCAGGTAAGCTCTGCGGGTCGCGGTTCTGATTCCCTCAGCAAGTTGGGTGCAGCCTGGCCCGTAACGCGTAGTCTAGGTTGTATTCACATTTTGTTAATGTTATGTCGGTCGTTATTAATTAGCCAATATAAACTCATAATTCAAAAGGTCTAATATCTAAACTCGTGAGCTGGTCTGCCAAGTTATCAGGGTCAAGTCAAAGGTCATATCAGCGTCGCAAATGGAGGGATCGCCGGGGGTCGGGGGACGCTTCGACCAACGGGGATTCCTCCGGAGGAAGTCAACATACAAAGAGACGCTATCATGTGGGAATGTAAGGTCACATTTAAAAAGAGCACGCGGCAATCAAGATCCGCTAAGGGCCTATCGGGTAGGAATAACCGCGTGGCAGCGCAAGCCCACTGGTCGCGAGCCGCGGATCCAACATGCCAGAGCTCGGGCCGTAGAGGGGACCTCGGTCTCCACCGATGTACGGGCGGAGTCCCCCCTGCGGCACGACAAACACCATCCAAGGAAACAAAACCATTAGAATGCAAAGGGCCGTAAGGGAGCTCGGACGGGTCGACCCTTTTACCGATACAGCGATTATCCGCCTTGGTAAGAAGGCACATGAATGTTTAACACTATCAGAAGTGGCCTAGATCAGTCCCTATTGGGGTAGAACACACAGTGTTGTGTAAACTTTCAAAAATTTTCAATTTCGTGCAGCACAGAACGTTGTATAGGGCCGCCTTATGGACCTTTCCCCCGAGCCGCTTCGAGTCTATATAGGTGGGCTCATGCAGAAGCATGAAGAACTTCCTTCGAAATGCTCGTAGATATTGAACAAACGAATTGATACCCCGGCGACTATCGCTCGTCCATGTGCATTATACAGTGGGCGACAAAGCGAGAAACTATGTTCTTCGCCGGGCAACGAGATTCAAACGAAGAGATGCGTTACGTCGTTCGGACGACGACAAGCACTTCCAGCAGCCGGCGACAGGGGTTATGTACAATTGTATTGTATCAACCTGCGCACAAGTATTTGTGCACAGGTTTACCTCAGCCCCCACAGTTTTTTTCTCAATTTCTCTATTAGGTCGTGTGTTTTTCGGAAATGTCCTTCCCTGCTTTGTTTTTGTTATGTTCTCGACTATTTTTATTCCGTTTCAAGTCGCCTGCGTCCAGATTCAAAGGCTGGCTTTCTGCCCATAATGGAGAATCGCCTGCACACTAAATGTTAACTAGTGTTTATTTTTCTTTCTCGTTGTGTGTTTTCCATATTCATTGCTAATCCCTTTTACGAGAGCGATGACTCGATGTTGAGCGGCGCGGCTGGTCACGGGTCCGTGCGATCCACTCCGGCCGGGACGCGCCAAGGTTGAGCGACGCTACCAATCAATTTGGGCTCTGAAGTGGCATTGAGGTTTGAGTTAAACGGGGAATTAGGACTGTAAAGGGATCGTTTTGTGTACACGGAACGCGTTACGCAATTAGAGATAGGATTCCGTATCGATTGCGCGACGCGATGAATCAATATGGGAGCTTATCACTGCGTTGCGTCGCGCGTTGCGTGCACACTAAACGCTCCTTAACATCCCTTGGCGACACGTCGCGCGAATGATGACTCCACCACTGTTCTCTTGAAGTCTGCAGCTAGAGTAAAAATAGGGTCCCACTGAGAAACCTGTTAGCTCCACCTCCGATTTTTTATAGACTGCTTTGTTGTCATGAGCCTGAAGCTCATGATGTCTCATCTAGAGCCCCGCCTCCTTTTGGCCGCTCTTAAGCGCAGGCCGATCGCGCCTGGGGGAGGCTCTCGCTGGAAGGCTCGCGCTGAAACGCTCTCGCTGGGACGCTCTCGCTCGTGCGCTCTGGCTCGTTTTCTCGGCGACGACGAAGGGTCGGAATCCCTCCACGACAGCAGCTTCGCGGCAGAGCAGAGTGACGGCACATCTCTCGACGATCGCGCCTTTGCTCGTCCTTCCTCTAGGGCACAGCGAAGCAGTCTTGTCGGCGGACCCGCTCGCGACCTAACTCAAGCCTCAATACAATCCCAAATCAAACCAGAAGGGTCAAGGGACAAGTTCAATTAAGCCACAAAGTTCTTCTCTCCAGTTGTCGGTAAATGGTGTTCAAAATGAACAGTGAAATAATAGCATTTCTTGTAAGGTTACAAAATAAAACCGTATAATAATAGGTGTTATCTTGTAACGGTAAAAGAACCACCAATCTTTCCATTTGGGAGTGATGCCCCAAACATTTGTTGTCAGGGACTTCGGTCTATAACAAAAGTCTACTGCGCATTAAACTAATACAATATTAGGTTGGCAACTAATTTCGTGGACTCTCAAGAATCTTTAGCAAAAGTATTTATTAACGAATAACTAATGATAATCTTTAGTTAAAATAAGATCCTTCGGAACGCAGAAGTGCTTCCCATATATCAGGTAGCTGGTCTATCCCACGGCCATAGAATTATTGTGCATTCAAGGCCAAGAATCTTTGGAGGTGCATTTTGGCCCAGTCCACATTAATAAATCGTCTTCCGACGAAGATGTACTGCACCGAACTAAAAATGTGGTAGTACTCGGCGCAAGGTCTGGGCTGTAAGGTGGATGAGTTTGACACTCCCAGTCAAGGTCTTCTATTTTTTGAGGCGTCCGCTTCGCTACGTTCCCTCCGTTTGGTGGTATCAAGAAGGTATTAACTTCTGGGAGCTCGTCAAGAACTGTTCCAGCATTAATGCTGTAATCTACTCTTCTCAACCTGGCCGCGCGCAGGCTGAACTCCGCTGGAATCGGTTCAGACAGATTTTCAGGAGCGGAATTATCTATCAGCAAGATAACGCCAGATCACTCTTCGCGAATCGGAAGCTTCAAAAAATCGAAGACCTTAGCTGGTAGAGTCTAACTCACCCCCCTTACAGCACAGGCTGTGTACCCAATGACTAGCACCTTTATAGCACGCTGCAGCACTTCCTAGTTGGAGGACGATTTATTAATGTGGACCATGTCGAAATGCACCTCCAAGGATTCTTGGCTTCAAATGCACAAGAATTCTACAGCTGTGGGATGGGCCAGGTAGCTGATAAATGAGAAGCAGTTCCGCGTTCCAACAGATCTGACGTTGGTTGAAAACTGTTATTTGTTCTTTGTTTATGAACACGTTTGTTGAAGGCGCTTGAGAGTCCACGAAATTAGTTGCCAACCTAATATAATATAATATAATATAATAAATGCATGCAAAAAAACTTTGTTGTTTTTCTGTAAACAACATGCCTTTTCATCTATTATATAACCAGACAAGCACAGGAAATATGTCCTTACCTCCTTTTTGAACATTGGCGCAAAAAGTGTCTTGAATGGCGACTGGCCTAACGCTTCCTTTTCTTCTGGCGTGAAGTCAAGGGATTGTGCCTCGATCACAGCTTTGTTTCGAATTACCTGAAACCGTCACTAAACCATTTTCGTGTATTTCCACGAGAATTGCAGCATAAACGATAATAGTCTGAGCCATGAAACAAAATCTAGACGAATGTGGAAAAAATTTCGATACACATCTGTATACATCGCTATAGTAGTGAGCTGTGCTCATATGGTGGCTCCTTGAAGCGCTGTAATGTCCAAACGCGCCGCTTTACAGAAACCGCTTTACAGATTCATCTTTTACGCAAAATGTTGAATTTAAGAAATTTGTTCCAAGGTATTAGATGAAACGTGCAATAGAGAATCATATCGTTTAATAGAGTACGCTACCTGCTTAGTATCCTCCGGGGAGATGTTTTCAAAAATATGCACTGACTTGATGTTCTCGAAATACTCCATGATCATGTATCCTTTAACTGGATTCCATTCTGTGAACTTTTTCATATAGTAGATCTGAAAGTAGTAAAGTAAATGATAACGTTCTAATAAATACGAAACCTGAAGTAACTTTAAAAGATTGAAGGTGATTGTATGTGTATGTATGTATGTATGTATGTATGTATGTATGTATGTATGTATGTATGTATGTATGTATGTATGTATGTATGTATGTATGTATGTATGTATGTATTGTGTGTATTATGTATGTGTTATGTATGTATGCATGTATGTATGTATATGATGTAAAAAACTTCAACTGCGGTGAAGATGCGACTCCCGTTATAAAGCCTAATTTCTCCGGTCCCTTCAAACGCGTTAGAACGAGAGGGAACTGTATGTATGTATGTATGTATGTACGTATGTATGTATGTATGTGTGTATATGCATGTATGTATGTAAGAACGACTATGAGCAATCTTGCTTGAGACTATGAGCAGAGATCAATTCTTAATCAATTGCAGAAACCACGTCACCTTTGGAATATCTACTTTGTGTTCTGGAATCTTCACCAGATGAGTGTAGACGGTGACTTCAGCATTGTGACACTGAAACGACATCATAGAAAATTTCACTGCAGAGAGGTGGTACAACCGATCGTACTGCTATAGATGCTTGTACATCACAGGAATGGCAAAGGTGTTCCAGTTGGTTCCCATGGCGTAAAACAACTCACATTTTTCTGTAGTACTTCCATTTGCGCCATAAACTCCGGACTGCTGAAGGTTTCGTCAAAGCTCACATTCTGCTGATCAGAAATGTCGGACACTAATTTCTGCATCGCAAGTTGAGTGAGAATCTGGAGTTGCGATGATATTATACATCTCCAGCGATGGGAGACTGCAATAAAACATTTATTTTATTGTTGCAAGCCACATGATACTCGCTGATGCGGAATGTAAATACTATACCCTTTAATCACATAGTTATATTGTTTTCATATGCTCAATTTGGATAAGTCTCTATATTCAGACAATGCTTTATTGCAAGTCGGTTAGGTTAACGCAGTTCCTATGGAAGCGGCATCGAATGGAAGCGTAATGTGGCTGTGACCCTCCTAGGTATGACCGGAATTAAGACCGGACTTCTAGGTGCTTCCATCTTGTCGGCTACTCGAAAGTGATTCACTCATACAATCGGAATCACACCATAGCTTTACTGGTTGCCTATCTGACCTCTGCACCGTTCTACTACAATCAAATTAATTCTTTAAAATTTGATTAGTATCAATTTACCTATTATTTTCACTATAATTTTTTGTTCATACATTGTTTCAGGCTACTTGTGTTTGAGCTTCTGATGGCTGTAAAGTGTACAAAATACTAGAATGCAGTGCATAGCGATATTTTTTTGTGTTCTCCATGTGTGTTAACTGAATTTGCGCAAGCTTGCCTTGTTGTTTTACTATGTTTTTGGGCGCACTTAAGGTGCAGTAATAAATAACTAAATAAATAAATAAATAAATGGGGCTTAGCTTGGGCATAAATCTTGAGAGCTTTGCTGAGATACCATTTTGATCTGCAATCACAGTTGGTACAAAACCAAATGTGTGACCGTTAGAAGCTATGCTTTGAACCGCCAGGAAAGCTTATGAGAATTACTGTAGGTCTGCAGTGCATGAAAATAATGAAACACGATAATGAATAAAGCCGCATGCACACTCGGCAGCGGCGGCAACGGAGTTAAGCATAAGGGGGTTCCCGCCAGAGTGATGCCCCTATGCTTATTCACGGCTACCGCTGCCGTCCCTGCCGAGTGTCCCATCCCATTGGGAATGAAGTTAAAGAAGATGGCATTGAATAAAATCTGTGAGGCTCTAGCACTATAATTGATCATTTCATTGGTGAACTCTCGAGGCATTTTACCTTGAAGATTAAGGCTTCAAGTGAAGTCGACGAAAGAGCAAGGGCAGAAAACGAAGAATCCATTTGGCGGCATTTATGGTTTGTGACCTATCAATCATGTCTCTGGTAACGCTTTGCGAAGATAGTCTCTAGAGATCAGCAAGAAGTAACGGCTTTTTGTAATCACTTGCACTGTTTAGCTACAGTTTCCTACTCTAAGCTGTTAGTACGGATTTATTGAAATATTATCGTGGATGCTAAGAAATATTTAACTGTTAGCTAGCTGTAACCTAAAATTCTCCACCTACTTTTGTAAAGGTGAGTATCTCAAACTTACCTTCACAATGAATTTCTCCGGAAGCTGCTTGTCCTTGTGCTGCCAGTCTGGTTCGATGAGCACAATCTTTGACATGAAACCCTGAAAGGAGTGTCCGAAAGGAAACTATGCTATTGTCACAAATAGGTAGTTTTAAATTCCAATAAAATAATATTAGCTAAACAATAAAATAAAAACTAATGCAGAACTAATAAAATAAAATAACTAATAGCAAATTCTAGAATTAACACAGATATTTTCTTCATTGCAGAAACGTTACCTGTAGGATAGGCAAGTACCTTTAGGGAAACAAGTGCATTTATTTAAAAGCTAGTTAACTTGTTACAATATTAGCATTTTCTTTAACGATGTAATTACCGTAATTTTTTTAGACTTTATAATTATCTTACATAATCACCTCCAACTCAGTTGGTTGTTGATGTTGCCCAGGGGCCGGATTCGTCAGCAATCCGTGGTATGCGGGGTATAAGGGGTAGAGATAAGATAAGAGTCAGGTACAGATAAGGTCAGAGTCAGAGACGCAAGCTTCATGGGCATCTTTCCCCCTATACCCACGGGTTAGTCATTCATAAATTCGGCCCTTGATCTCAAACCTTTCGACTACTTCGTTTGGTTATGTTCTTTGGTTTTATGTTCTTACATCCGTATTGATGTAGGACGAAACGGATGTAAGAATTCATTATACTGTAAGAGTGAGTGTGTTATCCAATACCGGGTTCGACGCAATCAATAGTGGGATTCCTGTAGCTGAGTTACTTCTTACCAGGGAATGCCGTCAGCTTCCCATGGAACTTCGGATTGAGACCTATTTCACGTGAAAGAGCTCGAGACGCTGATCACAGATACAGTGGCGTCCAAAAGTTTGTGAACGCTTGCATTTTTCGACATAACTTGCTTCAAAAAGGTCCAAACGGAGTGAAATTTGGATATGTGGTGGCAAATTAGATCGCAATGACGATCCCTTGATCTACGTTCGTTATTATCGATTTTTTTGCAAGTGCAAAGTCAGACGTGCGCGCAACGGCCAAAGGTGAGCTGCTAAAGCATTGAGCGTAGTTATCAATACATTTTCTTATGAAGCCAATCTAGTAGCGTTTTGATATACTGTGGTCTTTAGCAAACTCCTCGTTATGCCGAGAGGAAAGAATATCCCTGCTGAAGTACGAGAGGCAATTTTTCGACTCGTCCAGAAAAAAGTCTCTTATCGACAGGTAGGACTGCTTTTCGGATGCGGGATTTCAACAGTTGCTGCCATAGTCAGAAGAATGAAACATTTCGGAACAGCAGAAGATGCTCCGAAGTCAGGCAGACACGTATTACGACCTCTAGAGATGATTCTGTCATCCAGAGGATGTCGAGGCGTAACCCGTCGCTGACTGCCGTCGATATAAAAAAGTCCGTAGCCACTCACCATAGCCTAGATGTGAGCGTGTGCACGGTAAAACGTCGACTGAGATGTGCTGGACTCTATGGACGACGCCCCGTTAAGAAAGCCTTCATCAGCGAGAAGAATAGGAAAGCTAGACTCCAGTTTGCCAAGGAGCATCTGAGCTGGACGATAGACGATTGGAAAAAAGTGCTTTTCAGTGACGAGAGCAAGTTTAACCTATTTGGATCCGATGGACCACACTACGTTAAACGTCCAAAAGGCGCGAGGTACGACAGAATGTATCAACTACCAACTACTAAACATGGCGGAGGAAACGTTATGGTTTGGGGATGCTTCAGTGCACACGGAATAGGCCCTATTTACCACATCCAAGGAGTTATGGACTCCAAACGCTATCAGGAGATTTTGAACAATGTTATGCTTCCATACGCTAAAAATACCTTCCAAACGCCGTGGATTTTCCAACAGGACAACGACCCGAAACATGTTTCGAAGACGGTGAAGGAGTGGTTCATTGCAAATGGAATTCACCTGATGTCGTGGCCTTCTCAGTCACCGGACCTGAACCCAATCGAATACCTTTGGGAACACCTTGCTAGAAGTTTAGCAGGTCTCACAGCAAGAAACAAGGCCGAAAAGTTTGAACAATTAAGGCAGAAATGGGAAGGTATCGGACCCGACGTGATCAACAAGATTCTAGAGTCCATGCCAAGGAGATGTGAAGCTGTAATTAAAGCAAAAGGTTTTGCAACTCGCTACTAGTACAGCTACATTGTTTCTGTGTACAACTTGCCTGCATTTGGTAATAAAGAGTGTTGCCGAAGTGTTGTAACCTATGTGGTAGATTTCACGGTTTTTCCGTCTTTATACTTGAAATATGGAGAGTCTATCCAAATTTCACATTTCTAAAGCTGATTTGAAGGGAGTTCTGGCGCAAAATGCAAGCGTTCACAAACTTTTGGACGCCACTGTATGTAGACCAAATTTGCTAAATGGATCTTCTAAGTGAGTTATGGCCGGCGGAAGCCGCGATGTCTTTCATGTGTCAGGCGAGCTCAATCAGCGTTGGGCGCAGTATTGCACGGTAATTAGCGGCTCGGCTATCAGCGCCTTCAGCAGCGGCGGCGGCGCAGTGGTAGAGTGCTCACTCCAAAGGATTGGGTTCATTGGTTCGGTTCCCGCCGCTGACGGCTTTTTTGCATTTTGTGACCTATCTTCGACGAGGACCTATAATCTCATTTTTAGCACATTTTTGAGCGAACGGCTAATGGCGACTTGCATTTACGTCTATTTGAAGACGGAAACGTGTTTCAGGTAAAATGTTTTATTCATGACGTTAAGCAAGTCAGAAATTCAAATTAAAACAAAATAAAAGTAAAAATAAAATCGAAAATCAACACAACTTAATAAACATAATAAATAGAAAGTAAAGGCACTAGTTAAAAGTTCCGACTCCACCGACACGACTTCGCTCGAAAAAAAAATCTCGCTGAAACTTCGTCTAGGGGGTTCTTTGGGGTGCTGATCACGAATCTGACATCCGTTTATCCGTTTTTCATGATTCGGTCGGAGACCACCCATACCGTTGCTACAACTCTTCGGCCGAAGGCCTGTCGGTGGAGTCGGAACTTCTACTCAGACAAACGAGCACTAGGACCCGCACAACCAGTTGCTATTGTGGTGAGAACCTGTTGCAGTGGGCGTCGCGGGCCGCGCCGATTGGCCAGGTGAGGGAGTCCGGCGCGATTACCTGCACCCCGTTAACACTCCTGTGCAAGTATACCACTGGGTATAAGGGTCGGCTCCTGTTGCTAGAGTGTTGCAGGATTCTTGTGCAGCCGTAATCTACATATATCTAGCTCGAACCTGCATATATATGTCCATACGCATATAAGTAGGTACATATTATGTATACACATGTATATACATCTGTATATACAGGTATATACATAGAAACACGTTGTCACCACAATAGCAACTGTTTGTACGGGTCGTAGATGACGAATGTCTGAGTAACTAGTGCCCAGCGAAATCGGTGACTCCGCTTGGACAGATAGCCGAGCCGCTGATTACCGCGCAATACTGCGCCCAACGCTGATTGAGCGCGCCTAACACATGGAAGACATCGCGGTTTCCGCCGGCCATAACTCGCTTAGATGATCCATTTAGCAAATTTGGTCTACATGCCTGTGATCAGCGTCTCGAGCTCTTTCACGTGATATAGGTCTCAGTCCGAAGTTCCATGGGAAGCTGACGGCATTCCCTGGTTAGATGAAAGCTCTGATTACATGAGGCGGCAGCCTTGGCGCGCGTGGACTCGACATTCGACCGTGCTAGGGTCCTGCGTAGCGACTCATGACCAAGTGCTCGATTTCGGCTTCTGCCCCACGACTCCAACTCCATCGCCAGCGTCTGTGGATATGAAGTGTTTGATAAAACCATCGCCTTCATGTTCTTGTTCGCTACCGTTAGCACTCAAACAACACTGTACCTTGTTTTTTCGTTCTGATTGGGTTATACATACATATAAACACACTGGTTGATCTAGATTATACTACAGATTCCTGCCCTAGTGACAATTTGCTGTGAAGGTGACTTTGAAGCTTGCCGCTATGACACAAATGGAGCGCCTGAGTTGATCCCAAGGTTGAGTCTAGGTCCGTAGTGTTCGAATTGATCTGTTCCTCAGGTGTCATGTCCATGCACGCTGTCAAGAAATTATATTATGCTGGTGCATTTATATTATGCTCTGTGTACGTTCATAGGAATCGAGAATTATGGGTCGCCTAAAGAAATGTGGCGGCTATGGTTGAATGGGGTGTTGGTAGCTTGGGATTGCACAACAGCATGAAATGGTTGAGAAAAGCTGGACCATTATAATATATGGCACGACTCACATTCCCGTCTCCGATATCCTTAGCGGTTTTGTTCGATCCGAACGATGCGACGGTATCTAGTTCGCGCTGCATGTCCTCCTCGATGTCGGCCCAGGTAACGTGGGTGCCAAAAAGGCCATCGGCCGCTGTGTAGAGATTCATTGTGATTTGAGGCCTTAACGCATCATTATATTTATTCCTTATAGAACGGATGTATTCTGAACAAAAATTGATGAGTTGAGAAAAAAACGTGGAGAACAGAGCGGTTGTGTCGGCTTTTGTTCACTGCGTTCAGCTTATCAAGCATCACGGGTCCTCTTATCAGCGAACGCACGTAATACCCTCCTAAAGCGTTGAACTGTTATAATTCTCAGTCACCATGATGCCGTTGTCTCTCATATGTGAAGTTATATAGGACCAAGGCTTGACCATTTGCCATGACATGTACTATCCTTAAAACAAGCATAGAACATCACACTACCGCCATTTTTATGTTCTTGATGGGTAGCTGTGCTTATCTATTGCAAAACATTGTGAAAAATCGCACTGATAAGGAACGACACAGACAGGCATAAGCAGAAATCATATCTGAATGTTCACACCTTCATAGGCTTTCCATCTTCTTGATATGGTAATCCACACTTCAGTTTAGCTTCGTGTCACACAATTCTGTTGCCTCCAGCGAATGGTCCGGACTTCGATTGTTGTTTGGTGTTTGTCGTGACCCTTGTTCGTGATGATTCATTAGCAGTGGCTTAGATTTTTCAAAGCAGTATAAAAGCCAGATGGCGAGACAAAATCTGAAAGGAGTCGCTCAGTGTTGATGCGGAGCACGACGCGATTGCACCCATATCGATTGGGTACGTGCAGTCTTTACACAAAACCACCAATCGCTCACTCTTTGCTCACTCCTCCCCATATTGGACGAGTTTGTGGTGCGCTAAAACCTCACGGCTGTTGGCCGACCCTTATATGGCATGACGTTGCCCAAGGCCCTGAACAAGACCTACCTTCTGAAACCTGCAATATTCATGATAACATGGATGAATGAATGAAATTTCAAAACAGGACAAAAACGAACAACGGAACGTTTTTGGTAAATAGCTGAACAACACAAGAAGGGACAACGACCAAATTCAAGATAGAAGAATAGGCTTCAGCTACCCGTTCCCTTATATTAGGGTGTGCAGAAAGGTCTGCAAGAACTTAGTGACTTTATTCAATAAGCAATAACAACAATAGAAACGTTGGATCACCATTTGCAGTAGCTCCCATTTGTAGCCACGACCTTCGTCCAACGATCAGGCATAGCAGCGATCCCGTCTCTCCAGAACAAAGAGGAACGTGAAGCGATCCACTCCTCCACCGCGCGCTTGGCGTCGTTACGATCGTTGAAGACGAGTGGAGGTGTGTCGGAATCTTCTCAATCGTGAGAAAACAACGGCGTGGATCAAGTTCGTTAATGCACAGGATGAAAAAATGATATCATACGTACGAGAATTCTGAAAGAAAGCTGCAGTGGCTTCCTGTAGATCGCAGGCCGCAGTCCGTTTCCAAAAGGTGAGTTCACTGCAAAAAGCAACTGCTCTCATTCTTCTTTTCCTCACATAGTTGCCTTTACAAGACGTCTTGCCTGACGGCGAGACTGTGATTTCCGAGTTGTTTTGTAGACAAGTGCGAGAGATGGTTGCTCAGATCTTCCATTCTGTATTGCGGCATGGAAAACTCTACATGATCATGGACAACGCGATACCACACCGTGCGAAGGCAACACAGGACGAGTTGTGCAGGTTGGGTATCATATAGCTACCACACCCACCGTACTTTTCAGACCTTAGCCTGTGTGATTATCATGCCTTCAGGAGCCTCCAAGCTTTCTGTATAGGCAAGAGGTTCAACGATCATAACGAAATCAAGCGCGCGGTGGAGGATTAGATTGCTTCACGTTATTCTTGGTTCTGGAAAGCCAAGATCGCTGCTATACCATATCGTTAAACGAAGGTTGTGGCGTCGACTACTGCGAATAGTGATCAGTCGTTCTTATTGCTATTATTATTACTCGTTGATTAAAATCATTCAATTCTTGCAAAACTTTCTGCACACCTTAATAGAATGACTGGAAGCATCAATAATATTAACTTGAGAATTACTTTTCATGTCAAAGTAACGACGCTCTACAGGGTGCGCCTAAATTATGGCGACAAGTTATTCAAATCACCGAAAACGCAAATTCAGCACTTCCGAGAAACCAATGATGCAATAATGTTTGTTAGTTTATTGCAAACTATACACAACATTGAGATTCGAGTATATCTCCATCGGCGTCGATACAGGCGTTGAGACGCTTCAGGAAGGCATCGACAGCGGCACGCAAGTATGGCGCGTCGAGCTCATCCCACGCCTTCTGGGGAGCCTACCTCAAAGAATCCACGGAGCGGTGAGGTTTCCTGCAGGCTTTGGCTTTCGGAACTGCCCAGACGGTGCAATCTATCAGATTCAAATCCGCAGAGTTGACTGGCTACTCGTGGAGGCTGATGGAGTCCGACAGGCTACTTTACCTTCATGATGTCTTCCGTAGCTGTCACAGATACGTACCTTCCTCGTCCGTATCTATCATCCTCGGTACCCAGATCTTCGTAGCGTCTGGTGGATCCATAGAAAACACTTCGAAGAACCCCAAGAGCCTTGACGGTAAAGTACAATTTATTTTTATGCTTGATTGAGATAAACATAAACAAAAACAATTGACGCAGCAAAAACAATAAAGGCACAGAAAAAAGCAGACGCTCTGAATAGGAGGTCAAATTGTTCGTGCATGTGCTGTCGCCATAATTTTGGCGCACCCTGTTCTAGGTGTTCAACACGTCTTCGATAATTATCATTCACAAAGCAAGTGCTTTCTCATAGACGTGGGTATGCGTTTCGTAACTCTGTTCGACAAAATAATTTTATTCTTATTAGACCGACTACTTTCTCGTATTAGCGAAAATTTTGTAAAGTGCTTTTTTAAATCTTCATAGTGCCCAAAACTATTAGTTTAAATCTTACTAATGATAGTGAGCATTATTCAATATTTAAGGATAATTTGTAATTCGCGAAAGGCATCATGTAAGTAATCTTTCCTGTCGTTCTGCCTTGTGCTTCTGCTTCCTCCTCGTGAAGCAAACACATCGAATCATCAATCGACATACCCAACTAATGCAGCTCTGATAGTCCGTCGCTGTATCAGCGGTAATCTGGTCCGTGATTAGCACTCGGCGCACCTCTTGGCCACCCCTGAGGAGGTGTGAAGAACGCCGTTCCGCCGCATCGATTTGGAGAAGCAAGTGATCGATGTGGGAGCTTACAGTCACGTCTCGTAGCGCGTCGTGAACACACTATATGACTCCTAAGATATCTTCACGATGGTTCGTCGCAGTCGTTTCTATGCTAAATGATGCTCAGTTCTATCAGTCAGCCATAAGCTACCCATTCCGGTGCAGTCAAATGAACCTCCACTTTACTCCGACCAGGTAGTTCTGAAAGCCGAAGTCCAGTTCCAGTTTCATGACGAGTACAGCATGCCACGAGCCTTTACTAACCCTTTCACGATACGCGCGATTTTCAGGTGACTGACGCGTGGGACAGCGCGTATTTTTCCCGCGCACTGATTGTTCTATTATTTTATTTGTAATATTTGTTAGATATGAAAAACAGTAACAAATGAAGTTTTCCAAGGACCATCTTGACCGTAGCTATTAGTGGACTCATTGATTAAATGTGTGATAATTTTCCATGAACTATTTTTATGATGGTGTCCGACGACATCGTCGGACAATGTCGCGAAGGGTTAAAAGCATGGAAAAAGTAGATCGGTGCGAAATTGTAGGTCGACTTCGTAAAAACCGAATTCACTACAAAATTTGTAACAAACGACGATCAGTTAGTACTTTGCTAAATCGCATTTGTTGTGAACAACATCGAAAATTCTATTTGGCTTACTATTGATATCGTTATCAGCAAAAGTTTGCTCTACACTAGCCCGCGCTTCAAGTATGACATTATTCAGAACAGAAAAAAGTAAGTAGTTCCATTTTTGAACGACTTGTCTACAAGACCGCCCCACAAGTAATCTATCTGGTTAAGATTTGGAGAATCACTGGACCACACCAGAAGTTCGAATCCATTAGCACAAACTTTATCCGTATTCGACTGTGATACGTGTATGGATGCATTATGTTACTCAAAAACAAGGTTATGCCTAGGAAATCTCTTCACATATTGCAGCAAATGATCTCTGCCTCTCATAGGTAATCTCTGATAGCTCTCGCTGTTCATCTTACCCTAGACGAACTCCAACGCAATAGGTCCGTATTCAGAAAACGAAGCCCGAACCATTAGACACCCGCCAAAGTTGCTCCTGGAGAAGTTCCTCTCTCCTTAAGTTATTTTAATTATGTCAATGCCTTTCGGCACCGTAAACTTATTTTAGTCGTTCCACTTCTCTGTTGGGGAAAACCACCAAAAAGTCAAAAAAAATTCTCTTGCAAGCCAATCTAGCAGCATGTGTATCTCACCCTTTTCAAATCCAGTCGTGTGCGCAGGAGCGATCTCGAGCCTGCCAGCCTCATAGTAGGATGTCAAGCGAGGCACTCGCTTCATATGTTGATAACTAATATGCTGACAGCGGTTTAAGGTGCGTTGTATTGTCCATTGGGATACTGAAGGGTCTAAATGAAATCGAGCGACGTTCGTGGACTGGGTGCCGCTGGAAGACAGCTGAACAAGGCGATCTTCTGGATAACTTTTTTGGACGGGACCTTCTTTTTCTTTGCAGACTTTCGTTCCTTCAGGTAGCGGTTGAGGCAGTTATGAGAATGCCCTGGTTGAGTCGCGATCTTGTTTGAGAGACCGATCGTGTGAAGAGCATCAACTTGAGCATAACACAACATTACTCGTACTGTACTAACAACTAAGTTAATTAGTTAACTTAGTCTTCTTCATTAACTTCTTCACTGTTGAGCCTCGAGGTAACTAATTTCAAATATGTTTTGTGTGAAGGTAGAAGCAAAAAAAAAAAGTTTGGTGTCGCTGTTAGTTACCAATTTTTTGGTTGTTACCGTCAGCTGGTTACGATCGTTCTGGCATTGAGTTCTATGTCATTAAAAAAAACTATGAGATCTTGAATATTTCTTGCGTATAGATTTGCACCTGACTCTATTGAACTTGCCCATGCGCAGAAAGCTTGATGCGCCTAGTGACTTTATCAGACGATAAAAGCTATGTTTATCCTTTATAGCTGCCAGGTTCGACCCTCGATAGATCTCGGTATTGATCGTTGTCCAATTGTTTATCGTGGTGTTGAACTCGAGACCGAGATAGTACACGCTTTATTGACAACTAACGTTTCGCCGGTTTCGCCTTATTCAGAGTCTGAAAAAGTCCAGACATATGTTGATATATGTATGACATAGTCCACAGGGTAAACGACTACAACGGTGTAGACTTTGGGGTCACATTCAAAATTCTAGCACGGGAGACCCATACCGTCGCATGCAAAACCCTGGAGGAGTTCTGGATACAGGTCAAAAGCCTGAGGTTGAATCGGCGGGAGGAATGCGTCTATATAATCCGCGAGCTCACCCCTTGCATCAATCTCGCTTTTTGATAGTTTCACCTTGTGGGGCCTCCTCGGTTGTCCTAAATGTTGGGCTATTGATGTCTCTCTGCTGGAAGGGTTGTTGTTCGGTTTTTTAATTTTCGCAAGGGCTGTGGCGATGTTTGAAAAAGTAGCTTCAACGTATGTCTGGACTTTTTCAAGCTCTGAAGAAGGCGAAATCGCCGAAACCTTAGTCGTCAATAAAGCGTGTACTATCTCGGTCTCGATTTTAACACCACGATAAACAATTGAACTTATCCTTTGTATTCTGACCTATTTATACCTCAATTTGCGCGAGAAAGTGTTGAAGGCGGGAAATCCCAAGTGAACCCATAATTTTGCACCATTTTGCATCTTCTACATTTCAATAAAAATTCATGGTATCTTGCGCTGATCAGGTTTCCTGCTAAGCATTCTTTTAGCATACAGGGTTTTCGCTGCCGAGGAACATGGCAGTAGCATTATTGAGCCTTTGCAGTAGTTCTTTGGTTACTCATGCATAAATCAGGGGTTGTATATATAAGTTAGCAACGGGATGAGTGCTTGATCCATATTAATAGCTTAGTCGAACCAATTCTTTGTTATGAACTTTTTCATTGCTTCATGTAGAAATCAACCAGTGGCGACCAGTCGAGAGATTGATCCTGCTCCTAGTAAAGCTCGTTCGGATGAACGGTCATCTTCACGACAAACTCACTTTTTCTAGCTCTTTAAAGTAGATACTTGTTCACTTATTCGTTTATGAAGTCAGAAATGAAGCGGAATTTTGCTGTGAACGACTAATTTTTGAAATAATTTATTTAATGGAATTTGGATGGCCTGATGTCTGAGTCTTCTTGTTCTGCTCGTGGAAGTATAACGCGTCATCGAATAGTGATTCCACCTTTTCCATAACAACTTCCATGCGCTGAAATGTGTCAGCATGGCGTCGAATATTCGACAAAATTCGATACATAGCATTGAAAATCTTAAATAATGAAAAATAACGACAAAATTTATACCCTATTTTTGAGCTCCTCACCCGGCTCTTGAGCCACGATGTTTGCAAGTGATGCCACAGCTGGCGCTATTCCATAAGCACCTATGGGAAAGTACTGACGATAGGACTCTTTTAGCTGAAATAATTTGGATCAGATAACAATTGAGCTCTACTATTTATAGTCCTTACTGGTACAACCAGATAGTGTAAACAGATGAGCAAGAAAAGTTGAGCTATTTAGAGCGAGCTCGCTCCTAAGCCGTATCCTGGAGACACCAAGGGTATAGGGACGAAACGAGCATATTAGTTTCGTATCCTCGATTCTTTTTTTACATTAACGTTGTTCTGGTTCTTTAAAGCTCATTGTGTGAGCAAGAATAGCAAAATGCGGTAGAAAATATCTAGCTTCAGAGAACACATTAAAGAGTATTGATAGCGATATTTTTGCAGTCGTTATGAGCCCTGTTAAGACAGGGCTTTTTCACAGGAAACACTAGCCAATGTATCGCTAACTAACTTGCTCTAAAGTGTACGGCATTCTGCGCTCGCCGACTTCCTTTTGTAGATGCTCATAGAAGTACTCCAGA
Organism: Heligmosomoides polygyrus polygyrus; assembly: GCA_947396885.1. NCBI lineage: Eukaryota > Metazoa > Nematoda > Chromadorea > Rhabditida > Heligmosomidae > Heligmosomoides > Heligmosomoides polygyrus. Next base: position 96,886,199 of record OX377204.1, on the reverse strand, counting down.
AGCTCCTCCCAATGATTTAGGCGGTCGCTGCCACTAAGACAGGAGCAAAGCACGCGCGCGATGTCGGTTGCAGGGCAGCCAAAAGTGCATGCCTGAAAGTGTATGAAAGATCGTTTTCAGTGGTTATACTGAAGAATGTGGAAACTGCTATACACCGATAGTCAATTAATGTCTTACAGATGGAGAATCACAACTGCGAATCAATAGGGACGTCACGTTGAATTTAGTTTTCCCGCTTAAATTTGAATTTGAGCGTTTACGGAACCAGAGCATAAGGGATCGTTTAGTGGGCACACGATGCGTGATGCGATTATATGATGGACTTCCATATCGGTCGCGCGACGCGATAAATCGATATAGGAGCCTATCATCACATCGCGTCGCGCATCGCGTGCACACTAAACAATCCCTAAGGCCTCGTGCATACTTCCCGTCGCCGCGGAATAATCGCGTCACCCGGTGTCGACGCCCGCTGTCCAGAATGAATCGCGTGAAGCCGCGACCAATCGCGTCGCCCAGAGTCGGATAGCGTCGCGCTCGAAATGTGGGCGATGCGTTGGATGGCAGTGGATTGGGGCGCGGTATGGCTCCGATCAGCTGATTTCGCAATGCGGTCCCGCACTTGCTCTTGATTTTTGCTTTATTTTTCCTAACATGTTTTATGCTTTCTCCGTAAACATTTCAGTTCCGTTTCAGGTGGCCGCCCGCCCGGATTTTCTGGAGGCGAGCCGGATTTCGGCCACGAGGTGAGTTTCTCTGCAAGTTTTGATGATTTCTCGTGTTTATTCCTAACTATCTGTTTTTTTATCGTGATTGTGTTCTGCCTTTTTGTTTATTAGTTTTGTTATTATTCGTTGATGTTAGTAGTCCCACCCCACATCCCTTACGATACGCATATCCTCTGGCGTATCCACGATCCATTGCTGACCTTTAGGATCAGCAATGGCTCGTGAGCGCTAGAGGCGTATCCGTCCGATGACCTTTAGGATAACCGACGCGTCGAGAATGCTATAGGAGTGTTCCTGAGTAGCGCATAACCTGGGACCTTGAAAGTGGACCCGGAAATGTGTGCATAGTTGCGTGTGCAAGCACGCAATGGTGCGTAATCGCGGATCGCGTCGCCGGCTGTTCGGACTGCTCATCGCCGTCCGAAACAGTGCGACGCGATTGGACACGTGACGCCGTTGGATAGCGTCGCCCGGCGATGGAAGTATAAAGCCCCCGCACACTTCTGCGGCGTTGTTGCTGCCCTATCCCTAACCATAGGGCAGGGACGCAAAGCTCGCCGCCGGCGGCGTCCCTGCCCTATCCTTAACCATAGCGGCGAGCGACCTTGCCGCAGAAGTGTGTGGGGGTCTTAAACGGGGCCTAAGGCCCCGCTTATACTTCCGACGCCGAGCGAGCGACGTCACGCATTGTAGCCAAATTGATCGATCGCGTCGCCCGATCAATCTTGCCACAATATGTGGCGTCGCGTCGCTCGGCCTCGAAGTATAAACGGGGCATAATGGGACGTTCAGAGCAGCATCGCGGTGCGTAATGATGAGCTCCTTTATCGACCAAGCGACGTCGCATCGCGCCCTGCGTGGCGTTCCTGCACGCTGTGCAACGAACACCACATCTCATGCAATTACCAGCGTCGCCACGCGATTATGATATCGCTGTTCATTGATGAGCGATTTGCTCGTCGTTCGGTGACTCGCTACTACGCTATCATTTCAAACGCGTTGTGTTCATAACACCAACACCCTCGCAAAGGGAGCGTGACGCGAGGATCGCGTTGCATCGACATTGGGCTTCGTGTTGCTGCGCGAACGCTCTGAACGTCCCTAAGGCCTATGGTATACTCCCGTCCGCTGCAGCGACGCGGGAGTGCACAGCGACGCGACGGCTCGCGATGCGCGTCGCGAGCCGTCGCCATCGTTGAAGCTGACATAGTTCACGCAATTCTGCAGACGGAGACTTTTGCAGAATTCTAGCGAATCAGCTGATCCAGTGCAGCGACAAAATCATGCTTTGTCCATCACACCCACCGTGGGTCCTGCCGTGAATTCGCTCAAGAGCCCAGTCAAACTAACTGAGGGCATCGTGCTGCAGGAATGTTCAGACAAATGCAAAGGGGAGCGTGAGGTATAAGGGAAAGGAATGAAATGCTTTAATCGCCGTCGGGCCCCAATCTACGAGTCTTCCCTTTATCAAAACGAGTTTAGATAGATTTTTCATGTAGCAAAGAAGTTCTCGAAACTACAACTGGGAGAGTTATGAGCATACGACGGATTACGACGGACTAATCCGTCACAACTCTTTTTTGACCGTACGACGCGAGCGCTATTGTACGAAAGCATTGCCAGCTTCTCTGCTATCTTAACAATCTTCTAGATCCCGACACGTGCCGGGAGAGCGAAAATAGATGCAATTACCTCATTCCTTGGAAATTCAACAACGTGCAGATAAAACTACACATCCAGTGGTATAAAGGTTATAAACAGAGACTCCGTCTTCCGACGGTCTGTAGGTTCTAACCGTGAACTGCATTGCTCCGGCACAGAAATGTAGATTTCGATGCCGGCGAGGAAGCTCAGAGGCGAAAAAAATGCGAGGATCGGCACAAAAGTGAAAAAACGGCCTAGAATAATACCTCCTCAAAAAACTAGCTGTTTAAGCCGTCGAAAAAAAACCAAAATGAGACTAGCCACGACGATAACCCTACGAGGAGAACAACAAAGACATCACATTACCACCCAACATCACCAAACATGTGTTGAAATTGCTGCGGTATGGTCGCGAACCAAGCAAGTGTCGAAATAAGTGAGCGGAAGTGCATAGAATAGGGCACGACAAGCGCTCCCCCTCCGCGGCCATCGCTGCCCGTCGCTCGTCGCAGTGCACTGCACATGTTTCACTCCCGCGACGCGGAGGTATAACACCCCTCTGCGACGCATCGCGGGAGCAATGGCGCGTCAACTGACAATCGCGCCCCACTGCGCCGTCCGACACTGCAGCGAAGGCGCGCCGTTGACAGTTGCCCCGCGCCAATCGCTGGAGCGACGCGGGAGTATACCATAGGCATAAGGCCTCGTTTATACTTCGATACCGAGCGAAACGACGCAACGTATGGTTGCCATATTGATTGGGCGACGCGATCGATCAATTTGGCCACTTTACATGCTGTCGCGTCGCTCGGCGTCGGAGGTATAAACGGGGCCTAAGATACTTCATGTTGGCTCCTCGCAGCCGCTTCTATGCTGAATGGAGTTCTATCAGTCAGCCATAAGCTGCCCCGAAGTAGGTCCCAAAGCCGGACTCCAGTTCCGGTTTAATGATTAGTGCAGAACATGAGTCAACATGAGTTTAATGATTAGTGCAGACCATCAGCTTTTATTTAAAACATGAAAGAAGTAGGTGGTGCAACTTATAGGTCAACTTCGTAAAAAACGAATTCATTACAAAATAGTAACAAACGATGATTAGTACTTTCTTGCATCGCCTTTGTTGTAAGCAACATCGAACATTCTATTTAATTGGCTTAGATATAGCCCATGCTTCAGGTATGACGCTGTTCAAATCAGAAAGAAGTAAGCGATGTCACTTTTGAGATTTATGTACAAGAATCCCGCAGAAGTTCTCAATCGGGTTATTATTTGGAGAACACCTGTTTTTGGAGACTTTGACTGTAGAAGTTCGACTCCACTAGAATTTAGCCAATCTGTAGTCGGCCGTGATACGTGTGTCGACGCATTATCTTGCTGAAAAACAGGATTATGCCTAAAATTTTATTCTTAATGATGACAGCAAAAATCTCTGTCTTTGACAGTTAATCTCTGATAGTCCTCGCTGTTGATCTTACCATAGACGAACTCCAACGCAGCAGATCCTCCATAAGACGAAGTCCGAACCGTTAGACTTCAACCGTTAAACTTGTTCGTGGAGAAGCTCCTCCCTCCTTAAATCTTTCTAGTAGGGTCTATACCGGGACCGTCAAGATTTCACTTATGTTTTTTGGGAAATACTACCGAAAAGTCAAAAATGTGTATTTTTTCCATGCCAAGCTATCTGCTTGTGTATCTCGCCTGTTTCAAATCCTCGCCCATGTGCGCAGGAGCGAAGTCGAGCCTGGCAGTCTTATGATGGGCCTTCAAGAAAGCGGATGGTTTCATAAGTTGATGAGCAATATGTGGACAGCGATTTAGGGTGATCAGTATTGTCCATTTGGATACTGGGAGATCTAGTTGAAATCAAACGTCGATTGCGGACCGGGTGATGTTCGAAGCCAGCCGAACCTGTCGATTACCTTCTGGATAATTATTTTGAACACCAAGCCATCGTTTTTTCTTTGAAGACTTCCCTGAGGGAGCGGTTGAAGTTGTGAGGCTGCCCCGGTTTAGCCGCTATCATCCAGTTTGAAAGATTGGTAGCGTGAAGAGCATCAACTTGGCTTGCACATAAGTAGAAAGCTTGGGGATTTTATCAGGCGATGAATATTATGTTTTCCTTTGAGGTTCTCACGTATACCTTAGTTTGCGAAAAGCCTTGAGGGCCAGAAATCCCTATGATTTTGCACCAGTTCACTTCTTCTAGATTTCTATTTGACGTTTTGGTATCTTCCACTGATAAGGTTTCCGGACAGCTTTTCGCTGGCGAGGAACACGGCGGTGAACATTGCTGAGCCTTTGCGATAGTTGCTTGTCGCTATTGATAATGGATAGCAATAGCTTAGTCGATCTCATTACTTGCTCTAAGCTCTGATGGCCATAAGATAGAGAGCATCAGTGGTGGTCGGTCGAGAGATTAATCCTGAACTTGGTGAAGTTCGCTAAGAGGACAGCAGTTCGGATGAGTGAACATCCTCACGACGGATTCACTCCCTTATAACCAGTTTATAGTAGCATTTACTTATTCACTCATTTGTTTTAGTCCTGAACAGTGAAGCGGCACATTGCTGTGAACGACAAATGTGTGAAATAATTTATTCAATAGAAGATGGATGCTCAGAGGTCCGGGACTTCTTGTTCTGCTCGTGGAAGTATAGCACGTCCTCCAGTAGCGATTCCACCTTTTCCATAACAATTTCCATGCGCTGAAAAGGTGTCACCATGGTGTAGAATAATTGACAAATTTCGATATTTGTAGCAGTGCAAAAGCATAAATAATGAAAACATAGTGACGAAGTTTATACTCTGTTTCTGAGCTCCTCATCTGGCTCTTGAGCCACGATGTTTGCCAGTGATGCAACAGCTGGCGCTATTCCATATGCACCTATGGGAAAATACTGACGATAGGATTCTTTCAGCTGAAAAAATAGATCAATTAGCAATTCAGCTACATCACTTATAGCTTTTAATAGCACAAGCGAAGAGTGTATACAAATAAGCTTCAAAAGAAATTAAGCCTTTTAGAGTGATGCCGTTTCTAGGCATCCTGAAGACACCTTGAATAAGCTAGAAGCACAGTATGTAGTTTCCTATATCTAGCTTCGAAAAACAGCGAGCACTGGTAGTGATATTTTTGTGGTCAGGCAGGTCGTCTGTTAAGATAAAGGTCTTACCAGAAGACTATCTCAACGTTAGGTCGGAACGGCGCAAGTGTTGTATATGGGAAGAATCGCCTCTCTCTGGGAAACAAGAAAATGCAAATATCTCGACTCCAATACAACTCTGCGCAGAGTTAGGGACGACGGAAGCTGGGACGTTGGCGGAGTTAACCCTCTGCCTGCGTGGGTTCAAGATGGCAGGAGACAGTGATGATGAGCTAGCGGTGGTGGCGCGGTGTATAGAGGAGCGGCTAGAGAGACGGTGGGTTACGGTAAACATGGATGAGTGAAGTTACTTACCCATTCTCACCCATACCTGCAATAACTCGTATTCGTAACCACTTGAAATTTCAGGAGCAGACCTTAGGCCGGCAGCAGAGTCTTGCGGGTGCCGCGGACCCGCCATGACAACGGCGGGTAGTGCGGCGCCGCGAGGGTTACTGGTCGTCGCGATTTTTATTTGATTGATAGTGTTAACGCTGCTTACATGAGACATCATATGTGTATATGTGAATTTTTCAATTAATCTTGTTGCATCGTTCACAGTTGTGAAACTCCATGCAAACAGAAATTTTGCTATCAATCGAATAAAAATCGCGACGTTTCGGATGAGGGCTTGGTGTCATCCTTTCTTCTAAAAATAAAAAACGGCCGCCTTTCTGCTCTTTCAAACAAGTTTCAAACCATTATTTTTCCTCAAAAATAAAAAATTTATAAAATCTCAAGCAAGGTGTTCACTTATTGGGTACGTGAATTAAAACTTCAAAGGAAATTGTATTAAAATTTTCCTCGTACAAAAATTATACTAACCTTCTTTCTTGGAAAGTTTCTACTCGTTTAATGTAGAAAGAGCCCACATCGATTTGGAAGAATTTGCTTTCATTTCAAATGTCTTAGGATAGCTTAGAGAAGAACGTAAACACAGCAGCCATGCACTTGCATAATTCATTTTGGATTCTTCCCATATCGAAGAAAAATCTGGCGTCGCCTTGAGTGCATTCAACCTACGCATACAACTATGTAGTATACGTGAGCTGGATGGCGATTTTGTGAAAGACCATGAGTACAGTAAAACGCGAATTCCGGTCCAGCTGAAAGCGACGAAAATCGAGCCACGAAATCGTTCGGAGACGATTATTCCGACACCACTGATGGTCCTGGGACTTCCACACAGAACGGCCTTGAAGCCACGTCCTATGTCCCTTGACTTGCGGCAGGACCACCTCGTCTCCTGCACCGCACAGAAATCAACTCTTCTACGCTCCAGTGCTTCAACCAACTCGCACGAGCGGCACGTCAACGTACCCACATTCAGCGTTGCTACGCGGGTCTTGCCTACGTTGTGGGACTTTTGGACTAGCTCAGTTGCCCCCCGATGCCGTCCTCGCATCAGGGACCCTCGCATACTTCTCACACTCGCCGGGCTCTGCGAGTGCGCGTCGTCTCCCGCGGACGCCGTAGCATTATCTCGCGATTCATGAAGCACCATCAACCATGTGATGTGACATGGGTGTTCGTAGGCCGGCCTGTCACAAGGGCCTGTCGCCTGCAATCGAATGTCCGTGTTCGGCTTAGCTCGCAGAGCGGGCAGTTTCCAGTGGCACCACGTGGAGGAACGGACATCGCCACCCAGCTGAAAGCGCACTGTTCTCATGAAAAAAGCGCCTTCACTATACTTTGCTCCTCGCTGTTGTTGAAGAATTGAAAATGTTGATACTTAGCAATTTCACTCGAGTATATTTGAGCTTTAAAGCACTTCTTTCATTGACCTGCGTCATAGCTGCGAAAGAGCATTCAATGACAACTTTAACCGATCTGCTCATCAATAACGAGCACTTCTTAAAAAACTTCTTCAGTACCGCTGTATAGGTAAAGGGTAGAGCTCTGTGCTAATCGCTCCACCAACCATTCTACGGGTTGACATGCAGGCAGTCTGAAAGCATATTTGGACGTAAGAAGGCATTGCAGCGGTCAACTAATGGGAAACCAAGTTTTGACCTTCCCAGAAAACTTTGCTGCCAAGTCAGTGGCGCTGGAAGGATGGAGGACTTGGACTTTGCCTGTACGACGCCCGTACCAACAACCTCGATTCGGTGTGAACGTGATTGCAGCGATTTTTTTATGAAGTGCAAAAACGTTGTACAACAGTAGAGTCGAACCAAGAACTACTCAGCCTCACCACGCCCTCCTCTATCCACCGAGCCACCACTGCTCGACCGCCGTCGCTCCTCCCAGCCTGCTTGAGCCCGCCCTCTGCGAGCAGGCAGAAGGCTAACGCCGCTAACGGCTCAACTTTCGTCGTCTCTAACTCTGCGCAGAAATGTATTGGTGTCGAGATACTTGCATTTTGCTGTTTCCCTTCTGCTCATATACAACACTTGAGCCGTTCCGACCTACAATTGAGATAGTCTCCTGATTAGTTTTTTCTGGAAAACTATGAGGTAAGGCAGTGCTCACTAACTTGCTCTAGAGTGTACGGCATTCTTCGCTCGCCAACTTCCTTTTGTAGCTGCTCATAGAAGTACTCCAGAAGCTCCTCCCAATGATTTCGGCGGTCGCTGCCACTAAGACAGGAGGAAAGCACGCGCACGATGTCGGTCGCTGGGCAGCCAAAAGTGCACGCCTGAAATCTGAATGTTTGAAGTTTTCGGTGGATATGCATAATTTAAAAAACTAACTCTTCACCGAGTCATTTGGTGCCTAACTGATGGAAGATCACAGCTGGGTTCAGAAAAGAGTAGGAGGGATTAGGAAAGTCGAGTCGGATGGATTCGTAGGTTTTCGGGTTTGAATTGGATGGACGGGAAATGGGATTGAATTTGGATGTTGGAGGAACTTCAACATAAGCCCTTTTCGTGCGAAACCCTCGGCAAAAGAGCAGCTAACTAGGGAAGGGTTTCGACCTCCCATGGAACTTCAAGATGAGACCAGGATCGTTAGAAAGAGCTCGGAATGCTGATTACGAATATGGGTGTTAAAATTGCAAAATGAAATTCCTGAGCGAGTTATGGTCTGCCGAATGCGACGGGCCTCACCACAGGCAGGCCATAACTCGCTCAGGAATTTCATTTGGCAATTTTAACACCCATATTCGTAATCAGCATTCCGAGCTCTTCCTAATGATCCTGGTCTCATCTTGAACTTCCATCGGAGTTCGAAATCCTTCCCTAGTAAGTCCCAAGGCTGCAAGGGCTCCAAGACATTACTCCAACGCGACGTCGCGTGCCAGCCGTATGCGACGTCGCAGCGGTGAAATGCGAATGTACTCTTGCGTCTTGGGTGAAACGAGCCCCGGAACGATCTAGCGACGCCGGTTCGAATCACCGGACGATGATGGACGGGCTTCAGAGGGAAGATTCGGGGGATTGCTAACCGACGCTAACCAATCTAGGGATGTGCTGTTAACATCACTTTTTCAAGCACTATGTATGCGGTTGGCAATATTTCCTATTAAAGCACATACCGAATATACGGAATCCAATGCTCCAATATAATTCTGAAAAAAAATGTGGTGGTTCAGTGGGTTTTCTTTTGCAAGTTTATTGCTACAAATTCTAGAATATACGCGATAATGGGAGATACTTGGACAATATATGCGGTAATAGGTGATACTACTACAACAGCACGGCGATATACAGGGTGGCCTATAAGTCCTGTAACAAAAACTTAGGCATAAAGGCTAAGAATGCACCAACTTTGGTGCACTTTTAAACAGTGTTTGCCCATGGTTTGTATTAGGTTGTAACGAATTAAATGGCACTGGCTCACGCCATTATTTGGCGCGTCTTTACGCGTTTGATCAAGAACATACCGTAACATGTGGCATATCATTTAGAAGCGCAAACTTTGCTCTACCGGAGAGTACCAAATTTTCTATGTAAAAATGGGAAAACTTGACGGTGTATCGTTGGTATCAGAAGACGGTGTATCGTTGGTATCAGAAGTTCCGGAATGGAGATGAGAGCTTGGAAGAACATGAAGGTCGTGGGAGGCATAGTGATGTTGATGAGGACAAGCTGAGAGATGTGGTAGAGGAGGATCCACACAAAGGTACCAGGGAGATAGCGAAGGTTCTTGGCGTCAGTCACAACACAGCTGCCCGGCATCTGAAGGAAATTGGAAAGACCAAAAAGCTGGAAAGATGGGTGCCTCACGAGCTGTCTGAGGAGCAAAGAAACCGACCATATGAGATCTCGTCCGCACTGCTTCTACGGAACGAAACGGACCCATTCCTTGATCGCATCGTAACCTGTGACGAGAAATGGATAATGCGCGACAACAGGCGACGATCGGCACAGTGGGTGGACAGCGATGAGAGCCCCAAGGTTTTTGTGAAGCCGGAATTGCACCAAAAGAAAGTAATGGTGACAGTGTGGTGGTGTTCGCCGGGAATTATTCACCACAGCTTCCTCCCTCCCGGTGGATCCATCACGGCAGAGAAGTACTGCATTGAAATTGAAGAAATGATGGAAAAGTTGAAGGATATCCGGCCGGCCTTGGTAAACCGAAGGCGAGTTCTCCTTCTGCACGACAGTGCTCGCTCCCATGTAGCACGAATGACGCTGCCGAAATTGAATGAGCTGAGCATTGAAACTCCACCACATCCTCCGTTTTCTCCCGACCTTTCCCCAACAGACTACCATTTCTTCAAGCATCTTGGCGACTTCTTGCTAGGGAAAATATTCAAATAACAACAGGATGCCGAAAGTGCCTTCGAAGATTTCGTCAATTCCGGAACTTCTGATTTCTATGCTACTGGGAGAAAAAAGCTTGTGTCACGTTGGCAAAGATGTGTAGAATCAGAAGGTTTTTATTTCGATTAATAAACTTGCCTACAAGCCGAGATATTAACTGTTTAAATTTACAGCGGTTCAGTGCCATTTATTTCGTTACAACCTAATAATAAAAGCAGCTACAACCATGAAACTTTCCAGAAGTATAGCACTAACTATATGCTACAAAACAGTTGGTATGCGGTTTTTTGTAATTGAAAAAAGACAACCAATAAGGTCACCCAATTTTGTTGCAGGACTTATGGGCCACCCTGTATAATATGTAACTAATATGCAATGGAAGCTAACGAGTGGGTATAACACTACGAGAGGGGACGATAGAGAGAAGAAAGCCAGAAGACAAACCCAGTGGAGGATGCTCGGATCCCAAAAGTAGCGGAGGCGTAGCTTTAGTCCCGAATGCGAGATGCCTTTCTGGAGGAACTCAATGTTTGACAGAACGTTGTCTCCCGATGATACATAAGATCCTAGGGATGGGATAAAAGGGGGTGCTCGGGAACTAAGGAATTTCTTTAAAAAAATAACATCTTGAACATCTCAGTACTAGAGCTGTATTGATATGAAATCCTTCCTTAAAACTACGAAAAATGCTGGACCCATTTTTCATTTTTTTCGAATCGGTCCTCCCTTTTGTGGAGAATTCTCCGACCATTCTAAAGTCTGTGACTATGAATCACCTGGTAGTCGACAAGAGCGGCAAGGCTGAGCTCTTCTCCACCATCTGACCTCCATAAGATATTCATTGACCAAAGATCGCCGTGGCAGAATACTTTCTCCATGCCTGAATAGAAGCCCATATAGACTTAAAAGATCGATTTAATCACAAATAAATCTTTTTTTTTGGCAGAAGTAAGATCAAGAATTCTGTTAGTAATAGTACCTAATCGGTCGGCTAGCTCATCGCCCGTTTTGTAGTCAGTCAATTCTGGAATGGTTTTTAGATGAGCAGCTTTTTCGGACAGTCTACCGACCTCCATCGATGCATACATGCTGTCAAAAAGCTGAAATTTGCAGCAGTTTATTATTATTATTATTTTGCCAACAATAAAATGCAAGTGGTCAAATTAAACGGTGAAATAGGCAAGTAGTTTCGTCAATTCGCACACCTTTCTTATAAATTTGCTGCTGAAAATGTCCTGTAGAGGTTTTTCGATGCAACCTTTTCTTTCCGACAATGGAACGTCCAGTAAGTTCGCTTCGAGCACCGCTTTATGATGGAGTATCTGAATAAATGTGTGCGAATGTTCAAGGTTCACATCTAAAACATTATTTTTTACATCGCACTGGATTCAGTTAACAATCAAAAGTTGATTAATTGCAAGGGTATCTTGCAAGTATGTTGTACCAGTCGTTCAGCGGCCTATGTAGCGGCCGCCAACGACTGGTTGGGGTCTTCGCTCCCAAACCCCGAGAAGAGAACACTCCGACCATCTTCTTTTCCCGACTTTTAGACCTTCATACTTTCATTGCGGTAAACAACTGGTTTTACTATATAGAGTACAGCCGTCAGAGCGGCCTGTCGGCTTCTCAACGACTTCGCCGTAGTGATAACTTCTGATCATCAATTTTAGTTGCAACCTATGTCATGGCTTCTGCAGGAAGAACACCTTAGCTACGTCGATTGCGGCAAGTTAGAAAGAAGCAGAAAAAATGAACGACATCCATGAATAATTTGATCAATATCAATTGTTGGTGATTGATACCTCAGAAACAAACTTCAGATTCGTGTTCAGCGAGCTTGACTACCCCAGAGCTGAAGTTTCGAACCGTTTAAACGACATGCACAGAAAATCGATAATATCGATCGATATCGATTAGTCGACTTCAGATTCGTGTTCAGCGAGCTCGATTACCCCCATGGCTGAAGTTTCCGCCGCTTGAACGACATCCACAAAAATCGATAATATCGATCGATATCGATATATTGCCTCCCTGCTGTGAGTGTCTCCCGTCGATGATCAGCTAAATGCCCAGGCATGGTTACCGACGTGTTCGGCATCTCTACGACTCGCCAGGCACGGTTGCCGACGTGTTCGGCAGGTCTACGGCTCGCCATGCACGATGTCGATGTTCAACAATTGTTTCCAATACGCAGTGCCCCATTCCAGTTGTGACGGACGGAAACACTCACGTACGCACACACACGCTTGCTCCTTTATATACCATTTTCAGCTCAAATTCAACGTTTTCGAAATCAAATTCAATGTTCTCGAAATCAAATTCAATGTTTTCGAAATCGAATTCAATGTTTTCGAAAACGAATTCAACGTTTTCGAAATCAAATTCAATGTTTTCGAAATCAAATTCAACGTCTTCTTTGCAAGCTGTACGTTTCAATGTTTACTTCTTCTCAAAAAATTCAAACATTCAGAAAAGGCTATCCAACGAAAATTAGAAACAACTAGCAACTAAAGCAGGTCAGGCACTTCAGTAGTGATGCGACACAAGTACATAGTAGTGAGCAAACTAAGCCATACAACTATACAGTATGAACAGGAACTATACAGCAACAATACAGCAATACAACAATAACTATTCAAAATAGCACAATGAGCAAGTCAAAGTAAGTCATGTACTGTTGAATCTTTGCCCTGCTACAGCTGCTGTCATGTTTACCATCATGTGGAGGACGTAGTTTGCACAATCATGATGCGATACAGGAGAGGACGCTGGCCGAAGTTATTGAAGAGAGTGTTCATTCTGTATCACAGCAAGATTGTGCAAACTACGTCCTCCACATGATGATAAACATGACAGCAGCTGCAGCAGGGTAAAGATTCAACAGTACATGATCTACTTTCACTTGCTCATTGTGCTATTTTGAATAGTTATTGTTGTATTGCTGTATTGTTACTGTATAGTTCCTGTTCATACTGTATAGTTGTATCGCTTAGTTTGCTCACTACTACGTACTTGTGTCGCATCACTACTGAAATGCCTGACTTGCTTTAGTTGCTAGTTGTTTCTAATTTTCGTTGGACAGCCTTTTCTGAATGTTTGAATTTTTTGAGAAGAAGTAAACATTGAAACGTACAGCTTGCAATAACGACGTTGAATTTGATTTCGAAAACATTGAATTTGATTTCGAAAACGTTGAATTCGTTTTTGAAAACATTGAATTTGATTTCGAAAACATTGAATTTGATTTCGAGAACATTGAATTTGATTTCGAAAACGTTGAATTTGAGCTGAAAATGGTATATATAGTAGGATAGTAGGATAGGATGCTGTAGCTTGCCTGTTTCACTTGGTTCAATGACACATTCTCATAGATTTGTATTCCCTGTGTGTTTTCGAGGTACTCCATGATGATGTAACCCTTGTTCGGATTGCTCTCAGTGAACTTCTTCATGTAGTAGATCTGAAAAAAAGAAGCTACAGTATCAAGCAGTAGCTACATAGTGGTGACTGAGCTACCCTTAACAGCTTGTGGGGGGGGGGGGGTAAATTTCAAGAACGCTTCTAGGTTCCACTTTCTTTAACAGAAGCTATCCGGGCTGAGCACCGGTCAGTACTTTTGCGAGCAAATGTTCCTGGTTCAGACCAGGGGAGTGCGCTGACTTACCGCCGGTAAACTACTTACCGCATTTTTTTTATGCGGAAAACTGCGATAAATTCCGGTAAATTCGGTAAATCCGTTATTTTTCAAATTTAATACTCGCTTAAAAACAACTAGTTTTAAGCAGCGTGATCAAAAAAAAAACGTTTTCACCAAAACATTATCACGTTCTTCAAAAAAAAAAACCATATCATTCTCATTTTATCATATGTCATCCTAACCCAAACAACGCTTTAAAAGCAGTGAGCATCCTACCACAAGCAAAACAAGCAAAACTCTTGAAACAAAAACTTCCAGGAACAACATTAGAGGTGGAGGTCACCTTAGAGATCAGAATAAGCGAAACTTCCGAAACAACAAAACGTCCTCAAATACATACAGGGTGGATCAAAAGTTCTTGAACACATGCATTTGACCGCCCAAACGACTGTATTAAAGCAAAATAGTTGAAATTCATAAAATTTATGACTATTGACCAGCACATATAAATAAGCAGTTAAATTCCGAAATGTCCTCCTTTAGCACAAAGCACGCCTTCATTCGCTTGTTGAAGTCATCCACGGCGGCAGGCAGGGCGTCTTCATCAATTTCCTCCCAGGCTTTCGTCAGGGCTCTTTGAAGTGAAGCAGTGTCCTTGTGTGATGTTGCAGAGGCCTTACCCTTCAATATGGACCGGACTGCGTAGTCCAATGGATTGAGGTCCGGGCTGTGCGGGGGCCGCTCTTAGGCTGAGATCCAGAAAATTTTCGGTGCACCACTTCTGTACCTCTTTAGCGTTGTGAGCGGGCGCAGAATCCCGTTGATAAGTCCAGTCGCAATTTTTAAAAGGCACAGATGTCCAGGGAAAAATCTCTTTCTTCAAGCATTCTTCTAGGTAGTTGTGTAGTTAGTTTTTTCTTCGACGTGCAGTTTCTCCACTACAGTGCGCAAACTTTTTGCATCAGTTATCTTGAACGAAAGAACATCCAGTGTCGCGGGCGCGATCGCTCCTCGGTCCGTGGCCGGCCCGGGCGCGCCGTTTGCCACGGTGGCTGGCCGATGAGGCGCCATCAATCAGCCTGGGAGCATGGGAAAGTTGGTGACGTGGCACCATCGATCTACGCGCGTCGCCTCCTCTCGACAGGCGCGTGGCCGCAGTCGACGTCCTGCGCTCCCGCGACGAGGTCTGCCGACCTCTCGCTCTGCTTCCTATTCCGGACGGCTACCACGGGGCCTCGTCCCTGCCGTATTCGCTGCTGACACCGCGGACGGGGGCGCCAGGAGAGGACCGCGGGGTCTAGTGAGCATCATGCTCACCCCGCGGCTCCAGGAGATCTCACTACGATGGCCACGGAGAACGCCTGATACCATCGTCTCCTCTGCTGTGGATTGCTGGATATTTGCTGGTCGCGAAGTGCCAATAAAGCTTATGGCTCATACAGTGTGCGCGTGGAGGAACCGGGTGAGTCCCTTCGTATCAAGGGCATTGGCTGTGTCTATGCATATGTTGTGTATTATCGTGTGGGTTCCCATGGGTTCGGGTTGTCCCACTGGAGCGGAGTGGGAGCTGAGGAGCCGGGTGGTTCGAGGCCAAGAGAAGAGGCCAGCCGGCACTGCTGGAGATCGACCAATACGTCATGGGCAATACGTGCGATTCTGGCAATATATGGGGAGTCCCGTGGGGTTAGGTAAGATCTGGGAACCCTCCGCGGCCACTGGAGCGACGCGAAGCCGCAAAGGCAATGAGGGACGTCTCAGCCTGCGGGGCTACCGATCGCAACATCCACCAGACATGAACATTTAGTATATGAGAGGGTAGGAATAGGGTAACAATACCACGTAAAAGTTTGGTTGAGCGAAGCGCATCATCCTATATAATGAGCCTGAAAAAGAAGAGTCCAAGAACTTTTGACGCACCCTGTACATTGCCTGGATTTCAAATCCAATCAACGGAATGTTAGCTTTGAGAAAAAGAAGTGCTGCAAAGTTTTCAGGTGTCGATGCTTCACAAAACTCATTCAAAATTTGGCCGCCGCCGAGAAGACTCTTTCGGTTTCGACCGTTCCCGGATGAGCACAAAAGTACTTCGGAATTAGTGTAGTCAAATGAGGAAATACAGATTTTGTGACAGGATTAGTCCAGTACTTCAACGGGTTAGCGCCCGTTGTGTCCAATGGCTCCGAGTAAAACTTCTCTTCCTTCTAAATATGTCCGACAAGAGGCTTGGCAGGAAGGTCGACAGCTTGAACCTCAGCGCGAGGTACTATCGCAGCGGAGCACGTGTTTAACACTGGAGCGCACTATTTCTGCCTCGTAATGTGGTCGTAGATGTTTTAATCAGGTTGTGAACCACGAACGCTAATTGCAGGTTATCGGAAAAGATGGAAGCAACCACTTCTAAACTGAAATTGGTAGTACGTTTCTTTCTCCAAAATCCCTTAGGGACTGAATTGGTATCAGACTTGTCTGGGAAGGATAAAACACTGAATTAGGAAAAAGTAGGAATCGTTGAAAAATACAGCCATTAAAATGACAATAAAAAATAGCTGAAAGACAAAAAGCTGTAAGGACTACAACTAACCTTCGGAATTGTAATTTTCCACTGTGGAATTTTCATCATCATCGTGTAGGCGGCCACTTCACCATTGTGACACTGAAATTACAGATGAAACCTTAGATTGAAACCAAGATATCTAATATCTATTAGGCCGGGGGGGGGGGTTTGCACGCCGTCCAATTACAACCAACCATGTCATCGACTGAACATACATCAGGCAATCAGACTACTGATCCTATAAGCCTTCTCTGACCGGCGCACCCATTCGACGCGATCCGATTGGTTGGCGAGTTTACACCGCTCGTTGCTACTCATATTCGCGACATGGCCCATTAAGTAAAACTTATTGAAAAGTAAATAAAAACTCAAGAAAAAAGCGCTAACATAACTCTTTCGTCTGAAACGCTGTCACTGTTAAAAGAGAATTTTTGGCCCAATATCATTTTTTACAGCATTTTGCAGAGTGACGAAGGATAAAGGACGGCATTACTCAATACCTTTGGGATACGCCATGCATTCTACCTTTGCGGGATGTCCTGGAGGCGACTTGAAAGCGTATGTGGCCATATAATGAATTAAGGTAGCCAGCCGATGAACCAGCTAGCGCTTTATCTTTCAAAACAAGTCTGGTTCCAATTGACTGACCCGGAGGGATGGAATCTTGGTCGGCCTGGGCGGGGAATGCAAACCATAAACCTGGCATCGGGAGCACGCGACAGCCGGCACCTCCTGCGACTGCGCTACATGCTCCTCAGATTGTTTATATTAGGAAATATCTCGAACGATTTTTGCAAACTCACACGCTTCTGAAGTTCTTCGTAGTCGGACATCAAGTTCTTGTCCTCTTCGCCTTCTCTTTCCTCCTTCGTTGTCAGGTAGTCGTTGAACTTCTGCATGACTAGCTGGGTTAAGATCTGAAATATAATTATTCTTATTCGATTATTAATTATCCTCACTGCGATTGAACGGCTTTTTCTCTCTCGGGTAAAAATCTAACTATAAAGGGTCGCCCAGCTGAGTTCAATGCACTATCCACTGCCATGAAGGAGGTATCACCTGTATCACCTGTCGTCCCGTTGATCATCGAATTGCTCGAGCGGGTGCCAGCAGCGTCTCCATTCGTCCCTGTCGCGTGCCAGAGTGGTCCAATGGATCCTCCTCGCTCGAGGGACACGAAGAGCGTCATATCGGTCGTTCAGGGCTTTCACGAAGAAGTCCGACCAACGCGTTGGTGGGCGTCCTGGTGTTCTTTTGACATCCCGCGGAATCCAGTCGGTGATGGCTCTCGTCCAGCGGGTGTCTGCGAAGCGCATTACGTGGCCGGCCCACCTAATTTTCGACAACTTGGCCCACGCGACAGCGTCTCTGATCTTCGAGCGTCGGCGAAGCTCGGAACTCCGGAGGCCTTCTCTCACTTGCGTGAGTCGTTTCACTCCGAGCATCGTCCTCTCGATTCCACGCTGCGCGACGCTGATCGCGTGTTCATCCTGCTTTCGTATAGCCCAGGTCTCTGAGGCGTATGTTAGGGCAGGAAGAACAGTGGAGTCGAATAGGTATGCACGGAGTCGGACGTTCTTCGTCTTCTTCGCGACTTCTTCGACGCTCTTGAAAGCTCCCCAAGCCGCTCGTTTCCTCCTGCTCAGCTCTGGTGCTAGGTCGTTGGCCATGTTGACTTCGCGACCCAGATACACATAGCTGGAGCATTCGGAGATGTTCGTTCCGTTGAGCGAGAATGGGGCATCAGAAACCCATCCGTTCCTCATGAACATCGTCTTCGTAAGATTCAGCTGCAGTCCAACGTTCCCACATACACGATCGAAGTCGGCCAGCATTCGCTCCGCCTGGCTGATGCTCGGCGTTATGAGCACGATGTCGTCAGCGAAGCGAAGATGATGTAGTTGCCGGCCGTCGACCTTCACTCCCATGTCTTCCCATTCTAGTTCGCGCATGGCGTTTTCGAGAGTGGCGCTGAAGAGCTTCGGAGATATGGTATCCCCTTGCCGAACCCCTCTCTTCACGTCGACGACGACGTCGTTGTAGAATGGTGAGATCTTGGTCGTGAATCCACTGTACAGCTCTCGAAGGACTCTGATGTACTGAGTAGGAACGCCCTGAGTGAGCAGGGCTTCGATGACCGCTTCAGTTTCGACAGAGTCGAATGCCTTCTTCAGGTCGATGAACGTAAGGCACAGCGGCAGCTTGTACTCTCGCGACACTTCGATGAGCTTCGTAATGGTATGTATGTGGTCGATCGTGCTGAATCCTCTCCGAAATCCTGCTTGCTCGCATGGCTGTCCTTCGTCCAGCGTTCTGCTAATCCTATTCAGGATAACTCGAGTGAACAGCTTGTAGACTACGGACAGCAGGCAGATCGGGCGATAGTTGCCAATGTCGTGCACGTCTCCCTTCTTGTACAGCAAGACGGTTCTGCTGGTCTTCCACTGAGATGGAACCTTGCACTCCGACAGGTAACGTGTGAAGAGCCGCGCCAGGGTGTTGATGAGCGTAGGCGGGAGATTCTTCAGGTGTTCGGGTCTGATCCTGTCGGGACCGGGTGCTGTACGTTTCTTCACCGACGAGATGGCGTGTCGGATCTCGGAAGGGAGAACAGAGGGGACGACGTATCCATCCTGCGGAAGATGGCATGGGGGCAGGTGGACGTGGCTATCGAAGAGATCGGAGTAGAAGTCGTGGATGACCCTCTCCATGGTCCTTCTGGAAGAGGTGACGGTTCCGTCGGGACGTCGGAGAGCTGTCATCTTGGTCTTGAAGTTGGTGAAGTTCCGGCGGGCATTGCGGATGCTCAACCCTGCCTCTGCAGCTTCAGCCAACACTTTCGTCCTTCTCTCCTTCAGATCTTCCTTTATCGCCGCTCTGCATAGCTTCGCAAGCTCGGACGTCAGTTGGTAGTTGCCTGACGCTCGTGCTGCTCCACGCTGGCGTATCAGCTCGAGAGTTTCCGGAGACAGACGTCTCTTGGTGGTCTTCAAGCTCTCGGCTCCCTTAGCACTATCGTTGAGATGGTGCACGAAGCGGTCGTATTCCTCGTCGACGTTGTCCATGACGGCATCTTCCCAAAGACCGGCAAGAGAGGTGTAGAGGTCCCAGTTGATGGTCGTTCTGGGACTCCTCTTCTTGAACTTCGCGGCCTTCTCTCCTTGACGCGAAAAGCGGAACCTTGCGCGAAGGAGGCGGTGGTCCGATCCCGTGTAGAACTTGGGGACAACGGAGACGTCGGTCAGGCAATATTTGCGGTTGAAGATGATGTGGTCGATCTCGTTGTGGAACTGGCCACCGGGAGATTCCCAGGTCCATCGTAGGGAGGGAGGCTTCTGGAACTGCGAGTTTCCATGGATGGTCTTGGTCGACATGATAAACTCAGACAGCATTTCACCTTGCTCGTTCCACTCCAAACCGTGGGTTCCGATGTGAAGTTCTTCCGGCGACCTTCGCGGACCGATTTTGGCGTTGAAGTCGCCGACGATCACCTTGTAGAAGGTGTGATCTTCCTTATAGAACTTCTCCAGCTCCACGTAGAAGGCTTCGACCTCTTCGTCGTCGTAGTCGGATGTTGGGGCATACGCGACGAATACAGTCAAAGCTGGCACGGAACCACATCGCTTCAGTCGCAGACGTCCGATTCGGCTTGTCAGAGACTCGTACGAATCGATGTTCATGGCCAAGTGCGTGTTGACGAGGACACCAACGCCGCCTACTCCTCTGCTGTCGCATGTTCCGAGGAACAGTTCTTCTCCGGAGTCGTAGGCGGCGTGCAGGGGGTGGTGTCTTCTCGTCTCGGTCAGTCCGATGACGTCGTACTTGATCTTCCTGGCTTGCATCATCAGGTCCTCGACGGATGCTTCCGATGCAAGCGTGCGGGCGTTGTAAGTACAGATCGTCATCCTAGTCCTTCTCAATTTGCGCAGCCTGGTTAGGCCCTGAGATTTTAGCAGCCTCTCCGTACTCGTCCTTCCCATCGCTGCAGAAATGGGGGCTCTTTCGGGGTCAGGGGAATGAGGCCCTTTAGTGCTGCTGTTTTTGACTTGAGTACACACGGGTAGCTAGTCGGGCTCTGTCGTACGGGCGGGGTACCCCGGGCAGCCAGCCAGACTGCCCGAAGGGACGGGGCGAGACTTAAGGCGGCCTCGAATCGCCTTACATGTACTCCCAGTCTACCGAGTGCAAGCTTTTGGCCGAGCCGACACAGTTACAATCCGCACAGTCACGAACACATCCACGCACACTGTGCACGAACATGCCGCTCCCACGCACAAGGAACGCGTCGACCCGACACAGCAGGAGCAAGGAGTCCATCCCCTGCATCCCACCTGCGTCTCTGGGCCGTACACGGTCGCCACGGATCTCCCTCGATAGAGAGCCTTCGGGCTCTCTTGTTAAGAGGGATCTCGGGCCGCTTGTCGCAGGGCCACGTGGCGCGTCCCCGGGTGGTGGATAGGGGAATTAAACGCGAACCAAATGCGACCGTGTACTGCCCATGAAGGAGGTAGAAAACATAATTCGGTAGATGTCATGTTGGGAATGAGAACCAGCCAATCAGGTACCTTCTGTTCACACACTCTTTGGCATGTCAATTCGATGCGTCCTGATTGGCTGGCGCATTCCTACCTTGCATTGCGGCACGCTTTCCCGACATGTACGGATAATTCCGTTCTGTGAAGGTAAGCAATGATTCACTTAAATTGTTGTTACAAGGATCTTCGATCTTTAAGGTTAATTTATTTATTATTAAATTTTTACGAGATTAAGTTGTTACTGATTTGTAGGGTAAACCTTGACAATGAATCTCTTCGGAAGCTCCTTGTCGACATTCACCCAGTCGGGCTCGATGAGCACAATTTTCGACATGTAGCCCTGAAAATAACCCCTTTTGAGCACAGTAGACATGGCCGCAATTCTGAAGAGCCTTCACAACGCCCACCTTCATGTCTCCGATATCCTTCGCGGACTTCTTCGGTCCGAACGAAGCAGTCGTGTCCAGCTCTCGTCTCATATCGGCCTCGACGTCGGCCCAGGTCACTGGAGTGCCGAAGAGTCCATCACCCACCGTATGAGGAGCCATTCTGGGAAGGTCAAACTTCCTGTAAGAGAGAACAACAATGCGGGCTGAGTTTGATCTTCCCGGAGTGCGCCATGCATCCGTGCTTTAGTCGAGTAGCAACATGTACCTTTATGTCATTATCACAAAATAGGTTAAAGTTACTTGCAATCTACAGATAAATGAAGGCGTTACTTGACGTTTGGAATGCGCCACACATTTTACGGTTCATGTCGCGAAGGTGGGCAGCATGGGAGGTAATGGCGCACCAGCCAATCATAACCAAGCAGAGCGTCGGTCGAGCAGACGTCAGCCAATCAACGTACCGGACGTGTAAGCCCTCCCTGAATGGCATGCCACTTTGAAGCGATCTGATTCGCTGGCGCGTTCCCATCTCCCCATGTTGGTCATCATCGCGACATGTACGATTCCACTTGAAGTCGCCAAGACAATTTGAAAGCGTATTTGGCCTACACAATGATATGCGGCGACCATCCGATGCAGAAGTCAGTGTTCTGTCCTTCCCAGACAAGTCTGGTATCCAATTGACAGATAGTCAATTAAACAAACGCCTCCCCAGACATGGCGCAATCTCCTTTTAAACAAAGCGGAAGAATTTCTTTTAAATAAAGCGAATTTGAGAATTTCTGACTTCAGCACCTTATATTAAACTGGAGAACTTTTCTATAGTTAAGAAAATAAAGGATTCGACATGTCGATTGAAGCACCGGATCCATTTTTTGAGCAAACGAGTTATACATTTTCAAAGAAAGTCATAGTTAATCAGTGAAATTGGAAACTTATCTTGAATATTTATGAAGTGGGCCTAGTTAAGGGTTTGTAGGTCGTTTATATTTGGAAGACGTTCGGTTTGACGAAAACGTGTTCAGTTTCCTTTAGCAGTATCCAGTTTGACTTAAGAATGCTGTTACAGCGTCCGAAAGTTTGTGAACGCTAGCATTTTTCGTCACAACTCGTTTTAAAAAAGGCGAAACAGAGTGAAATTTGGATATTTGGTAGCAAATTAGATCTCAATAACAACCCTTTAATAAACGTTCGTTATTATCGATCCTTTTTTGCAAGTGCAAGGTCAGTCATGTCAAAAAAAAAACGGTCAAAAGTGAGCTGCTAAAGCATCGAGAGTATTTGTTAATATGTCATCTTATGAAGCCAGTATAGTAGCGTTTTGACATAGTGCGGTCTTTAGCACACTCTCTCTTATGTCGAGGGGAGAGAATATCTCTGCTGAAGTACGAGATGCCGTTTTTCGATTCGTCCAGAAGAAAGTCTCTTATCGACAGGCAGGACTGCTTTTCGGAT
The DNA here is from genome assembly GCA_947396885.1 of Heligmosomoides polygyrus polygyrus. Taxonomy (NCBI): domain Eukaryota; kingdom Metazoa; phylum Nematoda; class Chromadorea; order Rhabditida; family Heligmosomidae; genus Heligmosomoides; species Heligmosomoides polygyrus. Next base: position 96,863,405 of record OX377204.1, on the reverse strand, counting down.
ACGGAATTTTGACAGTTGCTGCTATAGTCAATAAAATAAAGCTGTCCGAAGTACAGGTCCAAGACTCTCCTAAGTCAGGCAGGCCACAGATTACGATTCTAGAGACGATTTTATCATGCAGAGGATGCAGAAGCGCAAGCCGTCGCTGACCGCCGTCGATATAAAGGAGTCTGTAGCCGCTCACCGTCGTCTGTTAAGAAGGCTTCGAGATGCAATTGATGATCGACTGCGGGAGGAGCAAGCTGGATTCAGAAACGGAAGATCGTGTCGCGACCAGATCTTTGCGCTACGCAACTTCATCGAGCAGTGCCTGGAGTATCGCTACCCGCTCTACATAAACTTCGTCGATTTCAAGAAAGCATTTGACAGTGTCTACCGAGAGTAACTATGGAAAATACTCAGTCTCTACGGAGTCCCTGCAGCCTTCGTCAAGGTGTTTAGAAGTCTATACCACAACTTCTCGTGTTGCGTGAAGACAACTCTCGGGAACACAAGATTCATCGAAGTCACCACAGGAGTCAGGCAGAAACCGTTGCTCTTCAACATCGCACTCAACTACGTACTGAGAAGAAGGACAGCCGAAGTACAAGGGGGTATCCCTTTGTCTAGCGGTCACCTTATGGACGTGGACTTTGTCGACGACATTGCCATATTCGCTGAGGACAACGATACTCTTCAAAGAAGCACGGAATGCCTTAGCCAGGAAGACAGCAAAATCGGCCTCCGAATTAGTCCCGAAAGTCAAAGGTCATGCACGCAGGAAATACGACCTACGTAGGACCTACGTCGATAGTCGTCCCCACTGCAGTGCGCGCTAGCGAAACCTGGAAGATGTCAGCTAGCATCATTGGACGGGTCAACGCGTTGCATTGCAAATGTCTGCTGCAAATTATGAGGATACGTTACACGGACCACGTGACGAACGACGAGGTATTGCGGCGCTGTAGCTCAAGTTGCCTCTACGAAACCGTTTCGCAACGTCAACTCCGCCTGGCCGGACACATCCTGCATATGCCGGAGCACCGGCTGCCAAGATCAGCCATACAATCGACACCGTCAGGAAAGCGAACCAGAGGCCGCCCAAAAAACACGTGGCGTCGCACGTTTTTGAATGACTTGGAAGTTATGTATATTTCTAGGCAGGAGTGTGAAGAAATAGCCCAAGACAGGCAGCGTGGAAAGAGTTCGTCGCCCTATGCGCTCAACAGCACGGGAGGAACTAAGTACTAAGTAAGTAGCCGCTCATCACGGCTTAGATGTGAGCGTGAGCAAAACGTCGACTGAGATCTTCAGAACTCTATGGAAGATGTCCCATTAAGAAAGCTTTCATCAGCGAGGAGAATAGAAAAGCTAGACCCCGGTTTGCCGAGGAGCATTTGAGCTGAAACGATTGGAAAAAAGTGCTTTTCAGCGAGTAGAGCAAGTTCAACCTATTTGGATCTGATGGACCATACTATGTTAGATGTCCAAAAGGCACGAGCTACGACGGAATGTATCAACTGCCAACTACTAAATGTGGCGGAAGAGGGGTCATGGTTTGGAGATACTTCAGTGCACACGAAACAGGCCCTGTTTACCACATCCAAGGAGTTATGGACTTCAGACGCTATCACGAGATTTTGAACAATGTTTTGCTTCCCCACGCCAGAGGAATTTTCTAAACGCAGTGGATTTTCCAACCGGACAACTACCTGAAACATGCTTCAAAGACGGTGAAGGAGTGGTTCAATGACAATGGAATTCACCTTATGTCGTGGCCTGCTCAGTGACCAGATCTGAATCCAATCGGACTCTTTGGAAACACCTTGCTAGAAGTTTAGCAGGTCTCCCAGCAAGAAACAAAACCGAAAGTTTGAACAATTAACGCAGAAATCGGAAGGTATTGGACCCGTTTTGAAACTCGCTACTAGCAAAGCTATATTGTTTCTGTGTATAACTTGTCGGACTTTAGCAATTAGGAAGTCTGCGGAAGTGCTATAACCTATGTGGCAGATTTCAAGTTTTTTCTGTTTTTGTGCCTGAAATATGGAGAGGACCTATATAGAACCCCAGTGATGATGCAGTATAAGAATATTTGCTAATTGTCACAACATGTCCAAGTTTCACATTTTTACAGCTGGTTTGAAGCAAGTTCTGGCGAAAAATGCAAGTGTTCACAAACTTTTGGACGCCACTGTATATATGAAAAGCTTTCACCAATTTTTCCTGTTTGAAACGATAGTACGCAGATAGCAGTGCTTTTAAACGAAATTTTACCGAAAATTCGATAAAAATTGATGAATTTTATCGGAAAGAATTTAAAGCACACCACTGTTCTCAATAAACTCTTGATGCCTCGTGCTATGCGGAAAATTTTTCTTACAGAATATCCAAATGTTTAGCTACTCAAAGCCAGTCGAGATTTCTGGATAATTAAAAGCCCATTTTAAAGGCTGTGCTTTCAGTTCTTCGTAGTTTATTTATTTATTTATTTATTTATTGTCTCGCCGAGTAGTAGACGAAACGATAACACTACACACACACATACAATGTGTTCACATCATTCAGGAGTGACGACGACGACAACGACGACGACACTATGTTGCTCTGTACGATTTATTTATTGTGGGCGCGTGTAGCGCAGTCGGAGGAGGCGCGACTGTCGCGTGCACCCGATACCAGGTTTCTGGTTCGGATTTCCCGCCCAGGCCAACCAAGCCTTCCATCCCTCCGGAGTCGATGAATTGGTACCAGACTTGTCTGGGAAGGATAAAGCGCTGACTTGTTCATCGGCTGGCCACCGCAAGTCATTGTATGGCCAAATACGCATTCATGTCGCCTCCACGACATCCCGTAGAAGTAGAATGCGCTGGCGCATCCCAGAAGGGATTGAGTAACGCCGTCCTTTATCCTTATCCTTTATCCTTATTTGTTTATTGTGCACATTATGGTGCGCTTACAAAGACAGTAACCAACATTAGTGAACAAAACATCAAAGAAACAAATACGCAATGAGGATGAAAAAATCTAATTGAAAAATTAAACACGAATGATTGTAATTGGTAAATGGTAACTGTGGTTCTAATCATTGTAGTTCTAATAATGATCAGCAGTTTTCTTTAAAGGTACCCAAAAAGCGAAAAAAAAGGAAAAATGAGTATGCAACACTTCTATCGCGATTTTTCTCGGGTTGAAAAATAACAAGCAGTTATCAATGGACGCATTATGAATTTATGAATTTATGAATGACTTTATGAAATTGAATTTTAACATTTTAACGGAACTTTCCGATTTTTTGCTTAAATTGTTCGTTGGAAAATTTTATTTAAAAATTTCGTATGGGATACAAATATAAATATAAAGGATAAGGATAAAGGACGGCGTTATTCAATCCCCTTTGAGATGCGCCACGCATTCTACTTCTACGGGATGTCGTGGAGGCGACCTGAATGCGTATTTTGCCATACGATGACTTGTGGTGGCCAGCCGATGAACAAGTCAGCGCTGTACCCTTCCCAGACAAGTCTGGTACCAATTCACCGACTCCGGAGGGATGAAAGACTTGGTTGGCCGGACGGGAAATTCGAACCAGGAACCTGGTATCGGTTGCAGGCGACACCCGGCGCCTCCTCCGACTGCGCTCCATGCGCCCCTAAATATAAATATAAATCATAAATATAAATATGAAGTATTTTTAAAAGTTAATTTAGTTTTTAAAATTTAACGCTTAGAGCTTGATACTGTTTTCGAATTTTTCCTTAATTACTACCCAAATATTGAAAAACTAACACAATTCAACTCAAGGAAACGGTTCTGTTGGATTAAGAGAATTTTTAAAAATCCATTTTAAATGTTTTGACTCCTTCAGAGTTTTTGAGAAAAATATATTTCAAAAGAAAGAGGTGCATCGACGAGGTGTAGAATTCCTCGGATTTGGAGGTTTGCAAGGAGATTTCACGCAATTCTAAGAGTGTTTATCGATTTTTGAAGTTTAGCACTGTTCAAATTTGTTGGCCCCGCCCCAAATTAGCAAAATTCATTTTTGCTTGAATTTTTTGCACACCCCTCAGTTTCGTTTCGAGCCGTCTCCATCGATCCCAGGCCAGCCGGCCGATGTGTTCTCGATTGCGGCAGATCAAGTTCGTCGGTGGACAAGAAGATCAACGACGAAGGACTGACGGAGATGAACGGAGGAAAACATGACTCGTATGAGCGAATGAAAAGCTTAAATGTTTCTTTTGAACACTACCATTTCTCTTCTTCAGGTAGAGTCAGTCAAAAATGAATGATACAGTTCGGCGTCGGTCCTTTCCTCTTCAGAATGCGCCACGTATTCTAATTTCGCTTGATATTATGAGGCAATCTGAATGCGTGTTTGGACAATACAATGATTTTAAGTGGTCAGCCGATGAATATGTCCGTGATTTATTTTTTCTTCTGTAAATAAAATAAAAATCGCACCGTGCTGGCTGAGTGCATGGCGCGATCTCTTCAAATCTACGACAACTCAAACACGGCATTGAATTTTTTGGGACAATCGAATTACAGGATTTTCAAATAAAGTCAGAATTAAACATTCAAATCGAAAACTTATCTTCGCTTTCATAGGAGGTAATACTTGGATTTTTTTAGAAGTTGTTGGTTTTATTTGGAGGCTGTTCGGTTTCATGACAAGCATGTTCAGCTTCTTTTAAAATTGTCCGGCTTGATGTGAAAAACGTGTATGAGAAACTGCCACTGATTTTTTGGTATATGTCGCGAAGACGGGCAGCATTGGGAGGTGGAGACGCCCCATCCAATCAGATCGCATTGAATGTGCTTGCCATTCAAAGATGGCGTGTACTGTCAGTACCCTGATCGGTTAGTATGTGTTCTGTCGGCGCTCTGCTCGGTTGTTATTGGCTGGCGCGCTCCTACCTACTAATGCTGCCCGCATTCGCGACATGTACCTTTTTTGAGTTGAAAATAACCCGCAGCTATATCAAAAATTTAATTAAAATTTTTTATGTAATACAAATATAAATACATCATAAAAAATAGATGAAAGAACGTGGAAGCCTTCTGAATGCGAATTTGCTCTACACAGTGAGTTGTTGTGGCGACCAACCGGTAGACAAGTCTGGTACCAAATCACCGACGCAGGGATGATGGAAGGCTCGGTGGCCTGGATAGGACCCGAAACAAGAACCTCTCTCGACTCGGGTGCAGACGACAGCTAGCGCCTTCTCCGACTGTGCTGCCATGCGTCACCTTGCAGTTAGCTGGGAAAATCGGATGTTTTACTGGGTGGTCGAAATGTTCCTGCTGCCCTGCTTGACAGCGGTTTTTGGGTGAATGCATGGCGCCACTGGAGTAGGCGCTGGAATAGCTACCGGAACGGTCACCATTGGACCGTCAAAGGCTAGTGCACTGCTTCCTTAACTTAAGATAGCATCGATTTGTCAAAAGACAATCAAGAAATTTATTGGAAAAGAAAAGTGCACGGCGTATACCAGGCTGTGGAGCAGTGACCCCTCTACGGTTTCATTTACCCCTAATAGATTTTTCTGGGACCAGTAATCCCGTTCGCTAGCTGAACATCACCTCCTAGATACCCACAGCCGTTAAGGGTTGAGCCATGCTTTTACAGTGACCTTCCAAATTCCTGCAAATAACGCATAATTTTTGAAAAAAAATTGTTGAAATAATCGATAACAAGAATTGAAAATCCTGGTAGCGGTGTCAGGCAGATTCTCAACAAAAAACCTTAACCAGACTGAGAATTATGAACAAAAGATAGAAGAATAGTCTTGATGGCGCCGACTAAATACGTCCCAGAACAGCGCGTGTCCGATAGGCGGAGCCGGTTGCGTAATGTTGCGCGACACGTTATCGGCGGCGCCACGACCGACCGATTTCGTGAACGGCGACCGTCGGCGGCCACATTTGCCCAAACGCTTACACACCAGCAGGCCGCAGAGTTCTGCAGATGCACGTAGATCACAAAATTGCGCATAAGTTGAAGGCAGGACGCGTGATGTAGGGTAGATCAGCGGGCTTCTATTTTTACTTCCAACTATTTTTAATTTAATTTAATTTAATTTAATTTTTAAATGAATTCAATTTAGTTTTATTAGTTTTGTATTTTTAAAATTATTTCAATTATAATTCATTTGCGGGTGTAGCCCATCGGAGGAAGTGCCGGATGTCGCGTGCACCCGATACCAGGTTCCTGGTTCGGATTTCCCGCCCAGACCAACCAAGCCTTCTATCCCTCCGGGGTCGGTGAATTGGTACCAGACTTGTCTGGGAAGGATAAAGCGCTGACTTGTTCATCGGCTGGCCACCGCAAGTCATTGTATGGCCAAATACGCATTCATGTCGCCTCCACGACATCCCGTAGAAGTAGAATGCGTGGCGCATCCCATAGCGGATTAAATAACCCCGTCCTTTATCCTTTATCCTTTATGAACACTCTGTAAAAATCGTTTATAGGACTCCTTAATTTAACATTACTATTTTTGATTTAATTTAATTTAATTTAATTTTTAGCTATTATTTTTTATTTAAAAAAATATAATATATACCATTTTCAGGTCGAATTGGACACTTTTCAAATCAAATTGGACACTTTTCAAACCAAATTGGACATTTTTCAAACCAAATTGGACACTTTTCAAATCAAATTGGACATTTTTCAAATCAAATTGGACACTTTTCACGTCAAATTGGACACTTTTCACGTCAAATTGGACACTCTTCTAAGCTCGCCTAAGACTTTTTAAATCAAAGAGAACTCTCCGAATTGCAACAATCTTTATACTGGTTAAACTACAGACTAAATAAAATGGTTAGAAAAATTTTTGATCAAGGAAAATTTAGATTAACTTTTTTTTTGATTTTTTTTACTTTAGCTGCCCGAATGAGTGTAATAATTTTATAAAATTTTTATTTTGGAGAAAAAATAACAATTTGTATTTTGTTTTAAAGCGCAGCAAAGCAGCAACCATAAAGTGTACTAAAAGACCGGATTGCGCCATGCACTCGAAAAGCTCGTCGCGATTTTATTTGATTAATAGTGTAAATGCTGTTTACATGGAATTACGAGGTATGCGCGCTCTTAACAATTGTACTTGTTGCATTGTCTACAGTTTTTTTTGTTCGAGGAAAATTTCAGAAAATAAATAATTTCAGAAAATATAATCAGCATATACATAATATAAATCTACGAAAGCACTATTCTTCTTTTCCATTTCAAGTAGGTAAAAGAATGTAATACAAAGTGAATAAATACATCAAACACTAAAGGGTTGTCTGCTGCAGTGGCCAAGTTCATCAGTTATAGCAAAACTGGATGATTATGACATTAAAGAGAATACATCAATAAAATATTGTTATATTATCTGCAGGTTTGTGTACAATTTGATTTGAAAAGTGTTCCAACACTATCAAAAAGCTTGGTTATCTGGCAGCTATCTCGCTTGCTGCAGCGTTGAAACAACGCTGTAATCTGCCCGCGCGGAATACGACGCAGCGAAAAGCGACTACCTAAGTAAGATGTTCACCGACGCCCCAGCTTTATCTAAGAAGAGGCATCTGTAGCAGGTTAACGCCATTATGATTCGCGGACGGTACGTGAAAACGACTACATCGCAGAAGGATATCCTCGTCAGGCTCGTGCAGGTTGAAGGCAGATCTGTCCGGGAGGCTGCTCAAATCGCTCGCCTTAACGAGAGTACCGCAAGGGGCATCATCCGTGCTTACAAACAGGATGATGGTGGTGTCCAGCGTAGCCGTGGGGGACGAAACTCGTGGAAGCTAACTCCCGACGTGCTGCGCTACATCGAGGAGACTGTAGAACGACACCCAGGAGACACCTTGCAACAGATACAACAGCGGCTGAAGGAAAAGGATGTCCATCTGGCAATGTCTACGATCTTCAATGCCCTCATTAAATTGAAGATCACTCTTAAAAGATGCCACTACGAACTCGACCGAGTGAATAGCCCATCAACGATTTTGGGCAGGCAGTTATATGCTCTGGAATTTTCGGCACACGCCCCGCCGAATAAGGAGAAGTGCATCTTCATAGATGAGAGCGGATTCAACCTACACCTGCGAAGGACGCAGGCTCGCTCCAGGAAAGGAACACGTGCAAACGTTGTCCTGCCGACGGTCAGAGGACGGATGGTGACACTTATTTTGGCCATGAATACTCAAGGCGTCATCCATACAGGAATCATTGACGATGGGACCTGCACCGGCCCGAAGTTCTGCGCCTTCGTCGAGGAGCTTGTTTCGAAGATGCGTGGTATGCATGGCATGGATGGCGCATGGCTTATAATGGACAATGCTAGAATTCACAAAACCTCAGAGCTGCGGAGAATACTGGAGGAAACGTCCTATGAGCTGAAGTTCCTGTCACCCTACTCCTACATGCTGAATCCAGCGGAGAACGTCTTCTCTAAAGTCAAAGCCTGTGTGAAACGCTTGCTGAACAACCCGACGGCGGACCGCATGCTGAGCTCTCTCATTCAGGAAGGAATTGCAACGGTGACACAGGAAGATTGTGCGAACTACGTGCTCCACATGACGATGAACTTGGCCACTGCAGCAGCTGGACAACCTTTTAGTGTTTGATGTATTTGTTCAATTTGTATTGCGTTCGTGATCTTTGTTGTGTAATTGCACTTACTTTTACTTACAATAGTAGTTTGTTGGTTAATAGTTAAAGGTTTTTGGATGTAGACTAGAATGTTATCTTGTATTGACTGTCATTGTTGAAGTACCCTCTTTAATGTCATAACCACCTTTATTTGAGTAACGTCTTATGTAGTTTTTTGTCTAGTTGAGACATGAAATGGAAAAGGATAACACTGCTTGCGTAGATTTATGTTATGTATATGTTGATTTATACATACCTGTAGACAATGTAACAATTACAGTTGCGAAGAACGCGCATATCCCCACCTTGTTGTTTCATGTAAGCAGCATTTGCACTATCAATCAATCGTCTTGGACAAGTGCATGGCGTAATCTCATCTCTTGGTACTAAAAATTTCCGGATTTCTGTCCTTTAAAACATGCTATCAAGCATTATATTTCCACGAAGAACTAGAATTTTATAAAACTTCAAATAAAGCGTTCACTTATTGGGTAAGTGAATTAAAGGTTTCAAGGAAACATACTGAAATTTTCCTCGAACAAAAAAAAACTGTAGACAATGCAACAAGTACAATTGTTAAGAGCGCGCATACCTCGTAATTCCATGTAAACAGCATTTACACTATTAATCAAATAAAATCGCGACGAGCTTTTCGCGTGCATGGCGCAATCCGGTCTTTTAGTGCACTTTATGGTTGCTGCTTTTCTGCGCTTTAAAACAAAATACAAATTGTTATTTTTCTCCAAAATAAAAATTTTATAAAATTATTGCACTCATTCGGGCAGCTAAAGTAAAAAAAAAGTTCAAAAAAAGTTATTCTGAATTTTTCTTGAACAAAAATTTTTCTAACCATTTTATTGAGCCTGTAGTTTAACCAGTATAAGGATTGTTGCAATTCGGAAAGTTCTCTTTGATTTAAAAAGTCTTAGGCGAGCTTAGAAGAGTGTCCAATTTGACGTGAAAAGTGTCCAATTTGACGTGAAAAGTGTCCAATTTGATTTGAAAAATGTCCAATTTGATTTGAAAAGTGTCCAATTTGGTTTGAAAAGTGTTCAATTTGATTTGAAAAGTGTCCAATTTGGTTTGAAAAGTGTCCAATTCGACCTGAAAATGTATAAATAAAATGAAAATGTATAATATATAAAAATATAATATATAATTACAATTTAGTTCTATTTTGCACTTTTATTTTTTATACTTTTTACTTTTATACTTTATAATTATTTTAATTATATAATTAATTTAGATTATCTGGCAACGACAGCTTATCCTTTTTTAGAGTTTTAATTATAATTTAGTTTTATTTTGTACTTTTATTTTTTATACTTTTTTACTTTTGTATTTTATAATTATTTTAATTAAATAATTAATTTAGATCATCTGGCAACCACAGCTTTCCTGTAATCTAAATACGCATTCAAATTGCCTCCACGATATCTCGCAAAAATAGAGTGCATGGCGCATCTCAAAGGAGACTGATTAACACCGTTCTGTATCTTTTACTCTTTGGAAGCACTGTAAAAGTATTTATAGAACTTCTTAATACAACTTTATTATTTTTACTTTTATTTTATTTTATTTAGCCTACTTTAATGTAATAATTTAATTTAATTTTTAGTTTTTTAATTCTTTATTTTTTAAGTTTTAATTATAATTTAGTTTTATTTCATTTTTGAGTTTTATATTTTATAATTATTTTAATTAAACAATTAATTTAATCATCTGGCAACTATAGATTATTCTGTAATCTAAATACGCATTCAAATTGCCTCTGCGGTATTTCGCGAAAGTAGAGTGCATGGCGCATCTCAAAACAGACTGATTGGCACCGTTCTGTATCTTTTATTCTTTGGAAACACTGTAAAAGTATTTATATTGATTTTTAATTTTAGTCTATTTTTATTTATATTTTAGTTTAAGTTAATTTAGTTTACTTTAATTCAATAATTTAACATATTTTAATTTGTTTTATATTTTTATGATTGCTTCAATTATATAATTAATTTACATCACTTGATAACCGGGGATAACAGATTATTCCGTAAGCCAAACACGCATTCAAATTGCCTCCACAATGTATCGCAGAAATAGAGTGCGTGGCGCATCCCAACGTAGCGGTTGATTAACCCCATCTATTATCCTTTACCTTAGGTTTAATTTATCAACGGCAGTCAGTCAGCCTCACTGTTGGCTGTGGTATCTGTTGTCCCAAAAACATCACCCAACTTTTCCACGGAATTCCCACCCTAACCGGGAAATTCTGCTCAGAAATCAATAACAACGATCGATGTCGACTGATCGTTAGAAACTGTTTGCTTGTTGTGACACTTCTGCTCAGAAATCAATAGCAGCGATCGACATTGATTGATCTTTGGACACTGTTTGCTTGTTGTGACAATTGTGCTCAGAAATCAATAACAACGATCAATATCGAGTGATTGCTGGACACAGTTTGCTCGTTGTGACACTTTTGCTCGGAAATCAATAACAACGATCGATATCGATTGACCGCTGGACACTGTTTGCTTGTTGTGACACTTTTGCTCAGAAATCAGTAACAACGATCGATATCGATTGACCGCTGGACACTGTTCGCTTGTTGTGACACCTATCCGTCGGCCAACATTTCGATTTTCATTTCATGATTTCCGCCTTAGCGGTATACTCCCGAAACACTGACAAAATCGATCTATAATGGAAGGCAAAAATCAGTAAGTCGATTAATAATTTTCAGCTGGTCGATATAGTTTACACGCAACTGCGAACGCGTGCACGTGATTTCCTCATCATATGGTTAGCCCTGGATAAAAATTAAGTCGATCGATTTGGACACGTCATCCGATACGGTGTATCGACCGATTTTATTGATTTTTGCTGTAGAGTGCGCATCCAAACAGTATAACCGACATTACCAATCATACGCCTTTTTCAGAAGACTGTCAGTCCGTGCAATTCTTTAGGGATTATTTTTCCCGATTAGCAAACCGGTTTACTGGAAATCGCAGTCAATTAAAACTCGCTAACCAGATCACTGGTTCTGAAATGCAACGCACTTCGCAGAAATCATAACTGCCGGGAAGAGTACAAAACTTTGTGGAAGTCCGTTTCCGCTCGTGAGATCGCTGCCAAGAACGCATACATCCTACGCCTACACCTCCTCGGCTATCAATGAAAGAGCTTCAGCAACCGTCCCTATGATTGCAATTATATCGACGAAACCCTGTGCGCCATCTCTTTCCTCTCAGACAGCGTCAGCAGTTTTGTTGGAGAGTTCGCCGCACAAACACTGCCCACGCGGGATACTTCGGTATTGCCTAACCAGCCGATTTTTAGTCACGATAAGACGGGGAAGTTCAGGGTGGACTAATCAGGTAATGTCTTAATGGCTGTTGCGGCAACAACCCGTTATTGATCGTATTGAGATATTGATCCCCGAAGTACACAAGGATATCTACAACTATTTGGTGTTCAACTGCTAACCCAATCTATCGATATTGAGTATATTGTTGAAGGCAGGCGATGGAGTGGTGATGGCTGCCGGGGGATGAAGGAGCTCCGGAAAACATTACTATGGTGGACTGATAAGCATTTCTTTGTACCGTGTGACCGTCGTCGGTTGGTGGTACCTAGTTAGGTTGGTAACTTGCCCTCAAGCTACTTGGCTGAGCTTTTATGCGCGCTGCCCCGTCGAAATGGAAACATCTCTGTGAAATGAAAACATTTCTGCCGAGGAATTTCTCAGATCAGTTAGGCCTATGGCATAGTCCCGCGGAAGTGTCCGCGGAACGGGAATAATCTAGTCGGGACCCAACGCGCGCCCAATAGCCGCAGTCCGCAACACCCATTTTTAGCGGATCGTCGGCAGCGGTCGGTGGACGGGCTGGTATACTTCCAGTCCGCGGGACGACCCTGTGCAATGCACCGCGGGAGGCTGTCGGTCGGTGTTATCAAAAATGTCTAACTCGAAAGCGACCGATTCCTGAACTTGGAACGTTCCTAATTCACGGAATGATAAGCGCGCTCCAGTGCGATTATCATTCATTGTCGGCCGTCGTCTTCCGCGGTGCACCTTCCGTCCACGGACGTTCCGCGGGTACTTCTGCGTGACTATACCATAGACCTTAGTGATAAAATCATACTATACCAAATCAATGAATGAATATAAAACTTTTCTCACCCTAATCTGCGGTAGCTTTTCGCTACAAGTTATGTTAGAGGGCGTTCAGAGCAGCGTCACGTCGCGACCCGACGTAACGATAAACTCACATTTCGATCAAGCGACGTCGTGTCGCCCCGTTGCGATGTGTTCATACCTGGAGCCGAATTGATCAACGGCTTACGTAACCTTAACGGAGATTTGTAAGCGAAACGCTCAGATAACGCGAGTTATCAAGCGATATGGTGAGCGATAAGCCGCTTTTCGCTTACAATTCTTAAGGGCTGGGCACACTCCTGCTGCTTGACGCAGCTTCAATGATGAAGAATAGGGCAGAGACGCAGAGTACGTGTCTCTGCGTCAGGGGCGGCGGCGCGCTTATGGCACACTTCGCTTCAGCGTTGACGCCCGGCGTCAGCGCTGCAAGCGTCAGCTTCACGGAATGAGCTCGGTCATTCCGTGAAGCTGACGCTATCGATCCTGAGCAAGAGATAAGATAAGAAAGATAGGAAAGCACTTTCCTCAACCAAACCAGCCAACCGGTCAGCTGAGCGTGGTTGGTATTGGTCCAATGCCGACACCAGAGAAAGAAAGAACGACCGCCCCTCACCGCTAACATGTCCTGAGCCTGAGAGCGACGTCCCGCCCAGTTTTTGACGCACTAAAGCCGCTGCCGAGTGTGCCCAACCCTTTAAGGTTACATAAGCTGTTGATGAATCCAGCCCTGCAGCGAACACCTTATCGCACGCATTATCAGCATCGCCACGCGATGACGTTCATAGCACCATGGTGTTCATAGTACCAACACCCTCGCAGAAGAGCGCGACGCGATGATCGCGTTGCACCGACAGTGGGCTTTGTGTCGCGAACGCGAACGCTCTGAACGCTCCCCTTAAAGAGTATGTTAGAAGAGTGGGATTGAGAACAGACGTCAACATGGGAGATATATTGGGCTGTTCGATAATTAATGTCGGTTTTTCATACTTTTCAAAATCAATTTATTTATATTAACAACAAACATTAATCAGTGACATATTGATCAACTTGTTAGATGACCTTTCGCCATCTTTCGGTTGAAATTTAATTATTTGACTGTAACACAACAGGTTTGTCCCAGTGTATGTAGGAGAAATATTAGAAGTCAGGAAAATTAATTTCAAAGCAACTAGAGGAGTATCTTTACTCAAAACCTTTTTAGGGAGAGGAAACTTCGTCAAAAAAGAAAAAAGCACCTGCTGCTATTTAGAGGAATGTGTTCAGAATAATCAATCCAAATTTACATTGTTATTCAGTTTTCTGTCTTAGATGTATAGAACTGGATTTGCCTCCTTTGGTACTGGTTGAATTCATGTTTTCATTCTTGACTGGAACATTGAGAACGCCGCGACTGCAAATGGTAGACGGAGCGGTAGCAGTTGATTAGCTAGGGAAGCAGGATAGGATTTTTCTCATATCGAATATGTCCACCTGGAACTGGAAAAGTGACCATAGCCGAGAACTCCAATATTCTCCGATACCTAGCAGTTGTAAAACATGGATTCTACCTAGTTTGGCTTTAAAATCCTTACCCGTTTTGCATTTTATGAGGACAGATGGAGACGCTGCAGCCATCTTGCAACTGTATAGAAAGGTACATGGAACATTCTCGTATGATTTGGCCTAAGGATTCTTCTATAGTGCAAACTGAACCTCCAGTTCTTGCACTACTTGGTAGGAACGTTCAGTGCTTACTAGTCTCCATCCTGATTTTGCCTCGAAGAATACAAAAAAAGAATACAAGGTCGCTATGATAGGTCGCCTATGGTCTGTGCTGCAAACTTTTCACCTCATTTCTGTCATCTGAACGACATAGCATTGTACTCGAATTTGACCCGGGATGAATGCGGTAATAAACCAGTCTTGTGAAAGTTTTCTAGACCTTCTCGAGCTTAAGTATTTGCTCTTTTGAAAACGGGTTCCACGCAAGTGAACAGTGCTCCAGATGGGGCAAAACGCATGATTTGTATAAGCGAGTCAAAATCTAGGCGTTGTTGCTATGAATATTGCGAAAAATTGAGAAAACGGAGGTGAATGCTTTCCTTATTACTTCATTGATGTGCTCTGAAATACCGAGTTTAATGTCATTCATCATCCCAAGATCTCTGGAAACGTCACAGGTCTTGAGAGCAACGCCATTGATGGTGTACTGATTCCTTGATCCTACTCCAATGTGCATGATAAAGCATTTATGTAAATTGATAGTCCGATCCCATTTCGAAGTCCAAGTAAAAAGTTTTCCAATAAATCACGCCTTTGCGATCGATCAGTTTAGGGTCCTTGCTCTTAATTTCTTCATTCGATTTCGATAGCCAGGGATGAAAGGAGACATTCGATCTAATATTTTGTTTTCTTGGAAGCAGCTCGTAATAGCTTATTCCCTTGTAGTCTCACCATACGTAAAGTTTAACCTTATTTTGCAGTATGCTAGCATGTAAGTCGATTTTGAAGCCGTATTTTGCCCGCTCCAAGATCGCTATCGGACTACGTTATCACCAGCAATCCATTTTTCATTTTCCGTTATGACACCTTTTAGAAATGTGTCGTTTTGGCTACGATTCAGCAAAGGGTCGCATATGTTAATGCGTTTGGTGAGGTTATACCTCCACGACGAAAGTTGTACATTCACTCTACATATCAAATGCTGTCAAGTGCAAGTCAAGGTGAAGAGGTGCATTTAAGATATTCTGGGCATTAAAACAGTTTATTTGCAATGGCGGTTCAGATTTCCTAGTTGACCTCTTCACTCTTGATTCTCATGTTCCGATCGTGGTAGTAGAACATGTCATCTAATAAGCCTTCCGTCTTCTCCATAATCGTCTCCATATGCTGAAACATTTGGACATTTCATTTGGACAATTTGTGCCTACTCGTAGAGGTGTTCTATTTTGCTGACCTTCTTCTGCTTCTCCTCGTCAGGATTTTTGAAGATCACTTCGAAAAGCGGTCCAATCATTGGCACGATCATGAATGCGCCCATCGGAAAGAAACTTCTATACGCTTCTTTCAACTGAAATTGACAACGTTCTTTTCAAGAACCACTCCTTATTGTTATTCTCTTCTATATGAATTCTACCTGTTCGAGAGTGTACGGCATTTTCTTGTCGCCAACTTCTTCTTTCATATATCCATAGAAATCCTCGACAAGTTCTTCCCAGTGGGCGCGACGATCCTTTGCACTCAGACATGCACAGAAGAGTTGAACGAGATCTGTTGCTGAACAACCGAAATGACATATCTGAAAAGTTTACGATGCGCTACAAGCAAGGAACTTTAACATAAGAGATAGCATTCTTCCTACTATTAGCACTAGCCTATTGTGTAACGTTATCTTAAAGAATTCAGGGTGTATTGATGGTTAGAGGTTGGACATTCCTCACCTGACGAATTTCTGCTTCTATACTTTAATATACGCTAATTATATCTTTGATTGTTAATGCTGCTGTGTCAAACGAGGTTATAGGTGGATCAGTTTACTGAGCGGCCTAACGTTTCGACCTGTTCCTCGTCTTCAGAGGCCTAAAAGTGGTTCAAGATTTAAGATTTGTCACTTACCTGACCAAGTGCCTTACCCTCCCACCTCTCCGGCATAGTCCGTGTCAAAACGAAAAACCCTAATGCACGAAAAATAAACTCACCCGCTAATCCACCGTTGACGCCGAGTGGCGACGTCGCTACCGCTATCGTTAGTAGCCTAGTGGTGACTGAGACATACTGTGTCATTTCGTACTGATTATACTGAGTATACCAGTTTACACTGATTATACTGAGTATACCAGTTTACACTGATTATATTGAGTATACCAGTAGGAACACACATGTCATCACCGGTTGTTCTATAGCTCACAATGCAGAAGGAATAGTGAGAAGTCACTACTAATCGAGGGTAATTTCGACTTTCCAGCCCTGGATTCCTTGCGGAAATCCAGAATGCTTCCAACGCTTTTCTAGACGAATTGCCGACCTGATAACTATGCAATTAACATCAAACTCGGTTCCTCCATGCGTTTCAACCCTGTGCTTGCCTGACGTACTAGATAAAATACCAAAATACCACGTTACTTGCTAGCCAAGTGTTCTTTAATGCTAACTGACAATACCTTTCCAGTTTCCCCGATGTTTATTTGATTGCAAGTCCCACACTCATGTTGCTACACTGCGCCAACTTTTATCGCAATCTCCCATCTTATTGTGGAAGCATACAACACAGTCTTCTGATATAAACTCCCTATCGTAGAGCCTATTTCGGACTAGCTGCTTCTTGATGTCGTTATTCGGAATGTTAGCAAGCACAACATCACCTTCTAGCTGAACCCGAGCTATGCTCCGCTGTATGGCAGAAGTGATATCATCAGAAATAAAGGAAAGACAAAGGTGTGTACGATCTCGGCGTGGTACATTGCGTTGCACAGTGCGGCCCTTTGGTGGTGTTGTGGAACCACATAGCCATTTTGGCAAGCGGTCCTTGAGGCCTCAGTGACTCTTGTCGACTTTTCGGGCCTGTGCATACATTGCGTGCAGTTCTAAACATGTTCCGCACAACTGCAGCTGTAGTATGTGCAGAAGATGCATGGACCAATTGTAATTATATTTTTATTATACGGTATTATACAGTAAGGGTGGGCAACAAGGAGATGAGGGCGAACACCCTGTCAAGGCGACGTAGACGTGTCTTAGGAACGGGGCTTGGCTATCTTGCTTGGTACGTTGCTAAAAACTATGCAGGTTGGGTATAACCCGAACGATTTAACAATATTTTGTAAACGTGATACTGAACCATCATTTGTATTTTTGTTCTTATTGTCTGCCTTTATTCTTATGTATGTCGACTCGTTCCCATTCAAAACTAAGAGATTCTTATTTACGGTATCCTATCCTGAATAGCCTCTCTGAACGAAGTTGGATGGACCCGATATCCCTCTTGTTAAAATAATATGCGGTTGCGCACCATCGTGCGACGTCGTCCCACAGGACAGACTGGCTGTCGCGTACCATTGAGCGACAGTGTAGTCAACGTGTTAAGCCTTTCTTAAACTATGTTTCACAAGGTCCAGCGACTTAACTAAAGCGTTTGCCATCTTCCCCATCGATTTCCTGGGACTCGTATTGACTCCCAGCGAATGATTTTTGCATTTTTAGCTTTAGTTTATTTGACTTTTGCATGCTTTACATTTTCGAAATACGCTAGTGAAGATGACCACTAATACATATTGATGAAAACAAAAATGTCTAATTATGCATAATGGATTATTTTTAAATTACCCTAAGAGTGGTTTTCAGATTTTCAATCCAACGTAACAACTACCTGATAGTCGATAATTGCTGCCAGTTTCAGCTTCTCTCCGTCGGGTCTCCAGAGTATATTCATTGACCACAAATCTCCATGGCACAAGACAGGATCCATTCCTGTTTACGTACTTCTTAGAATTTAGTTAAATCTATTATCGATTGATAACATAACCTACAAATTTCTAATCTATGTGCTTACCAAACACGTCGGCTAAGTTGCCGGCTCTATCGAGGTCAACCATATCCGGAATCCTATCCTTCAAGTCATCGGCTCTCTCAGCTAGTTTCCCACCTTCCATCATGCGGAACATATTTGTAATGTCATCCAACACCTGAGAAAAATTGGATCTGTTTTGGTAAGAAAAGTGCTTTCTTTTCATGGTATCTCTTTGTACCTAATAGAATCTTCCAAGCTATAATTCTGCACGCCATGAGATTACGAGCACCGTATTTCTGTGTGAGACCGGAAGCTGGGTCTTGCGGCACCGCACCGCGACCCGTCCATCTCCCTCCTGTCGTGGTGGGACCCACGCCTCCACTGTGATGGAAGCCGAGCCGCGGACGTGTTGTCACGATTGTCGCGCCCCTGTGATTTGCCGGGCGCGTTGTTTCCCACGGTGACTTGCCGATGAGGCGCTTCGACCGGTCCAGGTATGAGAATGTGGTTGACGTTAGCAGTCGATCGGCTCAAGCTCTGCGCTTTCGATTCTGCAAGTTGACATCGATCGTTTCTACGCTCCTACGCAACGTTAGCTGCTCCCTTCTCTATACTCCCATCCTGTAGGACGGCCATCGTGGAGCATCGGTTCTACAGTTTGTCTTCACTGCTCACTGCTGGTAGCAGCACCAGGAGAGGGCATTCTAGTGAGCTCTGCGCTCACACCAGCAGCCTCAGGAAAGTTTCATTCAATGAGCAAGAAGACTCAAAGAGGATTTTCTAAGCCTATTTCTCTATTTCCGTCTGGTGAATGGTATTTTCAGCTCAATACATCTCGCAATAAATTTCATGGAGCTGCCGAGTGTACAGCCGGAAGAATTGAGCGGATCCAGGGCATGATGAAAAAACGACTGCAAGACATTGTGCAGCTCTTCGAATCTCCTCCCAAACGTACGAAGCATTGTGTACAGTAGTTCCTTTGCGACTCTCGGATTGCGTTTAAAAATACCCATCCCCGTGCAATCGATTCGGTCAGGTGTTCACGGTGGAGCGCGCTTGCGCACCGCACAGTGGAGCCGACGCGGGACAAGGCGTTCGGCGCGTTTGGATCGTCCGCTGTTGGACAGCGTTTCTAAAGGTTTCTGAGCTTCGGGATTCAGAAGACGCACCGTCGATTTCGTCCAGTTTTTCTGCGGGTAGGGGTGTATAACTCTCAAACTAGCTCTCAAACTATCCAACTAAACTTTCATACTCTCAGCCAAGAACTCTCAAATCTCAAATAGTCAGTTAGTTGAAATTTAAAAATGCCACAAAGCGAGAGAACCGAACCCCCGATCCCACTCGCCAAAGCGCCGCCACTACCCGCTGCGCCCCGAGCGGCCTGCCTGCCACGCCATCGCGGGCATACAAGAGCGTACGAGAGAGCCAACGTGCAGGTTTCGCGCTCCACCGCGAACAACAACCGAATCGATTGCACGCAGGGTATTTTTAAACGCGATCGCTAAATCTCTTCGCGTCCAAAGGCGCCAGGTTCATCGCGGCATGGCGACATGCTGCGACATTCCGGCCTGATACTTAATTGTGTACGGTGCTCCTAAACTTATTATATGTCTATGGGGCGATAGAATAGCAAAAGGTCCAGCGGAATGCTGTAGTTTTCCTTATTCGTGTCATTTTGTGCCTGCTTGCTGGTTGCATGGTGTAATCCTGGCTGGAAGTCCTAGCACGGAAAATAACTCTGAAATGTAGCCAACCAATGTAGTCAAACAACTATGATGATTTCTGACGATGGGAGCTATCTGATTCTAAAGAGAATTAGTTGTTGCTATATACTGGAGCATATTTGCTGATTCGTACGCATATATGGGGTGATATACCTAATTCTTCCGGTAGTGCATATTGAGCGCTTGTTTCGTTTGTCATTTTGGGACTTTTAATCACCTTAGGCAAGTAATTTGTGGTTGACTGGCCTACCTCTTTCATAAACATTGATCCGAAAATGTTTTTAAACGGTCCTTCGACGAACTTCTTGCGGTCCTCTTGTGGTACGTCGAGCGAATGCGCTTCAATGACGGCTTTATGTCGCAGAATCTGAAGAGACGTCACTGAGTGCACTTTTTACAAAGTATTTATTAGGGCGTCCCATAGTTTTCCGGGCTATCATACCATTTTTGTTAAAATTTATTACGACAAGATAATGACATAGGGTATCCAATCGATATATTCTCCACCTGTGGCCACAGTTTTTTCTCCAGCGATTGGGCCAAGAGTGGATTGCATTCTCCCAAAAAGAAGCTGGCCTGCTGCCAATCCATTCGTCGATTGCACACTGAACTTCTTGGCGCTGCGAGCATCGTTTGTTCATGAAAAAGTGAGCAAGACTATGCTGCTTAGTCACAAAGGATGATATCTGGTGAATACGCAGGATGTGCCACAATTTCGATAGACTCCTTTATCATCGCTTCCTGCTTTCGTTTCATTCGATGCAGGCGTGCATTATCCATTAACACACAAGTAGTAACGAACCTCGGGTACTTCTCAAGCAGCCTACGCTTCGTTTCCTGCATATCTTCAATGAACAAGACTGCTGTAAACGTCTATTCATCGGTAAGAGCGAGTGGTGCACGACTTCGGCCCGACTTGTCTTCCAGTATGCTTCTTGTCCGTAATGCCGTACATTCCCTTCCGGAAACTATTGAAACAAGCTTCACACATCGACTTGCTGCAGGCGTCTGGACCTAACAAAGCACGATAGCTTTGTTGGCAGCGTACGCAGACAGTCCAGAACGAAAGTTATGAAGAAGCAGGTCGCGATTTCGGCAGTCGGCAGGGCAGTAGGCCGATAGAGGTAGTTGATATGCTATTGCGAAATATATTCGATTCACCTTCTTGTGCCAAGAAAATATACCGTTTGGATCTTGTGTAAGGAAGTTGTAACGCGCGAAACACTCATGATCAAATAGCCCAGAAAATTATGGGACACCCTAGTAATTTTGAAGATGCTTTAGTTTTTCCATTTTGTGAGAACCTGTTTACGAAAACATAGTGGAACAAATATCTTGTAACCTCTATCCCAACTGCTCTAGATTGTGTGGAAAAGTTTCTGTTTTTTTTAAACTTTTGCCGCCTTTAAGAGATCAAAAAGGATTCTATTGATATGCAAAACTGAGAAACTGAGAAGACTATAGAAAGAACTGCTGGCCTAAAGCTAAACTCTGCGCATCCCGAATCTGTGCCATCAAGTTTGAAGACGTTGTTCTCGATGCTTTAAGATCGCACATGCTCTGAAGAACGACAACTGGCCTGTTTCACTTCGCTTGGGCTGACGTTCTCGAAAACGTGCACTCCTTTGGTGCCTTCGAGATACTCCATAATGATGTATCCTTTAAGCGGATTGCTTTCAGATAACTCTCTCATATAGTAGATCTGAAACTGTTTTGCTGAGAATGCCTGCCTACAAATGGGAAAAATACCTATTCTTAGTAGACAGACTCATAGGCTTGGTTCAAAGGGAATTTTGCAAGACCAACCTTTGGAATGGTGATCTTTCCCTCTGGAATCTCGGCTAGAAATTTGTAGACGGTCACTTCAGTGTTGTGACACTAAAGTGTGCACTCAAATTGAAGAATGTTAAAAATTTGAATGGTAGCAGAAAATGCACCAGCAATAGTGAAATTGTTTAGAAGGAGCGATAAAAATAAGATGGCAAAAACGAACACGCTTTTGAATGATCTCGAAATTCTCCATGAAGGCCGGATCACTGAACGCATTGACAACATTCTTTTTCTTTGAAATCTCCTCGGCGAATTTCTGCATGACGATTTGGGTGAGAATCTGAAGGGATATCATTAGTTCTTTCTAATCAACAATAAAGGAAGGGTCGACTAGACACCCCCGACCGACCTTGACGATGAATACGTTTGGAAGTTGTTTGTCCTTGTGCTGCCAGTCCGGCTCGATTATCAAAATTTTCGACATAAATCCCTGCAATGCTTATAAATAATATTTATCTCAAGCCACACCAAGATTGTAACACAGACAGCACTCAGGCTAACGTTTCGGCGTTCTCGCCTTCTTCAGAGTCTGGAATGAGACGAAATCAATCTGAGAAACTATCCCCCAAACGCCATTTCATTTTACGCAAAATGGTTTGAGAGACCACTAGACCAAAGAAACGGTGAACCAGGATGGCTAACCTTTAGTAAGTGGACTAGTGGCGTCCACCGGGCACCAGCTGGAAGTCTAACGAGGGTGACTGAAGCTAGAGCTCCAGGAACTACCCGCCTGGTGGACCTCTTGGGTCATGACCTTGTAGGGCAAAACCCACAGATGACTACGAATGATGCCAGCTCCTGCGTCACTGCTACACACTCATCCTTCCTATTGATTCCAGGTGACCTAGCCGCAATCCAAAGCGCTTCTAGGGTCCGCCGCGCCGAGATGTGTTCACGCGCCAGGACGGTGACTGCGACCCCGAAACAGCTGTTTGCGTGCGATAGCGCCCTATGGTCGCCCAGAGGGGTGGCGGCGTTGGATCTATTTAGCTCATCAAGGTGCTCCTTTACCCTGACACATAATGGCTGGGAGGTTTCCCCAATGTACTCCTGCTCGCATGTGAGGCACTTAATGAGGTACGCAACACCCGTAATCATACAATCTCCCGGTTTTCCGTAGGGACAAATAGTGCGCGATGGTGTAATGCATATGCAATCGTACAAACGGTTGCGGACCAGCTGACCGTTTAAATTCATAAGTGTTATTTCTACCACCCTAACCATTTCGTGAAGGTCGGCCTTTCGACACATGCGCGTAACATGCGCGTATTGCAGAGCTTATGCCATCCGAGATGAACGGCACGCAGAATGCAACTTTCGTCTGTTCTTCCGCGGACCTCCCTCCACCCGTAGCTCGTCGACTACGCCTGTTTTCTCGCTCCTTATAGGGATAACCGCTTTGCTGAGCTATAAGGCGAGCTTTATTTATCGAGGATTCTCTTTCGGCGGTGCCAGAAGAAACCGTGCACGCTGTACGAAACATGTTTTGCTCAATCTCCTTCTTAACACTGGTGGGATGCGCGGAGTTGTAGTGCACAATGATATTTTTGGATGTAGGCTTACGATACCACCTAGTTTTGTAACCACCCTCGAAAAGTTGGATGTGGACGTTAAGGAATGCAAGCCAGTTATTTGTAGGCTTTTCACGCGTGAAGGAAAGATGTTCCTCGAAGAAGGAAAGATGTAAGAAATCCCTGCAATTCTCTTATTGAATTTGTTAGAGATACCGACGACACTTCAACGCTTAATGTGCATTAGTTGAAGCTTTTGGATGGCCTCGTAACGTGTGCAAAGAAAACAGTAAGAAATCATTCATTGCACTTGTGTATGCGCTTCACCAAAACCGAAAAAAGTGAAGGAAATATAGAGTGTCTAAAAAATGTGTACATTGTTTGAAAAGTGATAACTTTGCTCACGTACAAGTCACTGAAGAAGTTAAAGGCTCATATAAAAACTTAAAAAAATAGAAATTGCCTGATATGTGAGCGGTATGGAAGCTGTTGAAGATGTCTAACTTGAGGCTCGTATGAAAGTATAGGGCAACGAGATTTCTGCTGTGTGCAAATAGTCAAGATTGGCCATGCCCCCGCCTGAAACCTTGCATTTCAGACTGGATTGATTGTACATGGCCTGAATGCTTGTCACAATTTTATTACTACTTGGTCAGACGAACCTATTCTTTCAACGTTTTCCGTCGCCCAATAGCAGTAATTATGCCGATTAACCTCTCCATTCAGCTAGAGCTTGATGTAAATCTTAAGCTTTATTCGGCTGATTTCGTAGATATGTTTATAAATTTCCGACATAACCCAATTATTAAAAACATCACAGAACTCATAAATATTTGCTTTAAAAATGTTAACGAAAACTTTCTGTTAGTAAACAAATACAAAACATTCTATAGTGACTCACCTTTTAAAAACGGTAATTTCAGATCTTACAAAAAAGAAGATACAATATATATGCTAGATTATTTATTAAAGAACGCTTACTGCATGCTTGGCAACTCTAATTATAGACAAATCGAAGGAGTTCCACTGGTAATACCACCCCAATTATAACAGATTTTACTCTATGCTTATTTAAACTTAAAAGCTCATCTAACAATTTTCTATTTAATAAAGTTTTCCTACCTTATAAACACATGGATGACATATTAATTATACATAATCTAGAAAATAGTTACATTGAATATAAATTATAAATTATTTAGTGGTTAGCAAAATTGTTTAAGTTTAAATAAAACTAACGTTGATGACAAAATATGTAACTTTTGGACTTAGCAATTACAGTAGGCTGCGACATATTGTACACTAAACAATATAATAAGACGGATTTTTTCACTTTCAGAATTCATATTTCCCCCATAGCTCTACTTGTGCCAGCTACGCCTTTAAAAAATAAATAAATCATACTGAGGCTCCACGCATATCTCGAAATTGTACGAAAAAGAAGGCTTCATAAATAGATTAAGTAGGTTAATTAACAACATACTAATGTTGGAGTATAGTTAAAAACGTTATCTTCCAAGCAATCATCTCATGCATCCTTAATAACAAAAATATTTCCTATACATATGAGCTTCCCAATTCTTTTAAGGAAACGTATAAGTTTGTTGATGGAATATTCCAACAACTACTATAGTTACAATTTAGTTTTAAGAATATCCCCTTTTTTCTTTTAGTCCACGCCCACTGCACTTTCCCGCAAATATTTTTGATCTCGTTTGGTTATAAATAGCGTACCACACTCTTGCTGTTACGCTACCACTCCCTGCCCTACTGATGATCCTCTGGGAGTAATGGTAACCGCCCTTTGTTTTCAATACCCTGTATAGGAGGGCTAAGAGGTGAAACAGAATATTTCACTTTAACCACTTGAAATTCTGCCACCTGATCACCTGGCTTCTTAATGTTTGATAGCTGGAGTTTCTATATTGTGCCTGGAAACTCAACATATTTCTAGAGTAACTCTTTCGCTTAGGTCATAGATATTCGCAGCTAATTCGACGACTAAGAGTGCTGTCTACCATTGATCTCTTGCAGTTTTGACGAATTGCAACCAGCACAGCAATGCCGAAAGTGAACTGGAAACGTAAATTCTCCATTATCTTCTTGCTAGATTCAGTACCAAATGAATCGCCGCAGCCAGGGAAACGTCATAAAAGGCAGAAAAGTAAAATTTAATTAGGTGTAAGGATTTTAAAAATTGAACTGGGCAGCACCACTTATGCCTGTGTACATAATTAAGCGAGATACGACGACGGTATTGGGTCAGGTCACAGTAATTAGGACCTTTCTTAATTGCGGCAATGGTTTTCAGGCTTCCACCTGCTTTTGAATGGCGATCGCATGAACAGTGATAGGTAGGGTGATGCTAAGAGCCTCTGTAAACTTTGGTGAGAAAGTTTGTACTTTGAAATAAGTTATCATGATGCAAAGCAAAAAACGCGTTTTAGCGTCGCAAACTTCAATTGGTTGAATGTTAAGCGGCGGTTCAGTATTCTCATCTCATCATCCTCATCATAATTTTTTCCTCCATATCGAAATAGTTCCATTCCATATTTGATGGCGTCTGTTTTTTTGCTACGGCGTTATGATTTAAACGACTTTTCATCCTGATAAAGAATAGATCGAAAAACTTTTAAGCATGTTAGATGTTACATATGTACTGGGTGTCTCAAAATGTATACTGGTTGAAAGGTGATAACATTGCTCACAGTGAAGGTACTAAAAAAATAACGGCTCATAAAAGCTTGAAAAGCGGAAATTTTTTGACACACGATTGGTATGGAATGCGCCATGCACACGTATGAGATTCTGCATTTCACACTCGATTGATTGTGTTTCGCTTGAATGCTTGTAACAACATTTTTTCTGTGCCGTTGTCATATCTAAAACGTGCATTGTAGAGAAGGATTATACGCAGACATAGTGTTCCGGGAATGATTAGATAGATGAGCGCCAAAAATTGATTAAGAAGATATTTGAGATTAGTATAGCCTTAAGAAATAGGAATAAAAAATTGAAAAGATTGTCGAGATTGTCTGCTACGAGATTTTTTGTACACTTACCGTTCAAATCGAAATCGTTCAGCTTTTCTTGAGCTCCACAAAACGTAGTTTCCATTTTTAGTAATCCAATTTTGTCGCAACTAATCGCTGAAGTTTGCATGAACATAAACATCTCCCAAGATGTTGGGATTAAAGTCGCTTGAGTACAATAAGGAAATCAGTTGATCTTAAGATGCTTTTCAGATTTCTCTCCCATAAAGTCCGTACAAATCCATTTTCTGTGGTTATCGGTCTAGAATAAGGAGTTTAGCTTTCGCTATATGTGCCGTTTGTGAGGATAGCAATCAGATCAACATTCTTGATTATTTAGGAGTTTATAGCAAAAACTTCTCAGGTTGTCAAAAAATCTTTGTCAACTGGTGCGTACTTGTGACTGTTTCTTCCCTTATTGAATCCATTCTAATGTCTTCTTCTGTTGTTACCGTGTTGCTACACCCCGTTAGAACGCTACCACCACGCTGCGAATGATCATACTACATTTTATTTATTTTATTTTGACGTCAGCGACACGTCTTCTGAATCCTGATGCACGTTGAACGACGTATTCAGCACGTGTTCTGAACTCCAATACACGGTTATTTTTGAAGAACAGGTCAAGCTGGCTATTTATGACAAGAAGTTCCTGCCAAAAATAGCGCAAAATTTGAATAGGAGTGTAAAAATGCCCGATATTCTGTAGTGGCTACACACTTTTGAAACAAACAAAAAAAATTCAAAAACGCCTAGTTTTTGCCGGAGATCAAGCTTTTTTCTGGAAAGAGCAAGCTAGCTATTTTCGTCTACGGGGAATCCAATGCTGCTAAGGCCAGTTCGTAGAAACGAACGCGAAACGTGAAATTATCAATTTCAAGGTGGCTACATACTTTTGAAGCGCACTGTATATATAATCGGCTAATGTCACGTGTATGTCACGAGGAGGGGGACTGACACCAAGAGATGCCTACGACAGTGCGGCGTATGCCAGCCGGGCTTTCTTTGAGCTTAACCATGGGCGATTGTTGGCGAACTACATCCGCGGCGGCGGATCGTCAAAGTTTGTGATATTTTGAGGAGGCAACGCGTCAGGGTATGGATGGAGATCAAGTGCGCAGCGCCCGGAATGAGAACGCGTGCCGCAGACGTCGTCCAACGTGCACAGGGATCCAGAAGACGTGTGGCAGACATCGTCCAATGTTGTTGTGGTTCAGAACACGTGCCGAAGACGTCGCACACGTGCGCTGGGATTCAGAAGACGTTCCTAGACGTCGTCTAACGTGCGTAGGGATCCAGAAGGCGTGTCGCAGACATCCTCCAACGTGTGTTGGAGTTCAGAACACGTGCTGAATACGTCGTTCAACGTGCATCAGGATTCAGAAGACGTGCCGCAGACGTCATCCAACATGTGTTGGGATTTAAAATACGTGCTCTAGACGTCGTCCAACGTGCGCAGAGATTCCGAGTAAAGGAGACCAGTAGGAAGGGGATCAGTGAAGAGGGCAAAGGAGGACCACTAGAGGGGGAATAAAGGGGAGCCAGTATTTTTCCTCAATATCGTCCAATATGCGTTGGGTTTCTGAAGACGGATCAAAGAAGTCGTGGCACGTGTATCGGGGTGCAGAAGTGTCATAGACGTCGCGGCAACGTGAGTCTGAACTCAGTGTCACATGTGAGTTTTTGACTAACTATTACTTCGCCAGCACATAGATAAGCAAGTATTAGCGGGGAAGGGGAGTGAAAGAAGGTGGGAGGGTGACTATGGGATTCGAGGGAGTAATATGTATTGTCATCGGGCAGTAAACGTTGTCGACCTCTCGACCAATACCGATCAATTTTAGTCATTTTTCTGCAGATTAAGCCCTTCGGATTGGAGCTCTTACTATCTGTTTCTGCCACGTAGAGAACGGGTACTTCGGAGAATAAATCTCGTGCATGCGATAGAGAGTGGATGGGCTCCGTAGGAGCAGAAGGATTCTGCTCTACCATATCCCGCTGCACTAATCTATATGGTAAAACCTGTTTTTACTTAATAAGTAAAAGCAAGAAGCCCTAGAGGAGAATGGAGGGAGATTGGGGTTGTTCTATTCACGGAGTTTGGGGGCGAAGCCCCCCAACCAGACGTTTGGCGACCGCTAGGCCGCTGAACGTCTGGTTGAATGAATATATGAATAAATAAAAGATGGGTAACAAAGCTTCGAAGTACACATTCACTCACGTAGCCTTCGCCAATGTCCTTAGCGGTTTTATTTGGGCCGAATGTTGCGACAGTGTCCAGCTCTCTCTGCATGTCCTCCTCGATGTCGATCCAGGTGACATGGGTACCGCAGAGGCCATCGGCCACAGTATAGAGATTCTTTGACATATAAGACCTCTAAAGTAATAGACTTTTATACCTGACACGTGTCAAACCAGACAGCGACGGAGATTGGAAGGGGGAATTTAAAACGGACCTCAGAACAGCGACCGCTGTCGTTTTATGCGCTCAGCTTATCATGCACGACGAGTCTTGTTATCAGTTCGTATCTAGTGCTGCGTCACAGCGACTGTCTCCTTGTCGTCCAAGGTGTGTGCGTTGGAGACCGAGCATATACCTATAGCTCTGACAGTTCTTGTGGTATCGTTTCATTAGTACACCACAGTCTTTGAGCGCTTAATTCTATAGAAAATCTGGAGTACTCCTCCATTTTGTCTTCTCTTCATGAGATTCTAAGCGCTGTCTATTCTAGTGCACATTGAACGAAAGGTAGATAAGCGGATGAACTTACCGCCGAAAGGTTGACAGAAATCACATCTTGAGTTCGACTGTATTAGCCATGACGCAGAAAGCACAAGCTCCACTTTACGTCCATTGAGGTAATAATTCTTGTTTCTTTTCCTAGCCAATTATATGTTAGCAATGTTTTCCGGAATACACCTCGGCATCTAGGTTTTCGTCGCCTTCACGGCGGATTCCATAGCATAATCTGCAGGGACCACTTATTATCGACAGCATCTTTGAGTTGTTACATCTAACCAGCCGAGGAATAGCACTGCAGAAAAGGTTTCCTTAACGTGCGACCTTGCTGGTGTTAGTGTGTCTCCTAAGTTAGTACTTAGATTTATACTCGCCGTCTAAACGGCTTGCAGTGTTGCCTGGCCACTGCCCTTCACCACCAGTTCGTCTACCACACGTGATTCCGACTTGTCTATTTAGCACTGACGTCTTACAACTTTATGAACTGTACAATTGACTTTTTCTGTACTACTATTGTTGTTCAGTTCCACAATGTCATCGGCCGTTGTATTAATTTCAGATTGTATTACATTTAGTTTTTTTTTACCTGCTGCTGATAATATTTTATTATTAGTATTACATTACTGTTATTGTTATAATGATAAATACAGCATGGTTCAAATGGAGGGAGTCCACAGGAACCCTTTGCGACCGTAGGTTCTCCAGAACATTCAAATGCAAGCTATATGGGACAGTAGTGAGGCCTGCCCTCGTCTATGGCTGTGAGTGTTGGGCTCTGGGTAGACGCAGGAGCGTCAACTGCACGCTGCGGAAATGAAGATGCTCAGATGTGGATGGACCCGTCAGGACAGAGAGCGAAATTAGGATGTTAGGGTAGTTATGAAGACGGCTCCGATCCAGCTGAAGATGAGGGAGCAGCGCCTAAGGTGGTACAGTCACATTCTCAGAAGACCACACAGTCACCCCATAGGGTTGGTATTGGATTTTGAGGCACCAGTAAAGCGTCCGAGAGGAGCCCCAAGGAGAAGGTGGAAGGACGTCATCAAGAGAGATCTCGGCGAAGTCGGCGCCACGGCAGATGACGCCCTTGATAGGATGAGGTGGCGACAGATCACAAGAACAGCGGACCCTGCGACTACGCGGGACTAAACGCTCAGGAGAAGAAGAATTATTGTTATAGATCTTACAGCAACATTTCTTACAATAATGCAGTCGACTATATCTCCAATTTTACAGGGTGCGTAAAAAGTATTGACGCAGTAAATGACGGTTGTGGAAATAGTATTGCGCAGTAAGTTTTCAAATATTCACTTGAGAAATATGGAAAATGATCTTGTGAACACGATAGAGCAACTCGTAATTGACATTGGCTCCTTTACTGTGAATACAGGAGCGAAAACGACGAAAAAATTCATGAGCACGCGCCGCGAGTACCCGCTTGGATTTCGTCCCGTGCTTTTAACAGGGTAGCCTTCTGCGACTGGTCACTTCTGTTGAAAGTAGCACAGACCTCATTCTCCAAAATCGCCTAAAAAGAGTAATCCAGCGGATTCATGCTTAAGCTGTGTTCGTCTGACAAGCTGTCCACACCTGCGCGCGTTACCTGTTTGCCGCTATCGGACAGAGATTGATAATTTTGGATTCGAACGTTATCGTGCTTGAACATATTGTAATCATTATCTGTTATAACAGAGCCGTGGCTGACGTTTAGGTTGCTGACCTCTTTCCTCACCAACCGTTTCGAACAGCGCCTAATTCTCTTGTTAAGGAAATATTCAGCTCTTTGGGTAACAGACAAAAAAAGGCCGCCGTAGCGACGATGGTCATGTTTCATCAGTTTTTTCGTGAGTGTTTTTTGAGCACATTACAGGAAACAAAAATAACACACAAAAACCTAGAGAGGTAGAAAGAGAAAGCTGGAGCTGAAACAAAATGTAGGTGCGTCAATACTTTTTACGCACCCTGTAGTTACTCCACAGACGACGGTCCGCGTCTTCTGTCTAGAGCACCCATTCCAACCATCTGGTGCCACCGCTGCACTGTAAGAAGAAGTCATACTACGGTAATTGGGCGCGTCGCTCCGCCTCCTACAGCACTGGAAGACACCTAACGTAACGCACCCGAATTAGGCAACGGAAGGAACTCTGATGTGCGGTCCATCTAAGCAACCCGTCCCTTCATATGCAGCCTCACTCTCCAGTAAATAGCGCGTTGCATTCACCATCTGTCTGCAAGCGGGTGTGTTTTTACGTGAAATCGCTGAGGTGCGGAAATCGAACGTCATACGGTGGAATCTTTTTTCATTTTCTTTGTGCTCTTGTCGTACCATGACTTGGAAATTTGACTGCTTTGCTGTGAATGACAGAGATTTTAGGGAGTAACAAGGTGTGCATCATACTTTACGCTTTCTTTCCTCTTTTTAGTGCTGGGAATGAACAGAAGGCGTTTGTAGAACTCCGCAAAAGCTACGATGTGGTTTTTGTTTACAATTTCATGCATGTTAGATATTTATTGAAGCGTTGTTGGCTTAGTCATTATCTGTCCCACTCCGGACAACTTGGTGGTGCATCATAGGAATAAACTGTGAGATTCTTTCCATGAAAATCAGCTTTTCATGGCGAAATTAAACGCTCCTAGAACTTGTTGTGACTTTTAATTCTCGAATTCCGATCATGGTAGTAGAACATGTCGTCCAACAGACTTGCCGTTTTTTCCATAACCGTTTCCATATACTAAAACATTGATGGGTTAGATACGTTCGGAAAACGCTGAGCAATCGCTACCTTCTTCCTCAGCTCTTCGTCCGGACTTTTAAAAATGGCATCGAATAGAGGCCCAATCATTGGAACTATCATAGCCGAGCCCATTGGAAAATATCTTCGATACGCTTCCTTTAGCTGAAGTGCACGATGTGAGAGTATTAGTATGTGAGGAGTTTCTACTTTTCGATGCGAACCGTACCTGTTGAAGAGTGTATGGCATTCTTTTGTCGCCCACTTCTTCCTTTAAATATCCGTAGAAGTCCTCCACTAAATCCTCCCAATGAGCGCGACGATCCTTACCACTGAGACATGCACAGAACACTCGTACGAGATCCGTTGCTGAACAACCGAAATGGCCAATCTGTAAAGTATACTGACTGAAGCGTAACTAACATGAAAAGAGAAGCATGAACTGGCGTGATTACCATTAAGAAGCATGGAATTCTAATGCTGCGCAACAAAACTAAAAAGGAAATTGTGACACCGTTGACACTATCGCCTAAATGGTGACGTCAGAAATGAATACCACTTTACTGTTTCTTCCGTTCTGAGTGTTGCTTTTTTTCGTCTTCCCTGCTTTTTAAAGGTCCTTCCTGCTTTCTGATGAGTTCCGTTGATGAATTCCTTAAGACCACACCTCCTTATACAATTACGATCTTCCCTTGTCGATTTTCTATTATAAATACTATAAAATTGTGTCTTACATTGTATATGAAGCCCTTTTACTCGCTTTGAAATGTTATGGGGTCTTTCCTAAGACCATGGAAAAATCTACTCTACCGCACTGCTATATAACCATATACGCATTTGTACTGGCTTCTTGGTCCCGGGTTGGGTGTGCCTTTTCTCTATTCGCTGTACAACTGGACTGAGGTATTAACATTATCCGGTTACACAGCACGAAGTAAATATATAGGCACGAAGAGCTAGACAAAATTATTTAGTGCCAGTAGCACTGTTGTAGCTGCATAGCGAAGGAAACATATAATGGGACAGAGGGGGAGAGAAGAACCGGCCACTGTGGCCAGAGGAGAAGAGACGGATCAATGTCCTCTGTCCCTTCTACAGACGGCTATCTAGAAGTTGGGGCATCAAGAGGGACTACACGAAATGGCGAGACCGGAGAGATATTGACAGACAAGGAAGGGCAGTCTGGACACGACCTAGTGACAAAAGAGTCATAAGGATATGGTGAAATCGGCAGGCGCTCATGAGACAGGCCGGAGATGGCGAAATAACAACAGGCACATCGCCGGTTACGGTATAACAGAATGAGCAATATCCACACATTAGGCTTCCAAAACCAACTTCACATTTTGTTATGATTGGATGCTATAAAGATTTTGGATGAGCCTATATTTCAAAGTTTTTGAAAGACCAGATATCGACAGTCAAGCTTTTCCGAAACGTACCTAATAAACTATGACTCCTTTTAAATCCAGCTTTTCTCCTATCCGGCTGATGAGTGCTACTCTTCTGCTAAACAATGCTTCTATCTACCACGGATGCTACTTGGTACCCAAGTATTTAGAGAATGGCTAATTTTCTCTGCTATTATTTCGCCGAATTATAGTCATTAGCTGATCAATAAGGGTGTTCCGTAATAACGTGATGAAGGCCTAACGTTCTCCCAAGCGAATGTATTTATCTGCATCATGGCGGCAATAGCGCCATTTTTGTGCGTACCTTTCTGTCCGTGCTATAATGTTTTAAGTTCTATTTTGTCCCAGTTAAGGTCTTTTTCAGGATGTCAAACCATCGCACTGCGATCATGGAGCTTCATCATAAGGAAGCGCCAATGCGACATCGTTAACCTGCAGTGGTCGACGTTGTCTCCACAGAAACTCGTCGATGTAAGGAGCTTGGCTATGAAGGTGATCGTCCAGCACAAGGGATAAATCACAGTGTATGCCGCAGATCCGGAATATCATCGAGAAGCGAAAAATCAAAATCCAAGGGTCTCCTGAGAAAAATCGCCCGTGATGTCGGCGCCAGTCTCACATCGGTGCATCGAATAGCCAGAAAGAAACGCGAACTATAGCCCTACAACTCCCATAAAGCCAAGCTGCTGATGGACAAGAATAAGTGCGAACGGCTCCAGTGATGCCAACAGCTCAAGCTGCGGGCCGCAGGTCGCCGACGAGAGCGAACACTTTTCACGGACGAGAAGCTGTTCCCCATGGAGTAGGTTCACAACCCCAAAAATAACCCTAAAACGGCAGTATCTGATCTGGAGAGGCTCCAGGCGCCCCTCTGCCATCGCCGAACATCGTCAGAATTTGCAGGCGAGGAGCAAACTACACCAACGGAAAGATCCCCTTTTCGAACGAAAGAAGTAAAAAACAAACGAAGATGTGTACTTTCGGAACACATTCGAGGCTGTTGTACTTTTCTGGTTCCAGTAGGCACAGCAAATGTCAGCAATGCGCAGTGGACGTTTCGAGACGACTCAGTCCCTGTACACAGGGAGAAAAGCACGCGAGCATTGTACAAGGCCAATTTTCCAGACTTCATCATGTCTGCGGGATTGCCACCGCAATCTTCTGAATCCGACGGACTAAAGCGCATGGTCCATTTTGATAACCAGGGTGCGCGCCATGCTCCATCACAGCCTGGGGTCCAGAAGGAACCTCTGCGTCAAGCGTGGGAACGACTGTCTCCAGATGACCTGCGGCCAATTGCCAAAAACTTCACCAAACGTTTTGACTTCTGTATTCGCGCCAAAGAAGGCAACCTCGAATCTGGTAGAATACAGTGTTACCCAGTGTCTATTTTGTTGTTATTTATGTGTTGATATGTAAACTTTTCAGTAGTTTCATAGTTATATTTTAGAGAACATTCATGAGACTATTTTCGACACCCTCTGAACACAGACAGATATAAACTACCTGATAGTCAATAATTGCCGCTAGGTCAAGTTCATCGCCGTTTGGTCTCCAGAGTATGTTCATCGACCACAGGTCTCCATGACATAGAACCCGATCCATACCTGTTTATAAGTTTGTATAAATTCCCTGAAATAACAGATGACTAGTCTATAGATTGCCTACCAATTTCTTCGGCTAAATTATCCGCCCAATCAAGATCGACCATGTCTGGAATAATTTTCTCCAAATGATCAGCTTTATCGGCTAGCTTTCCTCCTTCAAACGTCCGAAACAAAGTCGCCATGTCATTCAGCACCTGAAGTGAAATGTGACTATTTATAACACATTAATAGGCCATGGATTGATATAGCCAGCGGATATAGGCTGTGGCTGCTTGGTGTCTGACTGGCACGTGAACAAAGTAGCCTTCTGTAACGTAGTGTAGCCAGTAGGTTCTCATCATTCTCATCATCAACACAAAGTAACAACCCACGTGCACTTCTCAAAACTCTAATGTGTAGAACAGAAAATTAAAATCACACCTCTTTTTTGAAAAAGCAACCAAAGACGTCTTTGAAAGGTTTTTCAAAGAGTTTCGCTCTTTCATTCTCTGCTACATCTATGGAGTGTGCTTCAATAACGGCTTTGTTGCGAAGGATCTGAATAAGACAAGTTGAAAACCTTCTTCAAGACAACTTTCACAATACACTTTGGTTTTGTGAGGTGGAGTGCTGTGGGTATTTTCCTTCAAGAATGTCTT
Source organism: Heligmosomoides polygyrus polygyrus (assembly GCA_947396885.1). NCBI lineage: Eukaryota > Metazoa > Nematoda > Chromadorea > Rhabditida > Heligmosomidae > Heligmosomoides > Heligmosomoides polygyrus. The sequence continues at coordinate 96,827,918 of OX377204.1, read as the reverse complement.
ATGGTGAGAAAGCCATAAGTGTAAGCAATGTGGAACGAAATGTCTTTATTATTAACGACAAACCGGAAGAAGTGCATGCACAATTTCGGACACACTCTGTGCGCAGCCTACATCATACAAGGCATCTCTAACCGTCAGTGCTGCATGTAAAGGATTCAGAGTTTGATTTTCAAGAAAGTCGAAAACTCACTTGCTTCACCTCTTTTGGTGTAACGTTCTCGAATACATGAACAGCTTTGATATTTTCCAGATATTCCATGATTATGTATCCCTTAAGTTGATTCGACTCCGAGAACTCTCGCGTGCAGTAAATCTAAATTGAAGGGAGAAAGAAATGGACCGATAAACCACAGTTCTAAAATAAACAACAACATAGCATGTTTATTTTGAGAAACATATACTGCAATAATCCTAAAGCATTGTTGAAGCTTTATAACTTATGTGATCCCAATTATAGAAGATGGCTCCTAAATATGGAGTTCCCAAAAAACAGATAAAAACAGATAAATAAAACTAGAAAAAAACAGAGAACTTTCACACGAATCTTAATGTTAAATGTTTCCCAAGTGAAGATTTCCCACGCAGCATGCCCAACTACAAGGAGCGGTTAATATTTTCAACCTTCGTAATTTTCTATATCGAAGACCTAACATTTTGTTTTAAAATATTGAACTTAAACTGAAACAAGTAAATATTGGATTTTCAGACCCAGTCGAGGCCGAATAAGTACGCTATGACCTATGTTATACTTCGGCGACGCGTGGCCGGTGGCGTCGCCGAGAGCTCCGCAGGGTTGTTATACTTCCGTCGCCGGCGCAAGAGTGGCAGAAAATGCGTTCCGATGGAGTGTTTTGATTGTGAGTTTTTTCTTCGTCCCGACTGCCATCATCCCCACCGGACTTCGAATTACGAAATTGAGAAGTGCAAAAGACGACCGTCTTGCGTACACCAACATTGTCACTGGCTTGAACATTGTTTGTTTGGGGAGGAAGTGGGAGTCTAAACCTTACCTTCCCTTCACTTTGTTAGCTTTCCTCGCATTTCTGTCGTTCTCACCCGTTCTGTTCGCGTTTTCTAGGCCTTTTCGCTTTCTTGCAGAGCAAGTAACAAAACAAAACTGTGAAGAAAATAAGAAGTGTTTTCCTGCTTTCTGAAATGATACTGCAAACCTCTACGAAGAGCTATTTCGAAATACAATTCACACTAATTAGGAGTTAAATTTTTCTGTGAATTTCGAGAGTTCCGCGTAAACTTAATTTCAATGTGATTTAGCGAAAAAAGCGTTTGCTACCCTCCAATAAAGAAATATAACGAAAATGCTGGTAAAATCATTAAATCTTTAATTCGATAGTCGTTAAAGCACACAATGCTTATTAAGAAAGTGTAAGCAAATTCGAGACAGATGTAATCACCTAGCGTTTCTATCCGCAATCCGGTTACCAAATTATGACATTGAAAACGCGCTGCGATGCTAAAAAAATGCGCTCCGATGCTCTCCTGTCGACGACGTCGCCTACGTCGCCACATCTGTCGACAACATTGGTGACGGGCTGTCGGTGATGGGTCGCAGGGTCGGCGACGCGTCGCCGAAGTATAAATAGGCCTATCAGTGCACTGTCAAAGAGGAGTTCTTGATTTTCCTAGCTTATGAAGCACGCTGATGTGGAATATTGCTCTTCATTGGTTAAGCTTTTTGACTTCATATATTTACCTACTTTTAACAAAGTATTTTGCAGCAATTGAATTATTTGGTCCGTTCGCATATCTCTATTCTATACTACATACTACTACGAGCTGAGCCTAATACTGCTGTGTTTCACTGAACGGCACTCTCGAACAGTCTAGGCATATTCCACGTCTGACCGTTGCTGAATCTTGGCATAATGTTAAGCTGAAATCGCAGTATTGCTTCGAGCTTGAAACCATGTCTCTTATTGCATTTATCATTCTACGTGCGTCGGAGCTTGAAAAACAAGTAAACTTAGAGAGGTTATTTGCCCATGAACCCAAAGACTACTTTCAAATCACAGAGGTCTAAGAAGATAGAGATGGAACGAAACAGAACGGAAGTGACACTATTCTAACTAACCTTAAGATTGCAGCCGAGAGTCTGTCAAGTCACCCTCGGATGGAGGCAGATTTGGCCAGAGAGATTCTCCCCTTCTCGTCGCCTCTTCATCGACCCTTCCTCTATCGCTATCTAGCGTCAGACCGCAAAGATCAGCCAATTGGGTGAGCTCCTGAGTTACCACCACGCGTTCCTCTTCCCTATTCATTACGGGGTTCCTTTAGGAAGTCCACATCGCTGCAATAGTCTTGTGTACTGTGATGTCGACCTCGCGCGCTAGGACTGTCACTGCTACCCCGGACATTACGCCACCATGACTTCTCCTCCAGTTGCTAACGGTGTTGCATGCTTGCATCTGTTAAGCCCATCTACCTGCTCCTTCATCCTTACCCAAAGCAGCCTTCCTGTTTTACTGATATGTTCCTTTTTGCATTGAGAAAACGTTATGAGGTACACCACCCCCGAGGCCATGCAATCTCCTCTTCACCAAACGGACATACCACACATGAAGGAGTAGTACAAGCATCGAGATGCACCTTGAGACTACTAGTTGGTATCTCAGTTTGTCTTATCAGGTCGTACATACCTGCTATCGGAATACAGCTTCGTACGTGATCACTTAAAGCATCCGAGATAAATGGGACTGAAAAAGCAATCTTGACGCGCTCCTGGTTTTTACGCGTTCCTTCTCCTGTACGAAAGCGGTTGCGCCGGAACGTTAGCCGGATAAGGATATAATAACAATCTTGGGACCGGATTCATCAACGACTTACAGTAATTCAACAAAGAAAATTACAGTCTAAATTCTTGATAGCGCTACTTATTAAGCGATATAGTGATGATAAGGCGCATTATCTGAGTTTTCCGCTGTGAATTCTCTGTTAAAGTTATGTAAGTCGTTGATGAATCCGGCCCTTGGTTTTAAGCACGAATCAACCGCATCTCTCCCAACCCTTGGACTGCTCTACCTCGCCCCAGGATCTCGTCTTCGACCCGCCCACTGCCTTCTTATGTTGGACCATCTTTATCCGATGCTGTCCATTTGATGCAATAAACTGCGCATTACTGACGTGCACTTGTGCTTGGCGTCTTATCGCGCGCGTATTGAAGCAAGCCTTGGTAACCTCCGCGAATTGTTAGTAAACAATAGAGGCAACAATTAGGCATGTAGTTGGAGCGCATAACAGAAATGACTTTCAGGCGAAGTACACAATTTTCTTTATAAACAAGGATATTTTTAAAGGAAAACGATAGAGGCATTTTCGATTTTCACAATAAACTCTGTAGTGATCAATCGAATTATGTGCCTCTACATGTTAAAGGATAAGCGAGGAATGCGTTCGCACGCGGTGAGCCCTTGCTCCGTCGGCCACGATGAGAGTACTGTGCCGTCTTCCGCTTGTCGTCTTCTTCAAAACGTCGACCGTTGTTCTTCTCTGCTTCAGAAACTTTAGTATGGAAGGCGGACCTATGTTTACGCAGGAACAAAAGCTCTCGAAGACACAAAGCCGGATGGTCAGCTGACATCAAGTGACCCGTCGAGGCGTCGAGCTTCTCCTGCTCGTTCGGTGTCGAGCTTCTCCTGCTTCCATCGAACCCTATGGATTTCGTTTCCGTTCCAGTCCTTTACGATCTCTCATTGTGCCATGATTACGTGCATTGATTTGTCTCGCGTCGTCTGTCAGCTTCTTCGTTTTGTGCTTTATGTTACCATGCAGATAAAGGGATGAATTCATATCGACTAACGCGATGGCCAGCTATGTCGACTTGAAATTACAGCGATATATGATTCACGCACGTCGTAATTCAATTCAGAGCTTTCGTGTTAATGTGTTGTGTTGCATCCACATCTGCTTATACTAGACTTTCGTGCCTTGAATAAATAAATAATTAAATAAAACAATGTTCTTGTTCTTAATGACGATGAGAAGGAATGAAAAAAATGTAATGATAGATTCTTCTACAGCGAATCGAACGGGAATCATATTGTTGCCAGAACTACCACTGCTAGTATTTAAGACATGCCATGTTATTGTCTAAATAAGTAATAGAAAGTCCAACCTTTGGAAGATTTATCTTTCCTTCTGGGATCTTAGCCAGAAGTTCGTAGACAGCCACTTCGGTGTTGTGACACTGGAATTTTTAATCGGAAAAATTGAAAAACAACAACATAAATGCTGCAAAAACAATTATTATCACGTTGACGACGCGCAATGTTCGCGCGTCGGGCGCGCGCGGCCGCGCGTATTGCGCGCGTGACACGAATTTCGTCACCTCAGCTTAGCACAAATTGAATTTTCAAAATGCACACCTCGAATCTGATATCCGTTCTCGAAATTTTGGTTTTGCTTTTGCAATATTTCCTAAGTATTTTCTTTTCCGCAATGATTTTCCCTCGTTTCTCCATTTTGATGGTCTAATTGGAAAAAAATTGTTTTTGATGCGGAACTTAGACTAAAAAATGATCATTCTGTTTGAAATGTCGACGAAATAAAAGAAAGCTTTGACGACCTGTTGCTCGACAGTGATCTTGAAGCACCTTATAGCATGGAATGCGACGACATGGCTCCTGACTCGGATCAATCTGATTCTAACCTCTCAGACGACGAAGAAGCAGAAAAAACCTGGATGGACGACGCTAAAAAAACATGATAGGTGGGCCTTTAGCGAGCCTATTGGTCCTGATCCAGTGGTGGATAACTGCAAAAAACTGCCACTCTAATTTTACAAAATTTTCTTCTCTGAAGAACTGCTTGCCGTGGTAGCTGATCAAACCAACCTCTACGCAGAAGTGTCATGACTGGCGTAACACCGACACGACTAGTTGTAGTTTGTAGTCGTGCCTGTTTGTTACCTTTATTGAATGAAGTCTCAAAATAACTCTGAAGTTGAATGGATTTCAATGGATAGCTGGTCGATGCCATAATAGGTTACCCTTGAAATATTTCCACGTAGCCATGCTACTCGCAACTTATCGTAATCTAGCGAAATTCGAGAAGCGGATATCAGATTCGTGCCCAGCACCTCAAATAGCCTCATTCAGGGAGTTTGGACAGAGGTGGTGACAACATTAGTTATTGATGTCGGTGGTAACCGGTCGTATTTACCAAACGAAGATCTCCACTGTGTTCAGCATCTTAAACAACCTCCCTGGCAAAGTTTGGACAAAGGTAATGTCACTTTGATCAAAATAATACTGTCGCGCACCATTGCGCGACATTATCGTCAACGAGCTAAGAACATACCCGCTTTTGAAGCTCCTCAAAAAACTTCATGAAAGTTGGATCGTTGTACTTGTTGCTAACATTGTTCTGCTCTGCTGCATCAGCGGTGAATTTTTGCAAGACAATTTGGGTCAGAATCTAGAGGATTGACATTCATATTGTCATAGATGCAATAGATCACACAAATAATACAAGTCGAACCAACCTTAACTACAAATTTCTTTGGGAGTTGTCTGTCTTTCTTCTGCCAGTCAGGTTCTATGAGTAGCATTTTCGACATAAACCCCTGAAATTTAATATTGTGTAACATTTACTTATTATTAACACATACATAAGGATGCACCAACAATGAACGTAATAAAGCCGCTAAAATATTGCCCAGAAAAACAGGAATAGGAAAAAACAGAACTCAACTTACAGTCAGCGAAGGCACTAAAAAGAAATCTATCGAGGGCATTTAGGAAAGGCCCACCATCTATGAACCAGCACTGTAAAGGGGGGAAATAACCAGACCAGAGGAAGGGTAGGTCAGCCAACCTACAAGTAACATGATCACTACAGAAAAGACCAGCTTGCCCATGGTATACTATGGCGTCATAATGCACCTCAATATTGGAAAAAAAACAACTGAGTAATAAGTGCTACGAAGATGACTATCCGTAGGCTAGTTGTACGTGTATGAGAGACAGCGATTTCTCCTGATGGCTGAAACAAGCTGTCAGAAACTGGCAGTATTATTGTGATAATGATCCTGAGGCACTTGAAGATTATCAGTAAATAAACCGTTATTATTTGATACTTGTATTTAATACTGAACTGTCCGCAGTACTGGGCCTTGTTAGGAAGGCTATTACAAAATTGGGCTGTACACTCACACCGTCAAAATGAGTAGCTCACATTGCCTTCTCCTATATCCTTGACTGTCTTCTCAGGTCCGAATATGGCTTCCGTGTTCAACTCTCTTTGCATGTCCTCCTCGATGTCAGTCCATGTGACATGCGTCCCGAAGAGCCCATCCGCCGGCGTGTAGAGGTTCAGTACGGTCATCTCGAAATTTCTAGAAAAGTGTGTTAATGAAATGTTGGCGAAATATTGCCATTTCTAATGTGAATGCGTCTTATTTGAGCAGCGAAACATTGAACAATGCAACACAAGATGTGAACTTTGACTGAACCGTGCTCAAAAGGTGCTATAGAAGAGGATTCATAGATGGCTCCGATTCCGATCCAAACAAGTATCATTATGTATGAGATAGTGAGACCCTTAGGGTGCACCACGATTTCTACTGTTGTATATCCCTTTCAGGTCACATCTACAGTGTTTCGTCCTAAACAAGGTCAAGAGTTCATGAAAAAAACAATCTTTTTATTTATTTACCTGCGTCTCAAGGACGCGCTTTCTATGTGAGAACAACAAAAATTGGCCATGCGACTAAAAAAAGGAAAACACAATCAAGGAACAATGTATTAGGCTGGCAACTAATTTCGTGGACTCTCATGCATCTTCAACAAAAATGTTTATTAACAAATAATTAACAACAGTCTTCAATCAAAGTAGAATCCTTTGGAACGCAGAACTGCTTCCCATTTATCTAATAGCTGGTCTTTTCCAAGGCTGTAGAATTCTTGTGGTTTTGAAGTGAAACATCGAAGGTGCATTTTAACCAGGTTCACATTGGCAAATCGTCTTCCGGCCAAGGAGTGCAACAGCAAGCGCTAAAGTGGTGGCACAGTTTGGGCTGTAAGGTGGATAAGTCAGACGCTCCCATCCAAGGTCGTCGATTTTTTGAAGAGTCCGGTTCGCGATGTTTGGTCTGGGCTTGTCCTGCTGAAGGATAGTACTACTCCTGAAGAGCTGTCGGAACCGACTCCGGCGGAGTTCATCCTGCACGCCGTCAGGTTGAAAAGCGTTGACTTCGACATCAATGCTGGAACCGCTCTCGATGAGTTCCCAGAGGATAACACCTTCCGGCACCACCAAACGGAGAGCATCACCTTTTTCTGGTGAGGGTCAGGCTTAGGCGTTGGCAGCGACTTCTATTTTGCTCTAAGCCACTGGTTAGAACGCTGACAATGATCCGGTAGAGTCCCTTTTTTATCACACGTCGGTGGAGAAACGGTTCCTACTTGTGACGATCCAACTCTTCTTTCGCTGGATCCACACGCTCCTTCCTCGGCGATAGCGTCAAGTCGTGAGGCACCCATTTACTGAGCTTTACAGAAAAGCCAAGAATCTTCTGTGCAGAATCTTCTCAATAGAGGTATGAGCGCCTAATGTTGAGTGCCAGCATACGCGTTGTCAAGCTCGGATTTCTTTCGGCGCTAATCACAGCTCGACGATCAAAGTAAATCACTGTCCGGTGCGTCACTTATCTTCGGTTTCAACGTTGCCCTAGAAACTTCCTAAATCATTTGAACGCTGTCAATCGTTTGACAACTTCATCTCCTATCGCTGCACATATGCCGAGCTGGTGCTAATGAAGAAGGCGTTCATGAAAAATGACTTTGTGTCATTTTATTTCAGAGTGAAAAACTTCCCAACAAATCGGAATGGTATGACAACAAAAGTAGTTTCGGGGATTACAGACGAAATGGATTCAAACAGTTAAAAATGCAACAGAATTGATGCACAGATAGCCTGATAATTTCTGCTAGAAGAAGTGACTACGAATGAGTCCACGAATTTAGTTGCCAACCTAAATTTGAAACGGCAGCGTTAGACATTAAGCAGGATTTCAGAAGCCAACCATTTAGGTTGCGAGAGTCTATATAATGATGGCATGCTCCAAAAGTAACGAGGAAAGTTAGATGCAAAAACGAGATCCTCTCAGGTAGCCTAGAGGAGCATTGCTTACTCATACTGCTTTCTAGTGAGTTATGTCAATCAAGTGAACGATTTAGGCAGAATATCTTATAATCTGCTATAGTGAGCATTTAAGTTGGTTGTAGCCGAAAAAGCCTGCCTGTCCGCGTCAGCCAGCTATGACGCCCTGAGTAAAAAAAGGAACTTAGAATATGTGTATTTAGTTTCGCCTTTTACAGCAGAGTTCAGGTTCAGAAGACATAGCGAACACCCTATTCAAGGAAGAGAAAATACGATTGCTTGTTCTTGGCAAATCAGCAAAAATCGCAGTGGTCAAAGAGAAGCAAGGAGAGACCCCAACCAACGCCAACTGTTCAATATTTGCCGACAGATGAGAACGTTTGCCCTTATCAGGACGCGAGACTCCGCTTATCAGAGCTCCTAAAAACACGAAGGTTATCACGACGTTGAACAAATTAAAGGAAGAACTTCTATGTGTATTGATACATTCTTTTTATTGTAGAAAAAAATTCGTTATCATCCCTTTCTCACAAGCCTTGTTTGAAGATCACTGGATGTCTCGCTATGGTGATGGAATATCCTATTACGCGATCATATTAGCTTCGTTTCGGCTCGGGCTCGACATTCGACATTGATGCAGGAAAGAGGATATGGTGCTGTCTCTTTTTCTATTCCTTTCCTTATTTCTCACTCTTGGTGATTTTAACCTGTTTTTGGATCACGTAGATGTTACGTTCACTTGTAACGATCTGTCATTCGTGCTGAATTGATCTGTTTTTGAGAGATAATTGCTCGGGTTTAATTACCCAAGTTTGAGGTTGTCTTGAAATATGCTGTGTGTGAATAGGCAAAGCAAATGTTTTTTGCAGATTTCTGGTAACAACTTCCTAAACTCACCGAATTATTTTAGGCATGAAGCTTACGAGGCTCATTTTTATGTTCGGTCATCATGTCCTTTGTTGACTACCGCAGTCAGGATTGGTATTGCACAACGTTTGGTCAGCAGATAGCATGCGGGTCCGTTGATAACAAACCGAGTCAATGACGTAAACTTTGATCGAATACAGCATTTCAAGAATCTCTACGCACATTTGGTTTACAACTAAGCCACGTAGCACGAGAAAATGTCTTCTTTTTATTCCTCTGAAGAATACTGTTTGTGTTTCAAAAGGTCTGCATGAAATTGCAATACGGGTTTGGACGTTTCATAGCGTTTTGGAGATGAGAAATTTGGTAATATTGGTTACATTTTTAAAATTTGACTACTTAGTAGAAATAAATATAATGAATATACATAAATGTTTACACCAAAATAAGTATTTGTAATATAAATATAATCAGTATAATATATTACATTTGCTCCCAATTTACTTATCTATAACGCAAAGTATTAGGTTGGCAACTAATTTCGTGGACTCTCAAGAATCTTCAGCAAAAGTATTTATTAGCAAATAACTAATGACAATCTTTAATTAGAATAAGATCCCTCAGAACGCAGAAGTGCTTTCCATTTATCAGGTAGCTGGTCTATCTCACGGCCATAGAAGTATTGTGCTTTCAAGGCCAAGAATCTTTGGAGGTGCATTTTGACCCGGTCAACATTAATAAATCGTCGTCTAACCAAGAAGTACTGCACCAAACTAAAGATGTGGTAGTCACTCGGCGCAGGTTTGGACTGTAAGGTTGACGCTCCCAATCAAGGTCTTCTATTTTTTGAGGCGTCCGGTTAGCTACGTTCCCTCCGTTTGGTGGTGTCAAGAAAATATTAACTTCTGGGAGCTCCTCAAGAACGGTTCCAGCATTAATGCTGTAATCTACTCTTCTCAACCTGGTCGCGCACAGGCTGAACTCAGCTGGAATCGGCTCAGACAGATTTTCAGGAGCGGAATTATCTTTCAGCAAGATAACGCCAGATCACCCGTCGCGAATCGGGAGCTTCAAAAAATCGAAGACCTTAGCTGGGAGCGTCTAACTCACCCACCTTACAGCACAGGCTGTGCGCGAAATGACGCACCTTTATAGCACGCTGCAGCACTTCTTGGTTGAAGGACGATTTAGTAATGTGGACCATGTCAAAATGGCACCTCCAAGGATTCTTGGCTTCAAAAGCACAAGAATTCTACAGCTGTGGGATGGGCCAGGAGCTAATATATGGGAAGCAGTACCGCGTTCCAACAGATCTTACTTTGGTTGAAAACTGTTATTTGTTATTTGTTTATGAACACTTTTGTTGAAGGCGCTTGAGAGTCCACGAAATTAGTTGCCAACCTAATACATTATACAAAAGTGGTAGCACTTGATCTATTGATTAGTGAAAAAATATACCTCTGAATGGGATCACAAATTCTATTATGACTGGTAAAGATATTATTTAAAATACAAGCGCACTTTTTTCATTTGTTATTGCCTTCTGTAGGCGGTGAGCAAATACTCAGACAAATTTGCGTTTGAAACGTGAACCAACCGGTTTGAAACTCGTTGGTTAGTAACCGACCATGAAAAGCTTTGAAACCGTCCATGAAAGGGTTTGGAACCGAGCACGAAAGGGCGGCCACGCCCTTCGCTGCGCAATAGCAACGTTTTCATTGACGGTTTCAAACCCATTCATGGTTGATTACTGACCAACGGATTTTAAACCGGTTGGTTAACAGATTCAAACGCAAATTGTCCTGAGTATATAGCACGATAAAGTTTATGCATGTTTTTTCACATCTATAAAGATCGTGAAAAAAATTGCTTGATGAGGAGCCATTGTCAATTTTCTCATACATTTGTTTTGATGATGTATTTATTTCTGACTGTCAAATTTAGTTGTTAGTATATAGTCAAAGATACGCGAATATATTGTTCTACACTGTACTAACTTAGGAAGGGTTTCGACCTTCCACGGAACTTTACGTTGAGACCAGGGCCGGATTCGTCAACGACTTACATAACTTTAACGGAGAATTGTAAGCTTATCAAGCGATATGGTGAGCGATAAGTCGCGTTATCTGACCTTTTAACGTGGCTTATCGCTCACTATATCGCTTGATAAGCTTACAATTCTCCGTTAAAGTTATGTAAGTCGTTGACGAATCCGGCCCTAGGATCACTTGAAAAAACTCGGAATGCTGATTACGAATTTGGGTGTCAAAGTTGCAAAATGAAATTCCTGAGCGAGTTATGGCCTGCCGACATCGGGTGGCCTCACCACAGGCTGGCCGTGCGACACAGCTGGCGCGAGAGTGCTGAGTCATTGGGGCTCCCTAAGAAAGACTCGCCCGCTACAGCGGTGGCGCAGGGGTAGTGATCCTGCTTGTTGGCAGCGACGTCGCTGGTTCGTTTCGCGTTGCTGCCTGTTTTTTTGCAAATCATAATTTGTCTTTGAAATAACTTTTTTATTCTGAATGATGACACGTGTCTCATTAAGTAGCCGGAAAAACTACAATACACTTATGCGAAAATGCTTGAAGGCAAAACTTCTATGGTGACATTTTTATTTAGTATTTTGCACAAATAGAGTCCACATCATATAATGAACAATTAGATGTGTTTCTAACAGCCTTGGCGTTCGTGGAGCAAAGCAAAAAAGTGTGAAGCAGACATGTTTTTCTGTGTTGAGTGTTTCGAAAAGTTTGAAAACCTAGGGGCACAAACGTTTTTTGTTGCTTTTTTTCACATTTTTTCTTTGCTTTGTTCCACGAATGCCTAGGTTGTTACAAACACCTCTGGTTGTTCAATAAGTGAATTGGACTCTATTTGTGCAAAATAGTGAGCGAAAAGTCACCATAGCAGTTTTTTGCCTTCCAGCATTTTCACAAACGTGTATTGTGGTAGTTTTCCCGACTATTTGATCAGACACGTGTCATAATTCAGAATAAAAGGTCATTTCGAAGATAAATTATGATTTGCAAAAGAACCCGAAGCAAACGGAACCGAACCAACGACGTCGCACCTGACGAGCAGGAGCACTACCCCTACGCCACCGCCGCATCTGACGAGCCCTTCTTACGGAGCCATGATGACTCACCACTCTCGCGCCAGCTGTGTCGCACGGACAGCCTGTGGTGAGGCCACCCGATTTCAGCAGACTTTAACTCGCCCAGTAATTTCACTTTGCAATTTTGACACCCATATTCGTAATCAGCATTTCGAGTTCTTTCTAACGATTCTACTTTCGACTTGAAGTTCCAATAGAGGTCAAACCCTTTGCTGGAATTGTTTCAACTAGTTAGCTCTTCACTGACAAACCTCGCAGCAGCTAATTCTAAATGTGTTTTTTATGAAGAGCAGGCGAGCCAAGGTATGTTTATAGTTGTTCGTCGTCACTGTTGTTATTATTGTCATTATTGCTGCTATGCGAGGGATGGGCGAGGAACGATGCCTCGCGAAGTGGTAATTTTGCGCGCAGTTGTTGACTTAGGTTTGCTGTGAACTATTAATAACGTATTTTGTTCCGGTGGGTATATTTTGGCTCAGCAGTGTGAAAGATCAATTCCTTTCGGCTGCGACTGTGTTTGAGCCCGGCCAATCAGAGGTGGTGGGGCGGTGCGGTATCCACTTATTGGCCCCGCCTCTCCGGGAAGCTGAATATATAAGGCCGGCCTGTGGCACTCCAGAGTTTATTCGTTTGTTCCGTCAGTCTGGTAGCCGGTCGGTCACTTCGGCAGAGTTAGCCAGTTCAGTTGAGTTCATCAGTATGAAGTCTCTAGTAAGATCGAGGTCGGAGCAACGGGGCACAGCAGTGGCGGTCAAATCCTGACCTTACTAATGCCATTTTCTTCCGAATAAATCGACTCCCTTGTTTCCCCTGGTGTAACAGCTATTGCTATTGCGTTGAGGCCATTTTAATACCACAGGAATTCGAAGATTCTTAGTCTTAGATTTGCACCTAGCTACCTCGCCACTTTCTCGAGATCATAGGCGATTCTTGGGATAGTGTAAAAGAATATCGCTTTAAGCATTACCAGATTGTTGCGCTGTGCAAACAAAAAACCATATATACACACATATATAACTATCCTGAACGATGTTACACCATTGAGGCCTGAATGAAGCCAACGAATGATATTACACTGTAACAGGTACTGGCGCAATACGATGGTACAAGCCGTCGCTTCGTGAGTGTGCTTCTTCATAACTTCTATTTACGAAATTTCTTGAGAAATTCATTCATATACGCTTTGTAGCTGCCTTGACACAGCTTATCATTCACCAGTTCAGCAGTGATGAAGGAGTTCACATGGACTACATTTTTTAGTTCAAAGACATCTATCACAGTCTACCAAGAACATGCAACATTCTGCCAGTCTTCTAAGAAGGTTGCCGGTCATTTTGAATTGACTTATTCCGGTCGTGGCAGAAGAACATGTCATCCAGTAGGCCTTCGGTCTTTTCCGTCGCATTGTCCAAGCACTTAAAATGGGCATATTGACAATACCTCCTTATTAGGTAAAAGTACATGTACAGACAAACCTTCTTTTTGTGCTCATTGTCCATATTTTTGCTGTTCATCTCATAGAGTGGCCCAATCATCGGCGCCATCAAGAAAGTCACGATAGGAAAAAGTCGTTGGTATGACTCTTTCAGCTGAAATTATGCTTACCTTTTTTGGTGACATAAGGCATTCTGAAGATTAGGTGCACCTGTGCGAGAGTATACGGCATCTTCCCTCCGGCCACTTTTTCTTTAAGGTGCTCATAGAAGTACTCAAGCAACTCTTCTCAATGTCCCCGACGATCTTTTGCGCTAACAAAAGACATGAGCTTGTAAGACATGAGCTGAGCACACGTACGAGATCAATAGCAGCACATCCAAAGTGCGAGTTCTGGAAGATGGTGAATAAGAAGCGAAAATAAATCTGGATGAGGAGAAAATCTCAGAGTGTGACCAAAACTAAACCCAGAGGAAATGATTTTAAAATGTATCCTGAAAGTTGAACGAAATTGAAGTAGAAACGATTACAAAATAATGGAAAAATTCAAAACGCAAGCAAATTTAGTCATATTTTCAACCTATGCGTGCAGGCTCTATGCACAACAGTTGCTGCAAACAGACAAGTTTAACTAAGATATTCACGACGAGAGCGTTTTCGCGCCCATTGCGCCCGACGGCCGGCTGCTTTTTTTTGGCGCGCGTGTGTGTCCACTCATTTGTGTGGACTCCCACTAAAAAACAGAGTCTTAAAAAACGTTACTGCCGACTCAAGAAAAGTATAAAAGAACTGCACAGGTTGCTATAAGAAACTGAGCAGTAGCCTGGGAAGAGATATTGCCAAGAAGAAAGGGAGTCCATAGTATACGTAAGTAAGTTTAAGTATTCCTGTTGAATGTTCGTTTATTGTCATAATCAGTCAGAACCTAGGTTGTTTCATTTAAGTGTTCAACTCATGTTTCATCTGAAGTTTGTGCCTTAATTCTCGTCTAGAAGTATGTGCGCTTCCAGTAATGGGAAAAGTACTTGTCTTGTTAGTTACGAGAAAACAAATCATTTTTCTGATTTCTATCTACACAAACCCAACATTAACTTATTACTATAATTTGCGAACTTGAGAAGAAAACTGAACAAGAACATCAATGAAGAAAGTTATTCCCAAAAACTCATCCCTCCACCCAAGTGAGTGGACACCGTCCGTCGCGCTCTTTCCGCTGTCCACACATATAAGTGGACACAGTCGCGAATGTGTTAAAGAATCTCCAAGTTTTCTCAGCAAAAACCTCAGCATTTTCTTTGTGTGTCAATATTTCTGTGCCTAACTGTCCTCTCTACACACTTTTCATTGCTGATCGACAAACATACATGCATGTTGTCGCGCTGTCGATACCCCTGTGCGGTACACAAGCACAATCCATCGTGAAAACCTGACCCACTACACATGGGAGAGGGTGTGGCAACCGCGATCGCTCCTCTCTTCTGTGATTGGCTCGGGTGCGCTGTTTCTCACGGCAGCTTGCCGATGAAGCGCCATCGATCAGCCTGTGAGCATGGAAAAATCGCTGATATCAGCACATCGATCGGCATGCGTCGCCTCTCTCGAATCGCGCGCGTCGCATTGGTCGAGCTATGCTCCCACGACGAGGTCTGCCGGCCTGTGCTCCCGTCTTCCATTCCGGATGGCCGTCGCACTCAGCACTGTAGCTCAACACATGTACAGTACGGGTAGCAGCGTGGGAGGGAAGTGGGGTCTAGTGAGCGCTGCGCTCACCCCTCAGCCTCAAAAACCTCTGCCGGCCAACGACAACGTCTAACATTCTCGCTCGATGCTCACAACGTATCGAAATAAACCTCATGGGCTAGGTGTGATATTAGAAGAATCGGATGACTCTCTTATCCAGCAAGATTCTGAAGGTTGTTCTGTCCATGCATAATCATTGTTGTATGCAAGCATGGTTCTCTCCTTTGGTTGAGGGTTCCTTCCGTGTGCGTTCGTGAGGAGGCGAAGAGCTAGCTGGTGGGAGGCAAAGAGAAAAGAAAGACAAGATCAAACTTTATAATATTTTCTTACAAGTTTTTACGAGAGCAGAAACTAAGGATTTAATGAGGCGACTCTTTTTGAAGGTCTAAACAAAGAGTAAGCATTGGCAACGATAACCTGATAGTCGAGGACAGCAGCCAATTTTAACTCATCACGCCCATCACCGTTCGACCTCCAAAGTATGTTCATTGGCTACAGATCACCATGGCACAAAACTCGATCCATTCCTTAAAAAGTTCAAGTACACTGCTAAATAATAGAATCATAGAATTCAGCAGAATGTGGAAAAATTTTACATAGAAGTCACATATGCTAAGAGTAAGCGCGAATATAAAACTTTAAAAGTAAAAACTGGCCTGCAAGCTGTACCGAGGCCATATAAAATTTGAACTAAACACTGCTCATATTCCGTTAACATTTTCATCCCTCGAGTCAGTGGTAGCGCAGTCGGAGGAGGAGCCGGCTGTCGAGTGCACCCGACGGTGAATAGAACAAAAGCACGAAGTTGAAAAGCAGTTAAGGAAACTCTAGATTTGACTATAGGCATGTTGCACTCCGCTGTCATTGATGTACTTTTTTATTTGTTTGCGATCGAAAGCTTACCCAAATCATCAGCCAACCTATCCGCTCAGCCGACATCAGAGATCTCCGGAATAATCTGCTCTAGTTATTCAACTCTGCTTGATAGCCTCTCCTTTGCGAATGCATGGAACATCGACATGTTGCTTTCCAAAAGCTGAAAAATTCAATTAAATTTGGAAGGGTCACACGGCTCATTAAAAACTGCAAAACCTTGAGGCGTCCCCACTGTTTAAAGAGTACTTATATACCATATTCATGTTCAATTTGACACCTCCTACGCTAATTTGGACACTTGCCAAGTTTGTTTAAAACAGTGTTCAATTCGACGTGAAAAGTGTCACGCTTGATTTGAAAAGAGCCCAGTTTAACCTAAAAATTGCGTATTCTAGCTGTAGCGTTTTCTGGTAAGACAACTGGTTTCTATTGAGCAAGTGGATTAATAAGCACCTATTTTGCTGAAGAATAGAACCTTAAGAGGAAAAAACAACGAACAAAATGACGGATAAGCATGACTTCCTGCCTCTTTCCTGAACACGAACGCGAAGATGTCCCGGAAAGGTGTAGTGGAAAACCCATGTCGTTCTTTCGGTGGGATATTCAGTGAACACGCTTCCATAGCAGCTTTGTAACTAAGAATCTAAAACTGATTTAAAAGTTTAACACTGCAAAGACTACGTCACTGTCCAGTCAATTTCGGTTCACAATAAACTCATCTTTATTTATTTTGCTCTAGATAAGAAATTCTAAGGTTACAGCCCAACACACATCAACAAAAAAGGTTAGTGATAAGAAAGGGCAGAAATTTTTGAAGACATTAGGTAAGGTATTTGAAGGACATACGATGTATAACTGAGCGGAGCGATAAGAAGAAATGTACGCAACGTTTTTGGAGAGAAAAAAGAAAAACGTTTTGTTTAACCATATTTAAAACCACATATAGGATTAAAACCATTCTGTGTGCCCACTCCTACGCAGTGTTCGGCTTGAACAAAGCCAAATATCAGAGTCAAGTAAATTTCAATATCTCAAGCTGCAGTTGATTAAAACGAAGTCCATCATTTATGCTCTCAGCTTCTTGTAGCATCAATACTTTGATTAAAAGGATGTTGTATCGTTTCTTGTTTGATTTTTCTTAGTTTCACACAGATCAGCACTTTTGCGACTACAGTAATTAAACCGTACCTGTTTCACTTAACTGGTAACGTTCTCGAAGACATGAACTGCTTTGGTGTTCTCTACAAACTCCATGATTATGTATCCCTTAATTGGATTGTCAACGGAGAACTTCTTCGTGTAGTAAATCTAAAGAAATTACTATAAAGGACTGGATAACAAATTACAAACTTGTAATGTCTCCACAAACACAATAGTGCTTTCGTCTTTGCCGAATAGAATTATTTAGAATAGAATAGAATTAGAATTACTGATAAGGATTCCCTCGGTGGTGGCTCCAGAATTACTGATAAGGATTTCCTCGGTGGTGGTAGATCTCAAGTGAAACAATAATACATCCCTATTAACACATCAGACTTTAGAGGTGGAAGAAAGTCTGTATATTTGGATCACTAGCATTTGTGAAGTTTTAGTAGCAGCCGATTTTTGCGGTGTAAAAGTGTATTAAATAAATATCGCGTAAGAACAATGATGGAGAATCGACAACCTCCGGAATAGGAATACTTCCATCGGAAATCTTAGCCAGGCTATTGCAGGCGAAAACTTCGCTGTTGTGACACTGAAATTGTAGTACACAACGACACTCAAAAGCAACGATTCAAATCAATACTGCAAGTATAAACGAAAAACAAAGGAAGAATCTACCCTAGTCGAGGAAGAGGCCAATAACTATAAATCATGTAATAAATCGATTTCACACTAACACTTGCTATCTTCTAGTGAATAAAATAGAACCCATAATAAACGATTCTTCAAAATAATAGAATAGCAAACTTGTAAAGATTCCATTCACGAAAAGGAACATTATCTAATTAGCATCTGGAACACGACATAATTGCAGGCAGATGCCGTATTGCGCATGCTGATCAATGGGCATCCATCTCGCCTAAATTTATTGATCATTTGATTTTTTGTGTTTTCAGCGTTGAATTCATGCAACGCATGTGGTCTTTCAAATGCACAAAACATAACACCTGAATCATCAGAACACAAAATAAAAACCTGAAATTGAAGAAAAATAAAGAATATTGGATTTTATTTTCTACACTGATTCGGGAGTGGAATACTTTGGGCGTCGAATGAAGCGAATCGTAAGCGAATACCGTACCTTACACATCAAATGAGGACAAGTCGTCCTAGCAGATTCGGCGCCCCAATCGGGTACTCCCTCTCGGTACCTTTTTCATCTTGCACGCTCTCTCCCCAGCGCCTGAGAAAAAATAGCGCCTGATTTTCAGGGTGATGAGCCATGCCTGGGGAGCCTAGGGCTCAGTCCTAGAGAGGTGCTGCGCTTGTTTTGGGATGTTAGGCCTCGTGGTTTCTTTTCTGGAGGAGTGTTCCTCCTCGTGCACTTACTGTGCCTCCCTTTGTGGATCTCTAATTTGTGAAAGTGTGTCATTTCTCATATATCTTGTGTGCTAATCGTGTAGCAGTGTTGTTATTCTTATTTGTGCTGTTCTCATATTTCGTTGTCCCCCATATATTCTGCTGTCTTTTTATTATTTGTGCATATATGCTCTTGCTTACCTTGTTTCGACTTGCCATTTCATCTTGTGGGTATGGTCTCCTTCTTTAGTGGATTCTTTTGCCTATCATCATCACTACTCGTGTCTTTTGCTGATTTACATAGCTGGTTTTGTGTTTTCATATGAACATATGAAGTTCAGCCTTGCTTCCCTTGTATCGTTCTGCGCAGTGTAGTCTATTTCGTTATACATATCATTCCATATCATCATATCGCTTTACCATCGATGCTGTTTTCTTTATTTGCGCTTGTTGTTTTGTGAGTATTTAAAGATAAAGGTTTAATTATCCAAGTTTGAGGAGTGTCTTCTCGCGTTCGGTGGCATCTAAATCCCAAATCCGCATGGCACTTCGTTTCCTGTTGGTTGAAGAAGATCATTTTACCAATAAGGTTACGCCCATCTGGCCCAAACTAGGTTAGCGTCGCTGCAAAATGTGTAACAATTCCTCACATTTCACTTTTTTCTTCTTTTTGCTTCTTTCAATTTAATTCATCCTTATTACTCTTATTCATTTAACAGTAAGTGTAAAGCCAAATTATTACATAATTTTTAGTTATGCATCTTCCGCCCTAGACTGGATAGATCCTAAAAAAAGGACTGAATCACAGACACGCTTCTGAAGTGCCTCCAAATCCGCCATAAACGTTTGATTCTTGAAGTTGCTGTCACCATCTCCAGAACTGACGTTGAATGCTTGCAGTATTAGCTGATCTTAAATTCATGTTGACTGCACCACGCCTTCAGATCGCAAGGTCTTCCTAACAACAGGAGTATCACACTTACCTTAACAACGAAGCGGCCAGGAAGCACTTTTTCTTCGTCTTGCCAGTCAGGCTTATGAGCAGTGTTTTTGACATAAGCCCCTAAAAACTTTATAGAAGCTCACTGTGGAAAGTATATCTTGGTACTGCCAGTGGCAAAAAATTCTAGTAAATATTTTTATGACCTCGTC
The DNA here is from genome assembly GCA_947396885.1 of Heligmosomoides polygyrus polygyrus. Classification (NCBI taxonomy): domain Eukaryota; kingdom Metazoa; phylum Nematoda; class Chromadorea; order Rhabditida; family Heligmosomidae; genus Heligmosomoides; species Heligmosomoides polygyrus. Next base: position 96,808,114 of record OX377204.1, on the reverse strand, counting down.
AGTATTTCCATCAAAAAGTACCTGAAGAAAACGAATGAGATGAGTCGCAAATTTTTTGGAACTACCGCCCTGTAGTCTGAAGCATTGGCTGGGAAGAAACCGCATGTACAACCGCATGTGTGTTATTCCAAAGTATAAACTGTCCGACTGGCAGGGGAGGACACTGCGCCGTTTCTGGTGTAACGTCATTGTTCTCTCATTTCCTAACCTGGTGTTGTATGGGACCTGCAGGTTTCCCCTTTTCGACAAGCAATTGTGAATTTCGCGCCTGTGCCTACAAAAGGGGCGTCATCTATAGCTGTATGTCACTCTTTGTTCTGGGCGCGAATGGCAGCTCTTCGAATAAAGCTCTTCGCAGAACCCTAGACATCGACCAAGGACCGATCACCTGGGACACAAAGCAGCCAAACTGCATCCTAAGGATCCGAGAGACGCGACAGCTCAACTACTCTCGCAATTATAGCTCCTCTGGATATCTATATCCATATTGCTCAAATATTCTCATGATTATTCTCATTCTCATGAGTAACTTCTATACTGTTTAAATATCTGTATATAATAGGTTGGAAAAAAGTCCTCTTCACACGAAAAGTTAACCAATATTGATTGCTGATTTCGTAATCCTTCAAACCTGTCTACCGTTGCCACGCGGACACAAATCAAGACCCTTCTTGTACTTCGTTATCTATTCAATCTTTCGCACTCATTCCAGATCTACCTCATGGCCATTTTCGGCACGGCATTCTTCATGAATTCACTAAAGGATCTACAGCCCTTCAGACAGCCGACCAAATTAACCATACATATATATATATATATATATATATATATATATATATATATATATATATATATATATATATATGGCTTGAGATCTACTACTATGTATATATGGCTTAGGATCTACTACTCATCGCGCTATTATGAGTGGATCGGAAATTTTTTAAAGGGAGATTAATCACTCGAGGACAAAGCAGGGTCAGAAAGGCTAACTGAATTGGACTACACTGAACTACTCCATCTTCTTCGCACCGAGAGTAAGCAGACAACACGTCAACTGGTAGGGAAGCTCGAAGTGTCTCATAGAATAGTGGTAATCCATCTGAGGGGTTTTGGCTTTGCATGGAAATTTGGAGCTTGGATTCTACATGCCCTGTCAGACACTCAGTGCAAAACCACATGTTGCAAGACTCACAAGAGAAACAAGGAAGGAGCTGGGCTGGGAGGAAATGCCAGATCGACCGTATAGGCCTGACCTTGCCCCTACCGACTACCATCTCTTCCGTGCTCTCAATCAAGAAATTGGAGAGAAATATTTTGAAACGGATGAAGACGTCAAAAATTGAATTCAGCAATGGTACGACTCCAGAACCGCAGTCCTTCAAGTGAGAGGAATTAGAAAAGTACCTAGTCTTTGGAGAAGTGTATTGGAACAAAACGGGGTTAATCTCAATTGATTTGACATTGTAGTTGTGAAGTTTAAATCTTTGAAAAAAAAGAAAAGTCTTCTTTCTCAGCCTAATATTTCTATACATAAATATGCAGCTAATATGGTGCACAAATCTGTGCAATGTATTAATGATAAGCAAATAATAAATAGTAAACTGATAACAACCTCGTCTAGAGTTTAAGTAAGGACAACCACGAACTTTAATTACCACTTTTCTTCCGAATACGGATTATGTGTGACGCAGTGCAGCCCTTTGGGATATGCCGAACATCCTACATCTACACAATGCGAGAAGACAAAATGAAATTTTTTTCCATATCATAAAACATAACAGAGTAAATAAAGAGAATAGGATCCGTACTTTTTTGTCTAGGTGTAGTGGAAGTAATATCCCAGCGAAAGACGGAAAACCCACATTACCGACTCCTATATCCTTGGCAGATTTGCTAGGTCCGAACGTGGCTTTGGTGTTGAGTTCTCTCTGCATTCAATATCGGCCCAGGTTACATGTGTCCCGCAAAGCCCATCGCCAGACGTATAAAGATTGGTGGTGCTCACAACAGCGTAATCTAAATAGTTTAAGTTACCTTAAGTTACCTCACCTAAGTACCTTATGTTTGTTGCGGTTTCGGACTTCAGGACACAAAACTATCTGCCACGCTTCAAAACACGACAACGGTAGAACCAGAGTGGAAAGAAAGAACGGTTCACATGTTGTCGCTACCGCGCGATCACTGCTTTGTCCTGTGATTGGAAAGGAGCGCTGTTTCCCACGATGGTTTGCCGATGAGGCGCTTCCACCAGCACGAGGCATAGAAAAAATGGATAGCGTCAGCAGTCGATAGGCGCAAGCTCTGCCCTTCCGATTCTGCCAGTCGATATCGATCGCCGTGCGCACCGGCGGCAAGATTAGCCGCCCTTTCATTTATACTCCCATCCTGCCGGATAGCCATCGTGGGGTTCCGGTTCTACAATACGTATCACTACAGGGTAACATCACCAGGAGAGGGCCGTGTGGTTTAGTGAGACCTACGCTCACCCCCACCACCTCAGAGAAATTCATTCAATACGACCGGGGAGGATTTCTGGAATTATTCTTTAATTCCGTATTTTATTTTATTTTCGTATTTTATTTTATTGCATTTGACCTACAGAGGGACTTGCGGTGGACTGCCGTTGAATAGTTTCATACCTTATTCTTGACAGGCAGGTATTTTTGGCGTAAAACGGAAATCTCCTTCCTTTATGCATGTTTTCAAGAAAGTGCTGTTGACTAAATTCTGTTCATAGCAGTTTCCAGAAGTACGAATGTCTCTTGTCAACGTTTGGTTGTTCTTTTGTGACTTTTTCAGTAGAACGTGTCCCTTTTTCTCATTTGTTTAGGCGTGAGAATTATGTCCGTGTCAATAAATAAATAAATAAAGTGTTGCACCAGTTTGGTTACACCAAAGGAATGGAGGGCTAGTTTGGGCGGAACTGGAACTAAGAGCCTTGAAACGATGTGTGCTCGACAGCCAGCGCCTACTTCAGCTGCTCTACCACGCGCCCAATATACGTAATTAAAAAGTAAAAAATATTAGGTTGTCCCATAAGTCCTTGCGGTTTTTTCAACGATTCACTGCAGATTCCGCCAGCGGTCTCTTGCATAGCGCTGCATAGCTTTCAAAGGAGAATGATCTGCTCTATCAGAACTTGTATTGCATTTTTTCATCCTGAATTTTGTCAATTTGTAGGTCGTTGAAGTGAAAAGTGAAAAAGTGAAAAAGTAGCCATTTGCGCACTTGTTCTCTCCGCTTAGGTTTTTAATTTTTTTGCGCAATTTTTATAGCACTTAGAAGACAATGTTCTGTACTACAAGAATATGTGTTGGTCCTATTTTCTCACTTGTCCTTTATTTATTTTTAGGCCATCAAATTGGGAATTTCGACTTTTCCGTCCGAATTTTTCCAGAACTCCGGTTCTGTGGTTGGACTTTTTTGCTTGGTGTCATATGTCGTTTGGAAGAGGATGTCTTGCTCAGTAAGAATTTGTGTCGCGTTTATTGGCTCACGCTGATTCCTGTCGAATATCAACAACTGAAGAAGGAGAAGGAGTTGCTGGTGAAGACGATTATTCTCTTTTCGGTATTTTGTTGATATTCAATAGAAATCAATAAACGCAACACACATTCTTATAGAGCAAGACATTCTCTTTCGAATGACATATAACACCAACCCAAAAAGTCCAACCACAGAGCAGGAGCTGTCGGCAAAAATAACCATCCTCCTTCGGAATTCCTAATTTAATTGCCTAAAAATCAATAAAGGACAAGTGAGAAAATAGATCCAACACATATTCTTGTAGTACAGAACATTGTCTTCCAAATGCTCAAAAAAACTGCGCAAAAAATTACAAACCTAAGCGGAGAGAACAAGTGCGCAAATGGCTACTTTTTCACTTTATCACTTTTCACTTCAACGACCTAAAAATTGACAAAATTCATGATGAAAAAAGAAATGCAATACATGATCTGATAGAACAAATCATTCCCTTTCGAAAGCTATGCAGCACTGTGCAAAAGACCGCCGGCGAAATCTGCAGTGAATCGTTGAAGAAAACTGCAAGCACTTATGGGACAACCTAATACACCGCAAAGAAATAAGCGTGCTATGGAACTATTCGAAGCGACCCATCGAAGGGATGGTGCCATCGAAACGGTCCTCCACGTAAACAAGAGTCTTGTGTCGGCCATGGCCTTGGCGCACAGTGCGTCAATAGATAACCTGTAGAGGTGGTGACGACGAGAGGAAACATCGATCGGATGAAGTGTACTTCCAGCGACCTCACTCTCTCACGAATGGAAGCCGCCAAATCCACTGCTCCAGCTATCGTCCAAATAAAATTCAAAAACACTGTCCAACATTGGCTTCGCCACTGACTCACTGCCTTCATACGAACCTTTGTTTAGCACTCCTGGTCCTTAGCACAAAAGGTTTATTGAAGAAGAAAAACACGCAAAATACATTAAAATCACAACATTTGCTCAGACTATAAGTACCCGTGAAATGTTCGCAGAAATGAAAGTGATCAAAGAAAAACAGGTAGTTATTTGAGCATTGATGGCGTCCGATTCATAATTGGCTTCACATTTCAGAAGAGGGCTTGAATTTCTTTCAACTTTCAGCTATCAATCTTATGGTCTGTATAGCTTTTGATTGAGATTCTATGAGGATGAACTGAGGATGCACATGTGCTGCTGTCACTGCCATCTGATTTAGAGCAGTGTTTTCCATCAGCAATTCTGAAAGATCAAAATTAAGCACGTACTTTCGCAATTATTGTATACCATTTTCACGTAGAATTGGACATTTTTCAAGTCAAATTTGACACTATTCACGTCAAATTGGACACTCTTTCGAACAAAGTTGTTGCTTCAAAGTGAACGTCTTTCAAATCGAAACGAGGTCCTTACATGTTAAACTATAGAGTCTCTACGACGGTTAGAAAAAATGTTGTTCCAGGAAATTTGGTACTTCTTTTGATTTTCTTAGTACAGCTGCTCAAACGAGTGTACTAATTGTGGGAAAAAATTTTTTGAGAGAGAATAACAAATTAAGCTTTCTTTTTAAGCACAACAACGCAGCTATTTTTCTTTGTGTATGGGTTGTGCCATACTGCTGGTACTCACCTTCGAGATCGAAACTTAGACCGAATTCCACTAAGAATCGTCAACAGCACAGGTAGGACAACGAGACCGTGAATAAGACCGAAGATCGAAACCAAGGTAACAGTCTGTAAATGAGGAAGAAACAGAATCAACTCACGAATTAACGAAAATAATTAAAAAGCAGGAAAAAGGGGTATGGGAGCTTTTTTTGGGAACTTCATTTATTTGATTACTTCTATTAGGGTGTCACATAATTTTTTGGACTATTTGAACCACGAGTGTTGGCGCGCTACAACTTCTTTTTACAAGGTCCAAACGGGATGTTCACTTGGTACAACAAAGCGATTCGAATATATTTCGCAATAGCATATTGTTCCCTCTAGCGGCAACCTGCCCTCACCTTGGCAATTTTTTGAAAACGAAATTGTCTACTGCCGAAATCGCGACTTGCTTCTTCATAACTTTCGATCTGGACTGTCTGCGTACGCTGCTCACAAAACTATCGTTGCTTTGTTAGGCACAGACGCCTGCAACAGGTCAACGTGTGAAACATGGTTCAATCGCTTCCGAAAGCCCTCCCCGCATGGAAAGAATTTCATTTTGCTTCACAAGTCGAGAATCGTGCACCAATCGCTTTTACCGGATGGACAGACGATTACTGCAGACCTGTTCCTTAAAGAAGAAATGAAACGTAAGCTCTTTGAGAAGTACTCTAGATTCGGTACTATTCGTGTGTTTAAGGATATTAAAGGATAGTGCACGATCGCATCAAGCGAAACGAACGCCGGAAACGATGAGGAAAGAGTTTACCGAAATTGTGGCATATCATGCGTATTTACCAGATGTCATCCCTTATGACAATGCAGCATTCAGAAGTCTTGCTCACTTTTCCTTCTATGCTCGAAACGTCAAGAAGTTCAGTGGGCACTCGACTACTGGATCGGCAACAGGTCAGGTTCTTCCTGGGAGAATGCAATCAGTTCTCTGTCCAATCGTTGGAGAGAAGTTGTGGCCACAGGCTAGCGATTGGCTACCGTTTTTCATTACCTTGTTATAATAAATTTTAATAAAAATGGTATGATAGACCAGAAAATTAAGGAGACCCCAACAGATCTGAATTTCAACTGTCTAGTAATACAAAAAAAAACTGGAATGAAAGCTGTTTATAAAAACTGTAATCTATAATTTAGTTCCTCCTTCCACCACCTCCTAGAAGAAGCCTCAATATTTAAGTGAATTTTAGCACGACATTAGAAGGAATACTAAATTTTCATTAGATCGAAGATACTTATCAAAAACTCATCAACCACACCTACCTTCAGAAAAACCATACCAAGATAGCTTGGCTTTATCAGGATGGGCATTAATGCGAACATGGTGCTTAGTCCGCCTTGCATGGTCGGCCATCCAATGTTCAGTAGGGCGTCTTCTAATTTCTCTCTCGGTGTCTGAATACTAGTGTTATTTTCAGAAGCAAGCTATCCCAAACCAGCATACATAAGTAAGTGAATCCGTCAGTACGTCCGCGCAAAATTAAAAAGCACTCGGACCGCTCGACGGTCCGAGTGCTTTTTAAAGCAATGGTAAAATCCAATTTTATGACCTTTGGGCACATCCAGCAATTTGAATAATCAATATCAATCGATAATATCGATTTTTGAAAGGTTCAAGAGTGGAAATAACTCAAGTGCGTTGCGCGTTGTACTGACTTCACAACAACTAAATGATATCGAGCGAATGCTGTGGAATTTCAAACAATCTATAGAGGTTTTTAAAATATTTTCTACCATAAGTGAACTTTTATCACTTGCTAGTGAAGAAAACCTCAGAAAAAAATTATGATTATACATAATTGTACTGTATATAAAAACGCTTCAAAAATTTAGACATACCGGCGCGTCCACTTGATAGTAGTGGTAGCTTATGTGAGCTGAAATGTCCACGCTGAATCCAATTGACATCAGGAGAGCAGCCATCGACACGGGGTCAATTCCAATTCCCCACAGTGACAGGAAACCGAATACCTGAACGTGGATGGCTAGGTTTTACTCCGAACAGTGGCGACTTTTAGTTCCTGCTTATTCTTCACTTCACTCTTTACTTACTCTTCACATCACTTTTATCGCAACGGCGCAAACAAGTATCTACGTGCTTCTTTTACGAAGAGATCAGCGTTCTTGTTCAGATTCCATTCAGTCAAAGCGCTTAAATTTTTCATGACTTCTTTTGCTATTGCATTTCAGTATCTTGCGACGTCGTTCATCCATCTTGTTCTTAGTCTTCCTTTACTTCGTTTTTATCAGGTGTCCAATCAGATGCAATGTGTGTCCATGAAGATTCCGTTCTGGGGAGCTTGTTTACGAACAGCCACCTCTTTTTTGGCCGCATGGTGAACCCAATCTTTTAGTTTTTGTGGAGAATAGCTGTCGACCGTACTAAGTCGCCTGAGCGATCACCAAGAATCGCTTTTTCAAGCCTTCGTTGGGCGGATCGTAGTCTTGTAGCCGATTCTTTTGACCAGGTCCACTTCTCGCAACTGTATAGAAGAGCAGGAAGCAACGAGAGTTAATTGGCTTATTTTTTAGCTAGGCTTCGATGGCCTTAGAACGAAGAAACAGTCGCTATTTAAAGTAGACTTATCTTCATGTTTGAATCCTTCTCTGAATCTCTTTCAGTGAATTGAGTGGGTTCGATAAGAGCAGCCTTAGGCAAACAACTTTGTTGACGCTATCTATAATAATTTCTCCGCTGATTTGTATGGCATCCCTTTTTGTGTCGGTTTTCAGTTTTTTGGACTACCAAAAAGTTTCATCCACTTGGTTTTTTGAGCAAATGGTTTCTAGTCCGACTCGACCTGGCATCTCTGCAAGGCCTTCTGACATGCTTTGTACTTCGTCGTAGTCCTGCTCTAGCAGTACTATATCGTCAGGATATATGAGGTATGAGAGATTCTTGTCATTGATTCGGACCACAATTTAGTCAGTTGACTGCATTTAGCACGTGTTGGTGGCATGGTTATCTTTAACATAATAAAGAACAAAAATGACTCTGGCCTACTAACCACGCAGTTTCTCAACAACGGAGCCGAGATAGTAGCCTATTGGGACGGCTGCACTACTATAGGAAGTCTCATCTCTACACGATGATGATGCTAAAAATTAAAACGCAGAAAGTACATATGCCAGTTACGCTTAGTTAGTTAGTTAGTTATCTTAATCGCAATACACGAATTTAGGTGCTTTAAGTATGGTTTCAGCCGCCAAATGGATTTTTCTGTACAAAAAGAGCTGTCCGGGGAGCGTGAAAAAATCTTACTCCGAGGTTGACGCTCAGAAGGCTGAACATGGCTGCAACGATGGAGACGATGTCAGGAATGAAAACAATGAAGGAAATTCCCATGCAGATCACTTCAGAGAAGAGCGTTTGCCAGATGACAGTACCAAGAGCATCAGTCTGAAATTCACCAAAAAATGCTGCAGAAAGAGGGCTGAAGTGCTTTTCAGGAAAAAAAAGAGATAACTAATTCTTACGACTGAAGGTGCAGTTGATTTGAAAGCTAATGCGAACAAGGATCCAGAAAGGAGAGGTGTTACTGCCCACATCCAGCACATCTGGTTCTTTTTTGAACTGTATCATGCCATGAATATGCAGTCAACTACCTGATCAGCGTACGTGCTTCTCTCTGAATATGCGTACACTCCAAGATCAGGATATTTCCTGCCTATAGAACGCCATTCCTGGATTAACGGAAACATCTCGTTGTATCTAAATAGATTCGTTATTTTCTTTTTTCGATTAATGGTAGTGGCTTCAGCATCTAAAAAAATTGAAGCGTTCAGCATTCTTGTCATGTTTTTAATGCTGCACCTGTAAACCAAAGTGAGCAAATGCGCTGCAATCCGTGACAATGAAAATAGTTGAAAATTTCAAGAAATTGTTAAAGAATAAATAAATAAATAAAATCTCGTTGACGCAAAGGAGGTGTTTTTACAACAGGGAGCAAAATTTGAAACACTTTGATCCCTGTTGTTGCATTAAAATACCTTCAGCGCTGTCCGCTTCCTGATTGCTACAATTGTTGCTACTGAAATTTCAGTTACTACGCACCAATAGAGTACCACAACAGCGCAAAAATGTGAGAGGTCATAAAAGAATCAGATCACGTGAATTTACCTATTGTCGCGTCGCTTCTTCCTACGACGCGGATCGTCTGTGGCTTTATTTCACAGCCGATTTGGAACTCGACCAGTGTCTAGGGGAAGACAGTCCACTTATATGAGCTTTATTGAAGAGCCGCCAGTCGCGGCGAAAGCAGAGTAGAACTAAGGACATGTGTTGACTGAGACATTGGCTTATATAGGCGTCGGGTTACTGTAGCGAGGACGTTGCGAGAAAAGAGTACATGCGATTCAACAAAGAAGTAGGTTACGAAATTTCTGTGGCAAGTAGGACATATCGTTACGAAATGAGACAGGCATTAACATGAGATAACTGTACGTTACACTATATATTTATTTAAGCGTTTATGTATTTATTTATTCTACTGGCGCTATGGCCCAAAAGGCGCGCGTATTAGGATGAGAATCAATAGGATACGGCGAGAGCGGAGCAAGGCCATATAAGGGCGGCCCTGAGCCGTCAGTCCCCGCCGAAGCGCGCGTAGCGCGTCGCAGTCGCCAAGTGCCACCGCCTCGGGACGTCGCCCTCTATCTACCGGCCGTTGTTCGTCCTCGTTGCTGTCTACGTGTCTACTTGTTGCTGCCTCCGGATTAGTGGTTCTTGTGGTAATAATTGTGTTCTTGTATTGTTTCTGCTTGAAGCGTGCTGCTGTTCGGCGTCTAGTCTCTGGTATATTGGACTGCTCCTACAGCCCCCGAGTGTTACAATTCTACGTTAACTAAATAACGTAAGTTAACAGAATGAATCCCAATAAGATACCACAAACAGAATACGCTATTAGCACAACACAACACCGCGATGTAAAACTTTTAGTGTAGCTAAAAGAAACACACCAACATTTATCTAAATTTCCAGAATAATTGGATTGTCTAGTCAGCGATTAAGCACCAGCAGACGTTTTTTCATCTTCTCTTTTAATTTCCTTCCTCTGTTCTTCTGTTTCTACTTTCCTTTTCAAAAACTAGAAAAATAGAGCAAAGAGGAAAAGGGGAAAATGTAAACCTTAGGAAGACTAAACTTTAGGAACAAATATGACTGGAGAAATTAGTAAATCCCTTATAAGTGTTATACTATTATACAAATTTGCTTGGGTAATGGGGAAAGCTCTCGAAGATTCCAGGAGGACGCGAAGGCGATAGTACCAGAAGAAGGCGAACAACAGCCTTTTCAGTAAGACGGTATTCTATTAGGTTGTAACGAATTAAATGGCACTGGCTTGCGCCATTATTTGGCGTGTCTTTACGCGTTTGATCAAGAACAAACCGTAACATGTGGCATATCATTTAGAAGCGCAAACTTTGCTCTACCGGCGAGTACCAAATTTTCGATGTAAAAGTGGGAAAACTTTAGAGTTTTATTGACTTTTTTGCAGATGGACAAAAGGGTAATCCGAGGCATTTACTTGTATGAATTGAAGCTGGGCACTACAGCTAAGGAGGCGGACGAAAAGATCAACGACGCATTCGGTCAAGGATGTTCCACAATTCGGACGGCGTATCGTTGGTATCAGAAGTTCCGGAATGGAGATAAGAGCTTGGAAGAACATGAAGGTCGTGGGAGGCATAGTGATGTTGATGAGGACAAGCTGAGAGATGTGGTAGAGGAGGACCCACACAAAGGTACCAGGGAGATAGCGAAGGAAACCAACAATATGAGATCTCGTCCGCACTGTTTCCACGGAACGAAACGGACCCATTCCTTGATCGCATCGTGACCTGTGACGAGAAATGGATAATGTACGACAACAGGCGACGATCGGCACAGTGGATGGACAGCGATGAGAGCCCCAAGGTTTTTGCGAAGCCGGAATTGCACCAGAAGAAAGTAATGGTGACAGTATGGTGGTGTTCGCTGGGAATTATTCATCACAGCTTTCTCCCTCCCGGTGAATCTATCACGGCAGAGAAGTACTGCATTGAAATTGAAGAAATGATGAAAAAGTTGAAGGATATCCGGCCGGCCTTGGTAAACCGAAGGCGAGTTCTCCTTCTGCACGACAATGCTCACCCCCATGTAGCACGAATGACGTTGCAGAAATTGAATAAGCTGAGCATTGAAACTCTACCACATCCTCCGTTTTCTCCCGACCTCTCCCCAACAGACTACCATTTCTTCAGGCATCTTGGCGACTTCTTGGTAGTGAAAATATTCAAATACCAACAGGATGCCGAAAGTGCCTTCGAAGATTTCGTCAATTCCAGAACTTCTGATTTTTACGCTACTGGGATAAAAAGCTTGTGTCACGTTGGCAAAGATGTGTAGAATCAAAAGGTTTTTATTTCGATTAATAAACTTGCCTACAAGCCGAGATATTAACTGTTTAAATTTACAGTGGTTCAATGCCATTTATTTCGTTACAACCCAATATTTTGGTCTTGATAAATTATTTCCACTAATTTTGTTGACGTTGTTTAGCGGTCTTACCTTACTAGTGTAGTGAATCCAATCGTGAAAAGAAACGATGATAAGCACTCCGGTTCATTCAATGCACAGGCCGTGTCGTTTATTCGCACTGTGGCCTTCCAGTATGTATCCGATTCAAGAAACGAGGGAATATGCTTGTAGGAGAATGTGATGTTCTGAAACATTTTGTTAATTTGTAAGCAGCCACCGTGAAAGAAACATTGGGTAAGGAAGATATGGAAAGCGGGTAATAAGCGAGATGAAATACTGGGCATAAAATCGCACAAATACAGATAATGTAAACAGTTATGAAGAAGTCGTGGCTTTGAATGCGTCAGCTAGCCAAGTTTGTCTTAACTAGTCTGTATTTTATTCGTATTACGTTTCTGCCCTATCGCACAACTCCTTGACCTCTGTGGATTTCGACCTTCAGCGTCCTGTGAGCACGTCCTTTGGGCCACTTGCAGTCGTTTGGTCCGTCGGCGACTCCAGAGAATCTTTCTTTGCACGTCTAGGTAAGTCTTTTAACTTCGGTCCATGGTTCCTTCCTGGTTCAAATGTTCCTTTGCGTTTGTTCTCTCAACTTGAAATAGCGCATAGCGGGAGAATCTTGCATTTTGCACATTTCTGGCTTCCTAAGTTCCGACGAACACGGCATGGTCGAAACGACAACCGAATAAAGCCGTGCTATATCGGCTAGCTAATGCATTCGAGGAAAGTCGAACATAGAGTTATGAAGTATTCTCACCTGATCTTCATCTTCACCTTCATGGAACATTAAAAAGTCCTTATACGCCCTCAAAAAACAGAATGTCGATTCGGAGCCGTAGCTAAAAGAAGAGTAGGCAGTTTAAAGAATAATGCTGTCTAGGAAAACTTGTATGGTTGGACCCTTTATCTTTATAAACAAAAAGCTACCAACATGGTAGCATATTGCAAAGAACTGTATTAAGCCCCGTTTCTACGTCGAAGCCGAGAGAAGTGATTTCCACGCATTGAGGTCAAATTTATTGATCGCGTTGGCCAGCCGGCCGGAGTGAATCGCGTGAACCCGCGACCAATCGCACCGCACAGCGTCGCTCTCGAAGTCGGCGTGATGCGATTAGTCTCATGTCGAATTAGAAATTGTCCGCAAGTACATAATTGTGCGTAATCGTGTGACCGCGTCACTCTGTTTCCTGAGTACTCATAGTCGTCCGGAGCAGCGCAAGGGCGTATCGCTCCGCTCGAATCTCCCAGCGATGAAAGCATTGAAGTACATAATTAAGAGTACCGTAAAACCAGGATACATCTTGAGGTGAGAACTTTGGTTAAAACATATGCACCCATTCCATATTTCTCTGAACCATATGGCATGGGGATTCCATAAACGAAACTCATGCTCTAAATAGAAAACACATATGTAAAAAGTTAACAAAATTGATTCATCGGTGAAGTGGATGTACGTTATCGCGACGAACGTGATGAAAGAAGACGAGAGCCGGGCAAGACCGGGGCTCGAGGAAGCCTTAATTGATCTCAATACTTTTATGTTGTTGTATTCTCTTTGTTGACCTATTAGAGAAGTAGTTTTTGCCTGTATTGTTTTGTTCTTCATGCATATCATTGATTTACCCTTGTTCCGCTGTTTCCGTTGTTGCCGCTACGTTTTTTCGCCGCCTATCTGTCTCGCCCCCTCGACGCGAGAGCGAATTTACGACCACCCGCACAATATACGGCACAGTCCAACAAGACCCTCGCCACTATTAGCGAGGGTCTTGTTGGACTGTGCCGTATATTGTGCGTGTTCTATCGTTGCTGTGTGTCGTCAATAAATCTTGCTGCCACCTAGTCTTCTCCAACACAAGGAAACGTCCACAAGCGGACGCGTCTATTACATACATAATATCAACGCTCAATGCCTAATATAACACCTACCAGATGAGCCAGGTCAAACATTTCTAGCCTTCTTTTATTAACTATTATCGGCTTCTAGAATGTGAGATGGAAGCATTTGCATCTACCTAGTGCAGCAGTTAAATAAACTATTGAATGTCAACGAGAGCAATGTTTAGGCTTCATTTTACTTAGTGACTTGCTTGCCTTATTCGTTATGTGATGGATTTTTAGCGATTTTTAGCTCGCCCCAGTGCAATGAATAATAAATAAAATAGTCACTATTCACCAGCAATGTACAAAAAATACTTTTGCTATATATACTTCACGTTTTTAGAAACAAGATGTGTACCTGTAGTTTGCCGTTTCGTAGTCCTTTATCATACTTTCAACATCTCGTAGTCTTTTTGGATCGCGTAAATCGCCGGGTGTTGTCACAACAATGGCAGCGGTTTGCATGTCCTAAAACCAGTGATCTTATCCGCTATCGATAAGCTCTACTTAACTTTAAACCATATGCTTTTAATTAGTTTTGGTCAATTAAACCCCTGTCTGTAGCTTCAAAACTTGAATGCCAAGTACTATCAATATTTGCGGTAAACGGAAGTGAAGGCAAACTCCTAACTGAAGGGAAGAATTGCTACCTTAATCACTTGATCGTATCGCACTTTAAACTGTACGATTCGGGCGTCGCGTGGAGCGAGATTCTGTACGGAAAGATCGGTTTTGACGATAGATATGCCGTAATACGTCACTGTCCAGTAGGCCAACAAAACCTTGAAATCACAGAAACTGTGAATAATCAGATCATGCAGTCGATTCGAGTAAACTACAGGGTTTCAAACTACATGCCCATAGAATCACTTGTAAGAAACCTGCCATTAGTGTAGATAATTGCATCCATGGCTTTCCAACAACTCGAGCGAGCACTTTCCACGAACGGTCATGAAATTCTCCGGCACGTTTAATAAGCGGAATTTCTTCCGGAATACAGCAGATACTGAAACGTTCTGTATTCAAATGCATAAGAACAAGTAGCATTATAAGTAACAAGTGCTCCGTCACGTCTATCGGCGTTCCTCGCACTTGCGCGCTTCGCGCGATGTTGCAGTATCACTAAGCTAAGGAGAATCACATCACGTTAGCTGCTCTACTTGCAGAGCTTTCTTCCTTACCTAGGAGTACAAAAGGCTCGCAGTACGTATCGTATATGGTGTGATAGGGCAATCTATTGGTTCCCCACTACTGGTCTTCTCCTATTGAAACGGTCCCCATTACCCATTACCGCTACTGGTCCCCCTCACTGATCCACCCTCAGCGGACGACATTTTCGGCAGGTCTATCTGAGACCCTAAACACGCTGAGCGAAGCCTTTGGCACGTCCTTTGAGTCCCAGGCACATCACGCGACGTATTCCGCACGTCTTCTAAATCCCTGGCACGTAGAAGACGTCTGAGTATTTTCCGCGCTCGGTAACTTGATCAGTATCGATTGATGGTAATCAATGCTTCAAAAACGAATTTCAGATTTGCGTTGAGTGACCTCGACTGCCTCCAGGGCTAAAGTTTTAAACCGCCTAGACGACATCCACAAAAAATCCATAGTTTGATCAATATCCATTGATGGCGATCGATACCTCAAAAGCAAATTTCAGATTTGTGTTTAGAGACTTCGACCACCTCCAGGGCAGAAGTTCCCAGGCAGTGAGAAGACGTCTGGGTGTTTTTCGCTATTTTCGTGTTTTCGTGCCGTAATTCACCCCCCCCCCTATTTTCCCCGCCCACTAACTAAATCCACACAAAAAATCGATAATATGGCCCAAATGGATTGATGGCGATGGACACCTCAAATGTGGACTTCACGCTCGCCTTCAGCGACATCGACTACCCCAGGACGGAAGTACTGGACCGCAAGAAAGATATCCACAGAAAAATCGATATTCAGCCGTGATTTTCGAAACTTCACGCACCAATGCACATTGCACGTTAAAGAGTGTAACCGCACATGGCGCGTTATTCAAACCTGGATTTTGGTAGGGTAACAGCGCCTTTACTACACAAAAAAACGGTAATACCGGTCGATATCGATTGATAGCGACAGATATTTCAAAAATGAACTTCAGATTCGAGTTCAGTGACGTCGATTAGCCCAGGGGCGGGGAGTTCGGGCCGTAAGAAAGATATCCACAAAAAATCGATAATACGGCTCAATCTGCATTGATGGTGCTCGACACTTCAGAAAGGGGCTTTGCCCTCGCGCTCAGCGACCTCAACTACCCCGGGAGGGAAGTTTCGGACCACAAGAAAGATATCCACAAAAAATCGATAATACGGCTTAATCTGGATTGATGGTGCTCGACACTACAATAACGGGATTCAGAGTCGTGCACACCAACCACGATACCCCTAGGACTGAAATTTCCGATCGCCAGAACGACATCCACAAACAAGTTGATAAAACGGCTCAATCTGGATTGATGGCGATCGACACTTCAGAAAGGGACTTTGCCCTCGCGCTCAGCGACCTCGACTACCCCGGGAGGGAAGTTTCGGACCGCAAGAAAGATATCCACAAAAAATCGATAATACGGCCCAAATGGGTTGATGGCGCTCGACACTACAATAACGGGATTCAGAGTCGCGTTCACCAACCCCGATACCCCTAGGACTGAAATTTCCGATCGCCAAAACGACATCCACAAAAAATCGATAATATCGGTCGATATCGATTGGTCGACTTCAGATTCGTGTTCAGCGTGTGTTTTTTTCCTCGATTACCCCCAGTGCTGATGTTTCGGGGCGCTTGCACGACATCCACAGAAAAATCGATAATATCGATCGTTATCGATTGCCTCCCCCTGCTGTGAACGCCTCCGGTCGATGATCATCTAAATGCCCATGCACGGTCGCCGACGTGTTCGGCACGTCTACAGCTCGCCATGCACGGTTGCCGACGTGTTCGGCACGCCCCGGCATCGTCAGGCATGCTTGCTGACGTGTTCGGTGCATCTACGGCAACGCCAGGCGCGTAGAAGGCGTCTGGGTATTTTCTGCCATTTTCGCGCCCCTAATGTTTCCGCCCCTGATGCTTCAGACCCTGATGTTTCCGCCCCTGATGTTTCAGCCCCTGATGTTTCAGCCCCTGATGTTTCCGCCCCTGATGTTTCAGCCCCTGATGTTTCAGTCCCTGATGTTTCCGCTCCTATTTTTTGACGTGCTCCATGGCTAATCGCTTAGCCCGTTATTATAGAGTATGATAAGTAACGCCAAATGTTTTGCCCCGTGTTTTGCTTCCAGATTCAGTTTAAAGAAACCCTTCTAAGATTAATTTTGCTTGTGCCTATTATTTTTTGTTTTTGCTTTTCATCGCCAACGACTCTAAATGCGGATGCCGGTTCAGTGGTTCGTGAAGATTTTTAAGCAGGCTACTCATTCAATTGTAGGAACAGAGGTAAGCATAAGCCTTCAGGTTGGTGATAGCCTTCCTAATGTTGTACTGTGCATAACTTGAAATTCACTTTGTTGGTTTTCTTTTTCCAGTACCTTTTTCACGTCTACTCATCCACTCTGGGGTGGAGTCAATGCAGGCTTTGTCTAAGAACTCTAGCTTTTGTCGATGCCGGAACTATGAAGTCTTTTTCAAAGTGAAGAAAAGTTCCAACCCTTTTCCATCATCAAACTGTTTACTCTCCTTGTAGGCAGTAAGAGCGAGAATGGATGGAAAGAGTATCAGCTGGTAGAGATAGCATACGATACTGGCCACAACAGAGTAGATGGCGAAAGTCTGAAATAAAACACTATCCAAGAAAACAACAATTTAAAAAAAAGGGAAATACTGTGAAGAATTCAAAAAATTGTCGTGACTAGGTTATGAAAGCTATGGCCAAGAGGAGAAGCCTCCGTTTCATTTTTCACTCGTCAGCGTGTCTGAATTTGAAAGTGGCGGGAGCAGGGTAATAAAAGGGCGGCGAAGACAGGCGCGGGAAAGGCCTCTCATTTTTAAACTCCTCTCTGTTGCCGTTCTCCTCCCGCCATTCTCAGGAATGTACTCTATTTTCTGCTTATGAACTTGTCTTTACTCAAACTTGCGAGGAAATTAGCTACCAGACGTGAGAACGCAAACAATAATTTATCCAGAAGCTGTCCCGGAGTCTGCGCGATAGTGCAACCCCAGGGGTACTTCTGCCCTAGATTCTGCACACTTTTGCGGCAAGCGGCGGGCGACAGGCGGTAAAACTTCTGAGTGGAGCGCTAACGCACACTCACGTATTGCTGGCGGCAAGTGACAGAGGCACAGTGTCCTTTCTAGTCGGAACTTACTGCTGCTATTAGCTTTCCACAGAGCGCAGATAGACAGAACGCTGCGACTACAAATCAGTGGCGGCGGCAATAATGATATCAATCATTATTACTGCCGCACTTGCGGCGCCGTCGCCAATATCTTGTCGCAAATCAGCGGCTGGGGCACGGCATCGCTAGCCGCCGTTCGCCGCTGGTGGCAAGCTCTGCGTCCTGCCCTATTGTTAAGGATGGGGCCGCTGGTGTGCGGAGGCCTTTAGTGTAACTTCAGAGATACAACAAAAATAATTTGCTTAGCATGAAAACGTCGCACCTGCAGAGCCGGCGTGTTAGATAGAACGCCGTTGCCAAAAGAAATCACATTCGTTATTGACGTAACAGTCATCGAGCAACCAGCAACCTAAAAGTTTTCACAAATAGCTTTTAATAGCCCAGCAGCTCATTCCGATACAGCTATTCAAACATAGTCCAACTTGTAATTCAGAATGAAAACATCATTTATTTTATTCCTAACCATCTGCTTATTTTTATCCATCTTGCTTCCACAACATTGACATTATCTTTTTTTAAAGGCTATGAACGTTTTACGACCTCAATTTTTATACTGAGACTTCCTCAATATATAGGTTAAATGACTGAAAACACTCAAACAGAGCACCCTGGATTAGCATACTACATATCAGTGATGCAAAGCACAGCATTTGTTTGTTCATTATTGAAGCAATAGCAATGTTTGTGCAATAAACGAGATGAAACGAAAATTGTCGCGACCGCGACCGCTCCTCTCCTGTGATTGGTCGAGCGCGCTGTTTCCCACGGTGGCTTGTTGATGAGACGCTTCGAGTTGTCCGAGGCAGGAGAAAATGGCCAACATCAGCAGTCGATCGACGCAAGCTCCGCACTTCCGACTCTGCTGGTCGACATCGATTGTCCGATCGTTTCTACGATCCAGCGGAGAAGTCAGCCGCTCACTTGATTATACTCTCATCCTACCGAATAGCCGTCGTGGGGCCTCGGTTCTGCAATGCGTCTTCTCTACTCACGACGGGGTAACAGGATCAGCAGAGAGCCGTGGGATCTAGTAGTATTCGCGCTCACTCTAAGGGAAAACGCCTAAGGGAATTCCATTCAACACGACCGAGGAGGATTTCTGATCTTATTCTCTATTTCCATGCTGTATATAGTATTGCTGCTCATTACTTATCGCAATAAATTTCATGGAGTTGTCCTATGTCCAGCCGGAGAAATTGTGTGAGTCCCATATGTTTCTTCGTCACTGCTCGGTCGGCAGGGGAGCCGTCGTGCGTTTGGACCCCGGTGTCCGGTGTATATATTGTGTGAGTGTTAATTTCTGTACATATCCCTTGCTTTGCATGGCTATTCTGGCTCTCATTCCGTAGATGGCTAGGTAAGCGTTGGGTAGGGTGGCATGTTTAAGCAAGGGTCACTCTACTGCAGCTGGGGTTTCACCTAAACGAGTGGCAGGCAATACAGATCTAGGACAGAGGTAACTAGTAGGACTCGCTTTCATCAAGGGTTGGATAACATCTAGGTGAACCTGAGGGTCCATGGGACAGGAACACTAAGGGCAAGACGACCGCCTCTACCTGTAAGGCCGCTGATCTCGACAAAAATCAACAAATAACGATAAGAAAATGAGGAAGAGAAAATGCTTCGCTATCGTCTTGTTTTACCATACAAGCTTGTAAGCATAATGAGTGAACAAGTCTATGATTTCTGCATTTTCATGTGCAAAAACGGCAACTAGGCCCTAGGGTTTGTGCATTTAAGAGATTTTGTCGAACGATCGAATGAACCAATAAATTCGATGTCGAAAATTTTCAAATAAATGAATGAACGAATTTATTCAACTGTCAATTCTTTTCAATGATCGAAAGTCAAATAAGCCCCATTTTTCGTTTTTTGGAATACTCGAATTGTGAAATAATTTATTATAATAAGGTTCTGTGCTTGACGATTTAAAGTTTATTCGATGTCCGAATAAAATTATTCGATTTTCGAATAATATTCGAATATGGCTCCCTTTTGATGTTCGAATTAGAACCAATATTCGGCTTTTCAATACCACCGATGTTCGAGTTCGAATGAATATTCGAACGTCTAGAAACATTGAATATTCGATTATTCGAATAATTGTTTGAACATATTCTTTCAAGCACAATAATACTGAATACACTAACTTGCACCATCTCCGCCACCCTCTTCCGTGTGTCCATCGCTCTTTCAGTTCGATGCCATGCCGCAAGCATGATAAAGACATCATCAATTCCTGAACTACGAGACTTCAACAAATACATTTATGCAATTATAGCTCCAGCGCAAATTAGGAACATAGTGATTAATATGGTGTGAGATAACTGCGAAAAGTTCACCAATTGCCAGAATAAGAAATAGTGTGCTAACGACGATAGACTGAAAAGCCAGCCCAGTGGCAGACACGATGCCAACAGTTGTGACTCCAGCTAGTAAAGGTGTCAGGCCGCCAAGCAGTGCCTCGAATGGCTTTGATTCTTGCCGTTTATGTCTGAATGCAACGAGTTTTGGTGGGGCTCCATTAAGACAACAATGTTTACTACAATGCATATTCATTTAAATTACCTGCAGTAAGATGACCTTACCTAAAAGAACACAACATCAGAAACATCATCAGGACGGCCAGAGCGATGCTCAATAGGGGTGCCGACTTGGTGCCCATATTCCTCACCTAAACGTTCTCCAGGTCACATTTGTCACCTATCAAACTCTTGGTATACTCTGTTCATAAAGGGCATAAAACAATACGAAATCGGGCCAAAAAATTCTTGAAAACACGTTGCACAAACGAGTGCCAATAAGTGAGCACTAGATAAAAATAAATAATTTTTTTTTGTCACCTCTTTCGCCACAAGGCTGTCTGAACCAGCTCCACGCCGTAGGAGATTGTACCTCTCCGAGTCATAGAGAAGCTCAACCATCTGAATGTCTAATTGCATTGATTTCGAATAATTAGATTATTGTTCAAAATCTCAGAACTTCGAAGGTAACACACAATCGAGGCAAATTCTGATGGATTTGAACAACCTTTCATTCTAGATACATAAAAACGAGGAAAGGTCATATGACGTTAGTCGTGCTGGATCTCCAGTAAGACTTTTTTGCAACAATTGAGATGACTAATAGGAGTGCCAGATCAACTAATGCCCCCGCACACTTTTGTGGCAAAGCGGCGGCCCTATCCTTAACCATAGCAGCACACTTTTGCGGCAAGATGTTGGGCGAGGACGGCTCTGTCTGCTCTCTGGGCGAACGTGGCAGGGATCGGCCTGAGTAAAGACAGAAGGCGGGAAAGCGAATAGCAGCAGTAGGTCCCGACTAGAAAGAGTACAGTGCATGTGCCGTTTGCCGCCAGCAAGACTCGAGTGTGCGTGAGTGGCGCGCTCCCCGAGTTTTCCCGTCCGTCTCCCGCCGCTTGTCGCAAAAGTGTGCGAAAGCCTTGGCGGAGAGTCGTTGGATACACCGCCGTCAGAAAGGGACGGGGCGAGGGGCGCGCCGAGGACAAGATGTCCGGATCCCTGCCTTCACATGGAGGCATCGCATTTCTAATTACTTCCTTTGGCCCTGCAGCTCTATCCTGAACTGATTTCGTTCTTGAGACAAGAGTCAGAACCTTGTTCACCATATTTGGAACAAAAGGGTTTTCAGCTGTAGCGCCAATTCCCGCCAATGTAGAACCCGCCAATGTAGAACTGACCGGAATCACCCATAGTATCTAGCTGAGGCGAAAATTTAAAGAATTTGGATGAAAACTGAAAGAATCTAGAGGGAAGAGTGACGTTCTCCTTTCCTCAACTGCCTCCATAACCGAACCGACTGGAAAATGACTTCAGAGTTCTCCGAGATGCTCTTCCCAGTCGTCTCCTATCAGTTGTTAGGTTCCTGGACGACGTCACGCCAATTAACGACGGTTTCGCGCGCAGCAAACTTGTCCAAATAGGGCGGAGCTGGCAGGGCGGGAAGTAGGCCTCGGGCAGCACGGTGTACCGAACGACTGCTCCCCGAAAGCCTTTATTGTTTAAATTTGGAAATATTCTTCCGCTCTTATGTAATTTTTACGGTTCCTACCTTTTCTTCCCATTTGAGCAAAGGCTTTATTTCGGGGTAGACCATGTAGAAACGTAGAACAGCTGTATGAAATCCATCCAGAGTGTTTGTATTGTTGACGAAGCTCACACCATACACATTCCCAGCAATGAAGATCTGCTTTCCCAGAATATCCATCGTAGGGTAGGTGATCTGGAATGCTATGAAGTTAAGTGACTTTCAAGTTGGAAACTAACTTCTCGCTATCCTTTACACTTTATTCTGAATTTCTCTGAAGCTTTCTCGCATTACGTTATATATAGTTTGGAAAAGGAAAACATGTTTTGCTTGTTTTCGGTTTTTGACAAATTATAGGAGAATATTAAGAGACAAGAAGCTCTTGGTAAAGGTCATTTATCTCTTTTTAACTATCCATTAAATTTACAAAATGCAAAATGGGAAAAAGAAAACATGAAACACGTTTTTTGATAGCGCAGATAGTTGTCTTCTGAAGTACACATAAAATTGCAAAAAAAAAAACAAGGAGCAGGAACTCTTGGTAAAAATAATATTTTCTTTTCTGGACAATCCAACTTAACACATTGAAAATTAGCGAAAGTCAATTAAAATGGGCGAAAAGTCCATACAAGTTGTTGTAGAGCAAACCATATTTTTGAAGAGTTTATAAAATTACGCAAAGAAAACATTCAGGGAAATTCAGAGCAAAATGTTTAAAAAATGGCGGAACGTTCAGCCTAATTAAGCCTAGTATTTACACACATAAAACCACATATTAAACAAAATGCAGTCAATCTTTAAAGATCTCTCTGCGTCTATTTCATACTGAGGAAAATATAGCAATTAGAATTCTGAACATTAAAACTCAAAAAGAAACAAAATGGTGCTAGTCGGTAATATGGCCTGCACGAGAGGCGGGAAGGCACCAGCCAATCAGAGCACCAAACGAACCTACACCCTCCGTCAGGGTAACATCTCAATCTCTCAGAACAAAACTCGGCAAGGAGGCGAACTGCAATGGCCTACCGCTGCTCTGTTGTGCTCTGCTTGGCTGGAGTGCTCTATCCTTTCGCTGTAGGCCATATTGCCGACTTGTAACGACAAAACTCACGTCAATTCTTGAAAAATTCTGATTGTAGAGTTTCAGAAGTGCTAAAAAGGCATCGTTTTTGGCACAATACGGCTCACACATTTCCTTGTACGTCAGAGGACGACCCGATGAATCCTAAACCATGAAGCGACTGAGCAACAGTATTCCATTCTACAATGAATAAAGTAAATTTGCTTGGTAGATGTGAGAAATGACCGGAGTTCTTATAAAAACACGTGCGTTCAAACTGACAGAATAAAGGTTTTAAAATCAACTCAGTTTCAACAGAACGGTATAGGCATGTCATTGTAGGTTTCGAAATGATTGATAAATTCAATTTATAATTTGAAAAATTATAATTTACGCAAAAAAGAAATCGGACAATTTGAGGTTGCATTTCATTTTTTATTTGAAACCTGTGTGAATCCGTTTGAAATTTCATAGGACTATTCAAGTTTTTGAATAATAATGTACCTGAGTGCTGATTCTGTTCGAAATTTCGTCGACCAAATCCCACATCTGATTTCGATGATCGGTTCTCAGCAGGCTACCGTTGTCCCTTGATTCGATCATAACCTTAAAAAATTAGTTTGCAGTACCACTCGCCTGAAAAGAGTTGGCAAAACAAGGAAAATAAATGCTCGATATTGAGTTTTTTAAATGACGACTTTGTTTAAAAGAATAGTTTATGATACAGAATCTTGTTGAAGTTCTGTCTCCTAAACTATTCTTTCACCAAGTCTGCAAGTTTCTCATTGAAAAAAGTTCGGTCGACTATCAAGTGCTCCTGCTTGGACCATATTCAAGCAGCCACCCTGCTCATTGAAAGGAGTCGCGAACACTCTCTTCCTCTTGTTCTCGCCTTTGTGCACTGCAAAAATACCTTTACCTTCGTGGAAATGAGTGCTCTTCTAAATGCCTAGGCACATGTTTGAGTTCCCAGTGCCTACATACCTGGTCGAAGAATGTTTTGCGGGCATTCCAACTACCATCCACCTATTCGAGCGTGCTTCTCTGAGCTGTTCACCAAGATTGTTAAACAGGCTTTATTTCGGCTGACGTTTCAGCGTCTTCGCCTTCTTCGGAGCCTGGAAAAGTTGACGCCATTTCATCCTACAGAATACTGTTCTCAAGACAGCTAGAGTAAAGGACCGATGTACCAGGTACAGCGTATCAACTAACCTTCCAAGTGAGTGATGATGAGCACCACCAGTCACCTGTGGATGGAGATAGACATGGGTGAGTGAGTTTAGCCCCGGATGCCACTCGACTTAAATACTCTGCAGGTCATATCAGATTGATCAAAACCCACAGAGCTCGACAAAGGGTGCCAGTTCCTGGGTTATCGCTATGCACTGGTCTTTGCGGTTGAGCTGTAGATTTCTGGCCGCTATCCAAAACGCCTCAAGTATCCTGCGTGCTGAGATGTCGCTTTCGAGTGAGAGACGAGTGCATAGCGATAACCCAGGAACCGGCACCCTTTGTCGAGCTCTGTGGGTTTTGATCAATCTGATATGACCTGCAGGGTATTTAGGTCGGGTGGTATCCGGGGCTAAACTCACTCACCTACGTCTATCTCCATCCACGGGTGACTGGTGGTGCCCATCGGCACTCACCTGGAAGGTTAGTTGATACGCTGTACCTGGTACATCGGTCCTTTACTCTAGCTGTCTTGAGAACACTATTCTGTAGGATGAAATGGAGTTTGGGGGGGATAGTTTCACTAAGATTCTCGACTTTTCCAGGCTCCGAAGAAGGCGAAGACGCCGAAACGTCAGCCGAAATAAAGCCTGTTTAACTATCTTGATGAACAGCTCAGAGAAGCACGCTGGAATTGTATATTCGATATTCCAAGATTTATCGAAAGTCGGACTTGGGCGGTTCTACCATCCACCTGTTCAAGCTGAAGCTGATATTTCGGGCCGAGAAAGGAGTAAGGCGATGAGACACTAATTCTCATGGATTGTTCACAGCTGCGCTCCAGGGGCCGGTTTCACCAACGAGTTACGTAATTTTAACAAAGATTGTAAGCTTATCAAGCGATATTGTGAGCGGTAAGCCGCGTTATCTGAATTTTGAGCAAGCGAAAACCTCAGATAACGCGGCCTATCGCTCACCGTATCGCTTGATAAGCTTACAATTCTACGTTAAAGTTATGTAAGTCATTGATGAATCCGACCCTAGAACGTCATGACTAGCTTGGTCTGGAAAGAAAACGAGGATCTATCCTAGTCCGGGGAGGCCACATAACTGAAAAGTAGGTAACAAAATAAATTGAGGCTTTCTAAGCGGCTCCCCTAGAGAACGCCTAAAAGAAACCAAAAACGAGCAAACAAACAAAAAAATAAAAACTCGCCGCGGCTTACAACCGTCTCGGCGGGCAAAGAACGACGAAATGAAGGCATGTAGCGTGCTAACCGCCGGCTGATATGTTACAACCAGCATCTAACATGGTAAATAGGGCGCATGAAGCCGCATGCTGCGTGCTGACCGCCGCCCGACATGTTATAACCGAGATCCAACAGTGAGGAGGGCACACAACTTTGCCTGCTTACAACCGCAACAAATGCAATTTTTTCGTTTTTTCTTTGTAACTTTTCTTGTTTATGTCCCATGTTGTTCCGTAGAGGCCGCTCGGTAAGTCTCAAGTGGATTTGATACATATAATACTTTTTAGTTATGTGGCTCCCCGGACTAGGATAGATCCGATAACGACTAACTCATCGATGGCATGAGAATTGGCAACTTCCGATTAGCCGATAATACCGTTCTGGTCCCTAGAATGGTATAAAGCAACCTCACAAACGCTGAAGTCGCAATAAACGCGTTAAACACGGTTGTGATGAAAATCGGCTTGAATATGAACAAAACGAAAGTAATGGTTAACCAGTGGTCTGCAACAGGAGCACTGAAGCCATTAGGAACCCCTCAACAGCAAGTGGCTTCCCACGTCTACCTGGGAGAGAGCTGAACATGATGAACGAGCTAGCTTCCGAAATACTTTCCAGGAAGAGTGCAGCATAGGAGGCTTTCAATTCGATTCGAAAAGTAACCGACCAGATAAGAGGCCCTGACCTCAAGACCACGAGCTTCAACTCGTCTGCACTCCCAGCATTACGATACAGAATTGATACAGAATCAGCGAGGCAACTGAAACCTGGTCTAACAGGATGGCAACATTTTCAGAACAGAACATCTATTAAGCCAAAAGAGACACAAAATAAATTCCCAAAAGAGTGCAGCAAAAGATTGGCAAAAGCAAAACACAGAAGCTATTTAGTCAAAAAGTGATACAGAATCAGTTAGCATAAAAGGTTACACCAAACGCTGGTTTTTAAAAGATCAGCTAAAGTGACTTCTTCCTTGGTTTGCATAAAGTGGAAATTGCTTTTTCCCAATTCGGATTTGCACTTCGTTTGCTGAAAAAGCAGGGGAGGAAGAGAAATATTTACTATCCAAGCGTGGTGCAGTATAACGTTTGCACTATGCAATATGAATTAGACTGATTATTGTAAATAAGATTGTTTAATAAGAATTTTTCTATTGATTCAACTTTTTGTCTTTAATACTTGTTTTTTAATGAAATCCCAAATCCATTTAATGAATTTTTTAATGAAATTTTTTAATGAAATGAATTTTTTTAAATAAAATACAAAATTGTTTTTTTTATTTACTATATCCTGAAAAGGCTGCAGTCATTATCAGGACTGCAGCCCTTTCAGGATATAGTGAATCAAAAATCAGGAATGCAGAATCAGGAATCAGGATTTTCTTCAAAGAAGTCGACCCACCGCGCTTTGGAAAGATCTTCTGCAGACAAACCTACGTCAACAATGATAAATCGATTTACGAAATTCAGATCTAGGGATAAGACGCGTTTCATGGACCCGTTGCAATACAAGAAGAAGTCGAACCATCGCTGAGTTGGTGACTTACTTCGACGAAAAGACAAAAATTGAGCCTACGAATTACTGAATGGCTTCCAAGAAACAAGAAGAGGCCGCTGAGATGACCACCGACAACACTGGCAGACTCGTTCTCGATCATTTAGGGAACGTGACTTGCTACATTGTCGCAACCCCGCGGTTGCTCCCCTGTCCTGTGATTGGCCGGACGCGCTGTTCCCCAGGATGGCTGTTTCCCCGATAAGGGGGAACATCAGCCAGAGGCATTGGAAGGTGCCTGACGTCAGCAACCGATCGGCGCAAGCTCCGCCCTTCCGATTCTGCCAGGCTCTCCGTCGGTCGTTCCTGCGTTCTGGCGGCGCAGTCAGCCGCTATCGCGTCTATACCCCAGCCTGCCAGATGGCCATCGTGGAACCCCGGGTCTGCAGTGCAGGGATGAGCGGATAATAAAATTTTGAAACCTGGATAACGGATAATTTTTCACAAAAAATGCCGGATAACGGAAAAATGGATAACGAACAAACAACAAAAATTAAAACTAATTTTGAACCATTCTTTCTCTAATAGTAGGTCGGGATTTGTAATATCGTCCTCATCACATGTCAAATGAGCCTCTGTTAACCTTCTTATCGGTTTTCTCTTCGAGGTGCGAAGTAGCGCACTCTGAGAAGGCGCCGACTTTCGCATGCGCTCCGACTCAATGTTCTTGGTTCGGATTTCCTGTTTATCAGGATTGCACGGGAAGGTTAATGCACTGACTTGTCCATCGGCTGGTCACCGCAAGTCATTGCCTAAGTACGTATACCAGTATTGAACCTGCAGCTCGTCAACAACTGCTTCTTGCTCAGCAACTACCTGTAAACCTATCGGCCTCAAAACGTCTGGTTGGGACTTCCGCCCAAACTCCGAAAACAAAACGCCTTAGACACGACGGTTTATTGACCCTTCGGCCCCATTAGAGAAGAAAAAACTAATCTAGCTTATTACACAGAATAGAGTAAGGGAAGATCCTCAGAGCGATTGACGTAAGCATTGTCCGCTGCCCACCTCATTAGTGCTATTCCCACTCCGAAGTGTCTAATCTGCAGAAAAAATGATAGTCGATCGGTTATTCGGTCAATCGATACTGTTATCTTCTTCTAGAAACTGTCTGAATCTCTTTATACTAGAGTTTCCTGCAAGCGGCAGTAATTCTCTCGAAGAAACTGTCGTGTGACTCCCACTCTAATTGGTCAAATTTGGGCTAAAACCGGTCGAAAAATCGATACCATCGATTAATATTGGTCTCCTCATCCGGTATAATCATAATCGCATTCCGATTGGTCAAATCGTGATGTTGAACGACAACCCCGATCGAAAATTGATACTATCGATCAGTAGTGGCTGTCCGTTCGAATACTTCCACTCATTTGTCCAACATGGTCATTTCCCGCTAATTTTGGTTCGTTCCCATCCATTTCACATGAGGATAGCCTTGACAGGTTTTACATGCACGTGCGGGTCACCTTTACACGTCTGACATGTTTTACTGGTTCACACTGGTTTGTGACACACACACGAACACACGGACAGACGGACTAACGCTTTTATACATAGTAGGACAGGATAAGATATCAAAGTACTGGCTTTCCACCCACCAGTCGGAAGTTATGCACATGCCAAACATAGTTTCAATGCGGTAAAAGATCGTGTACATAGAAGATGAATATCTGGCACATCCTTAAAGCGAAGTGATTTGTACGAAGGTTTATTCCCTTCTCCTCTAACCGACAGGTTTTTTCCAGACTGTGCATTATGCTAGAAGGAATTTTTGTGAAAACCCCACTAATAGAAATGAGCAAGGCAGTGTTCAACGCGCTATGAGCAGGTCGATAGTTTGGCCTAATTATGCCATTGAGAACTAAGAGAAGGCACCAACCTAGCATTGCAAACGTATTTCGACTATCAGTGGAAAAAACACAACACGATTTATAAAAACTGTACTAATATTCAACTAAGTAATCATAAGGGTGCCAGATTTTGTTGCTCGTTATCCGGCAAAAACCAGCGAATAACGAACAACAAAACGGATAGGCCAAAACCCGCCGGAAACCGGATAACGCATAACGTTTAATCCGCTCATCCCTGGTCTGCACTACGTGCTAACGGTTCAGTACGAGGAAACAGCGCGAGAATGGGCGGTGGCGTCTAGTGGGCTCTGTGTTCACCCACACGGTCTCAGGGATTCGGCAATACGACCAAGGAGTACTCCTGCTCTATTCTCTATTCTGTCGGATGTATGGTATTCGCTGCTCAACGTGAACTGCAGTAAATCTCATGAACATGCCACGTGTTCAACCGGAGGAATTGGATGAGTCCCTTTGATATCTTTAACGCCACTGCGAGGACGGCAAGCTAGCCGTCTCGCAGGTTGGGCCGCAGTGTCCTTTTTATATATTGTGTGTGATTTCTGTCTATGTCCTTTGTATTGTATGGGTCTTGGGGTCTTCTTCAAAGGCCAGAAGATCTTTTCTGCATGTGGGGCCACCGATCGCAACATACACTGGATACAAGTCACCAGAAATCGAGCGGAATGGAAGAGTTGTGGTTCCTTCTAAAACAACTCCTGCTCGTGGATCATCAAAGTATCAAATTAAAGAAGTTAAGAGACTGCAAGAATAAACACCGAAACGTGAAACAAATAGAGATAGAAACGGGATAAAATCCTAGGTAACGTACACCACTTTTGATAAAACTTTGCTCAAGTGATTTTCTATATATTATCATGCAGAAATGCATGGAAAGACTAAAATCCAGAGAGTGCTCCATCAGTAGATGTTTCCGATATTTGCAAGCGGCACTCTTTACTAACAGTGAAGCATGAGTTATGATAGAGATTGGGAACAAAGATATTTGTGTTAGTCTATCTACGATAAGTCGATAAAGGACGGAGTTACCTAACACCTTTTGGGTGCGCCACGCATCAAACTTCCATCAGATTCCGCGGAAGCAATTTGAATTCATATTTGGACAATACAATGAATTGCGTTGGCCAGGCGATGAACAAGGCAGTGCTTTTTCTTCGCAGACAAGTCTAGCACCGAATCACCTACCCCGGATGGGTAGAAGGCTTGCTTGACCTAGGCGAGAAACCGAACCTTGAACCTCGAATGCGGTGAACGAGAGATCCTGCACCTCCTCCAACTGCGCTACCACAGGAATAAGATATCAAACTGACTAATTACCTCGATCATGTTGAGGGTACCATTCTGCCTCAGAAAATTCTCCAGAACGCGGGCCTCAGTATGGCTAGCTGAGTCCGAGTCGGTGAAGATTATTCTAGCATTGTTTAGCTGAAATATATTGCCATTTAGTATGAAGCGTGAGGTGAAAATTATGCTGCACTTTTGTACTATGCCGCCCAAATGAATTATCTATCAAGGGCACCGCATTTCGGAAAGTACCTGATGAAATCTGAGAAATCCGGCTGACGAAACTGCCGTGAGAAGCAGAAGGCCGGCGATGAACCTCCACGGATGTATGCCGATTGCCAATCCGAGCGAGTAGAACATTCGCTAAAGGAAACGGGATTTATATGATGTCCTCCATCTTCCTGTCTTCTATTAATCTTTATTCATTATATTTACTGTAACACCTAATTTCTGTACTTGCGCACGGTTGCTGCCATACTCTTGCTTATTTGGACTCCTCTCTAATGGTTAGTACGATTATGTGGTCCATTCAAACACTCGCCATTGAATAATTTCTTTATCACACGCTGCGTAGCAAATTCAAATTTTCTTATTATCGGACCATTCGCATCCTTTTCGCTGGTTTTCTCCGCTTTTTGATGAAGTAGTTATACAACCGCTTATTTTCTTTCAAATTTGACCGCATCTCTTTATATAGTGGTCGTCATTATATTGGGGATTTCACATATACCAATTCATGCATTCAAACATTTGAATGATTCGTGAAGATGATCGCCGTCCGAGAAGGGGAGATTGGACGAGGATTCAGATATGTAGTTTGCTCACACACTCATGAGAATATCCCTCCTTACTGAGCAGTTTCGGGTAAGCTCTTATATTTTTGGTTTCATATTCTTACGTCCTATAAGGGTAGGAACGAAACGGTTGTAGGAATTCATTACACATTTGAGTTTTTTTGCTAATTTTCTCCAGGAGTCGAACACTTTTAGACGCTGGATGTAAACGCAACCTTCAGAAGTTGAGGGTGCCAGACCCTAAAGCGATTTGCGTCAGACGCGGCGCGTGGCGAACGGAAAACACCGCTTTCCGGCACAATTTTGCGCCGATTTTGCTTGTTGGACGGATTGCCACGTCGAGTACTGTATGGGGACTCTACAGGGTGCTCAGTTTTTTACACAGGGCTTCTTCGAAATCGCTGATCAGCTATGCTCCGGAAGCCACTAGAGGTTGCGTATGAAATGTACGAACCGAAAATTAGTATTTCTTCAACCCTCAAGAAATCTTTATTCTGCACCTACACCCACAGCAGATAAGTCACTGCAGCTAAAGATCTCATCTGCAACCGAATATGCAGTGGATATTTCGTTAAAACCTTGAGTGTTTTGCTGAAGAAGTTCTTAGTGCATCTCGTCAATTATCTAGATCTTCTTTGAATAACCACCTTTCAGTAGAATAAGGAATGCTCACCTTCATGTAGTCTTCATACTTTGTCGACGAGCAATGCATTGCCTTCTGCTACAGAAGCTACTGAAATATAATCCTGAAATAAAAAGTGTCAGCAAATGGCACGGGCAGTAAGTCAAACTACACGGTGAAAAGGAGATGAAAGGCGTCCATTCAAAAATGGTAGGTAGAAGGTTAATGAACCGCTTTCTAGGATGCGACACGCATTCTACTCCTACGGAAATTGCCTCTACTGTCGTATTGCGGATTGCGGATTTGGCCAATGCATTGAATTCCTGCGGCCATCCAATGGACACGTCAGTGCTTTACCCTTTCAGCCACGTCGGATGCCAATTCGTCGCCCTGGAGGGATGGAAGGCTCGGTTGACCTGGGGCCGCATTCATCAACGACTAACCCGCGGGTATAAGGGGTAGAGATACCCACAATGAAGCCTGCGTCTCTGACTCTTGCGTTATCTCTGCCTGACTCTTATCTTATCTCTACCCCTTATCACCCGCATACCCACGGGTTAATTGTTGATGAATCCGGCCTCTGGATGGGTCACCCGAGCTAGGAACCGTAACTATTCAAATCAGTTTCTTTAAGCCTCAGTTGGCTGGTATCGAGGTTGTAAGCTGTCACAACGATGTTTTGTTCCGATCAAAACTTCTAGCGCCAGGCGGGACTCGAACCCGCACCTCCCTCTAACCGGGCGGGAATGCTCTACGCCTTTACACCACCGGCGCCGTTTGATCGAACGCAACATCCACACCTCGTGGGACCGACCAGCACCCACCCGTATCCGGGATGAGCTGGCCGCTGATATCAGCATGATATCGATCAAATGGCGCCGGTGGTGTAATGGCGTAGAGCATTCCCGCCCGGTTAGAGGGAGGTGCGGGTTCGAGTCCCGCCTGGCGCTAGAAGCTTTGATCGCAACAAAACATCGTTAGGAGCCGTAAATTACGCAACAGCCGGAGCCTCCTCCGAAAATTTCAAAAATTCGTTTTTGTTCGAATTTTTTTGCACATCCCTCAGTTTCGTTTCGAGCCATCTCTATCGATCCTAGGCACCAGTCGATGTGTTCTCGATTGCAGCAGATCAAATTCGTCGGTGAACGAGAAGATCAACGACGAAAGAGTGTTGGAGAGGAACGGAGGAACGTACGACTCAGAGGAGTGAATGAAAAACTTGAACGTCTCGTAGATCAGCACTTAATAAATGAATACGGTCGCTTCTCTTCTTCAGATACACTCACTCCGTAGAATGTGCTTATATAATAAAGAATAAAGGATAAAGGTGACGTTAGCCAATCCGTTCGTGGGATGCGCCATGCATTCTACCGGTACGGTACATCGTGGACGGAATCTGAATGCACATTTGGCCTTTTTGGCGGGACGAGCGTAGTCGGAGGAGGCGTCGGCTATTCAATTGTTAATATTTCAAAATTCAGGAATCTGCAGTGAGAAAATCCTGCATGGCGCCAAACGCGGACAATGGATTGAGTGCAGAGATGGGCGTTAAACTCGAGGCGTTAATTTTTAGAAAATTTTCTACGATTTTTCGTTAAATTCTCTTTAAACCGTCCAGATAGCGTCACTGTTGCAAATAAATAAAAAATAGTGGAATCGTCTATGCAATTTTCATGTCAAACTGGATACGTTTCTAAAAAAGACATCTTTGAAAGCTACCCAAAACTCTCCAGATAAAAACGATCGTCTCTTAACAAAATCAGAGTAGGTCATCTTTATAAAGGTCACGATAAATTTTAGATTTGAATAATCACTAATTCGAGCTGTACATTCACTTTTTAAAGTGAACGAATTATAAACTATCAAAAAAAGAAACTGGAAAAGAGTGAATGCACGGTCCGAATTGTCGTAGAATTTTTTTTTGCTTTCTTCGCTACAAAAATTATTTTGAGCTTATTCTAAACCGCAGAAACCAAATAATCAATCGAAATTTTTGGTAAACTTTAAGCTCAAGCTATATTATAATAAAACTTTTATTGCGGTATACTGTAATATATAGAATATAAAATTAATGTTCTTGAAGCAAATTTGGTAAAATATCCCTGACAATTTGCATCTACAGTGCGTTTCAAAGGTATGAATCCACTCTGAAACTTGATCATATCTCGTTTCGCGTTGATTTTTGCAGGACCGCACTAGCTGCTCTAGATTACTCGTAGTCGAAAATAGGTAACCATTTACTTTCAGAGATTTTCTTCGCCTCACACGAGGATCAGAATTTTTTGAAGAAAATTTATAAAAATTTGGCGTTTCAAAAGTATGTATCCACTTGTGGAAAACAAACTTTTAACTAAACTCAAAAGTCGATCGAACCGCCATTATTTCTTGTAACATCATACTATTCATAGTACTATTCATGCTACTTACAAGGTTCTGGATGGTTCTGTCTTCGTTGATGTCCCGTGTAATCAAAATCGCCACCAAGTCATTGAAGTGTCGGTTATTCGCGTAGACTCGTCGAACCACGATCCCCCACATGTTCTCCACTCCGCTGCCGTCAGGAGGACAGGAATACCAGTCCGTTACTTCAACGTTGTAACGGTGGAGCCAATCCTTAGTCAACCTGGACACATGGACTGGAGCGCTGCCCTGCTGCAGAACATGTGTCTGATGTCTTCTGCCTCTCAAGAAAGGCATAGGGCTGGACTCCACTATACCTTGACACTTCAGACTGTCCGTGCGACACGACGGGAGCCTAAGCTTCAACATTCCGCTGCTGAAGAAGCAGACGACCACTTCACAAATGAACCGTCTCCAAACCGCCTCCAAGGTTGAGACGACGGCGGCTTCTCGCAGGTCTCTCCAGTAATGTCGGTACACATCGGAGACCATCCAGGTTTCTTTCATTTATACAACGGAAAAAATCTAGCCTGGATGACCCCGATGGATACCGACATCAATGGAGGGACCTGCGAGAAGCCCCCGTCGTCGCAACATTGGAAGCGGTTCATTAGTGACAGTGGTCGGCTTCTTCAGCAACGGAATGCTGCAGCTTAGGCTTCCGTCGTGTCGCACGGACAGTCTGAACTGTCAAGGTGTAGTGGAGTCTAGCCCTATGCCTTTCTTGAGGGGCATAACACATCAGAGACATGTTCTGCAGCAGGGCAACGCTGCAGTCCATGAGTCGAGGTTGACTAAGGATTGGCTCCACCGCCACAACACTCTAGTAACGGACTGGCAGGCCTGTTCTCCTGACAGCAACGGAAAGGAGAACATGTGGGGGATCGTGGTTCAACGAGCCTACGCGAATAAGCGACAGTTCAATGACGTGGTGGTAATTTGATTACACGGGACACCAACGAAGACAGAACCATCCAGAACCTTCTCAGTAGCTTGAATAATACGATGCAGGATGCTATATGAGGTAGTGGTGGTTCGATTGACTTTTGAATTTAATAAAAATTTTATTTTTTACAAGTGGATACACTTTTCAAACGCCAAATTTCAATCAATTTTCTCCAAAAAATTCTGATTCTCGTGTTAGACGAAAAAATCTCTGAAAGTGACTGGTTAAATATTTTCGACTACGAGGACTCTAGTGGAGCTAGTGTGGTACTGCAGGAATCAACGCGAAACGAGATATGGACAAGTTTTAGAGTGGATACATACTTTTGAAACGCGCCGTATTCCAAAAGGATATAATGCCTCCCTCTTTATTGACGAGCCCGCAGATGTGCTTTAAGAAAAGCTTCGTTTGGAGATAGGTGGCGAAACAAATCACTTTGAGAGATGACAAAAATTTCTGATTTTCTACTCTTCAGTTTCACTTTACTCTATGAAGAAAAGATCGCGCCATGCTCTCGTCCAGCACAGTGCGTTGATTGTAAAAGCTCTGCTTGAGTGAAAATTCGGTCATTTGCTACCAGACTTGTCTGAGAAGAACTGATCATTGAGTTGTCTATCGAACCAAAAACCTGGAACTGGGTGCACGCGACGGTCGGCACTTTCTCCCACTGCGCTATCCCGCTACTTGTAGTTGACCATTGCGAATATCTTTACTTTACCCTCTACTCTCTCAACGCTGAACTTATTTATTTATTTATTTATTTATTTGCGACCTGTGATCATGGTTTTGTGACGAGGTTTCTCCATCAGCCCGGCCTGTCAACCTGGGCCTGACGCTGAAACCGTTGCCATTTTTGCAATTTTTGCAGGGCATGACGTGCCGGATCCGAGAGTCGAACCTGTGACCGTTTGTGCATGAAACTACACTACTAACCACTAGGCTAACTCGGCTCCTCGCTACAACACTTGAATGATTGGACCAATGGCCTATTTAGATAACATAGGATGGCTTGATGTGATTTTTTTTTATTTCGCAAAAGCTTTTGACAGGGTATGCCGTGAGAGACTAAAAGCTAAGCTGATCATGGTGGGCATACAACAACAGGCTAGCTCGGGCCATAATCTGGAATGCCCTTCGAGGGAGAGGTGTCCCGGAACGTCTGATCACGGTCATAAGGAACATGTACGAGGGCTTGAAAGCGGCGATACGAACTCCACACGGGATGACAAGGAAAGTGGACATCACAGTGGGGGTACACCAAGGGTCGGCTCTGAGCCCGTTCCTCTTCCTGCTGACGCTTGACTCTATAGTGAACCACCTTGAGGAAGGCCCACTCAGAACGATCCTCTACGCGGACGACATCGCCCTAGTAGCCGACAACCAGGAGGAGCTGGAGGAGAAGGTGCAGCTGTGGCAGAGAGCCCTCACAGACAACGGCCTACGGCTGAACGTGAAGAAGACGATTTCATCAGCTCTGAGCAGTGCGCTGGATCGATCCTAGACTGCCAAGGGGAAACGATCGAGAAGGTGGAAGAATTCCGCTACCTCGGAAGTGACCTATCCGAGGAAGGAACTGTGGACCAGACGGTCAGGGGACGGATAAACGCAGCCTGGCTCAAGTGGAGGGAGTTCACAGGGATCCTCTGCGACCGTAGATGCTCCAGGACGTTCAAAGGCAAGCTCTATAGAACAGTTGTGAGACCTGCCCTCCTCTACGGCAGTGAGTGCTGGGCCCTGGGTAAGGCGCAGGAGCGGCAACTGCACGCGGCGGAGATGAGGATGCTGAGGTGGGCATGTGGATTGACCCGTCGGGACAGGGTGCGAAATGAGGATGTTAGGGCAGTGATGAAGACAGCCCCGATCCAGCTGAAGATGAGAGAGCAGCGCCTGAGGTGGTATGGACACGTCCTCAGAAGACCAGAGGATCACCCCACAAGGTTGGCCCTAGATTTCGAGGCACCCGGAAAGCGTCCGAGGGGAGCCCCTAGGAAAAGATGGAAGGACGTCATCAAGAGAGATCTCGCCGAAGTCGGCGCCACGGCAGATGACGCCCTTGATAGGATGAGGTGGCGACAGATCACAAGAACAGCGGACCCTGCGACTGCGCGGGACTAAACGCTCAGGAGAAGAAGAAGAAGATTTATTTATTTATTTATTTATTTATTTATTTATTTATTTATTTATTTATTTATTTATTTATATGCTGGAAGACTGAAGTGATAACTGTGAGTATGAAAATTCCACGCATCAGCGTGGATAAGAACACGGAACTACAGAAAACTGAATAACATCGCTGACGAGAACACTACACGGTCACGTTCGCCAGCTGATCGCTAGCGCTCATCATCGACATCGTCAGCACAAGACTACACTCGGAGGCGGCTACAAGGACACGGCCGAAACTCCTAGAGAACGAGTTCGACTCCACTCAGCGAGATGCTGTAGCTAGCAGAGTGATCGCGGACATTTCCTGATGAAAAACTTCGTACAGACTGCTCTTTCTGCACTTAGGATATTCTATTTAAAATAAAGTTTTTAAAAGTTGAAAAAGCGCGAAATCAGAGCACTTAGAAATCTTAAATAACTATTTTCAATTATTTTTATTTTTATTGAAAATAAACTTCCAGGTATCCGATGAGAAAATGACAATGATGTTTGAATAATGACAATATTTTTGTGGAAGGTTGACCCAAAAAAGTTCGGTTAGAGAGGGTGATCGTCTCATAAAGGGTAAAGGGTAAAGGACGGCGCTAATCAAACGCTTTGGGTATGAGCCACGCATTCTACTTCTACGGGATGTCGTGAGGCGATTTGAATGCGCATTCGGCCATACAATGA
The DNA here is from genome assembly GCA_947396885.1 of Heligmosomoides polygyrus polygyrus. Classification (NCBI taxonomy): domain Eukaryota; kingdom Metazoa; phylum Nematoda; class Chromadorea; order Rhabditida; family Heligmosomidae; genus Heligmosomoides; species Heligmosomoides polygyrus. Next base: position 96,770,379 of record OX377204.1, on the reverse strand, counting down.
CTTGCGGTGGCCAGCCGATGAACAGGTCAGCGCTTTATCCTTCCCAGACGACTCTGGTACCAATTCACCGACCCCGGAGGGATGGAAGGCTTGGTTGGTCTGGTCGGCAACTCCGAACCAGGAACCTGGTATCGGGTGCAGACGACAGTCGGCGCCTCTTCCGACTGTGCTACACTCGTCTTTAGTCGTCTCATAAGCCAGCAAAAGGTGACGAGAAGAATAAAATCATCTAAGTGCGAAAATTAGAGCACCGAAGACGACCGTGTGACACAAAAACGAAAGTATAGCGCCCTTCGCAGTAGGGAAACAGGGTGCGCAAGAATGGACGCAGACAAATCTTCGCCCTTTGGTTCCTACTTTACAATTCCACAGTGTTAACCGATCGATTGTTCGCAAGTTTTTAGGGCGTGCTGTTGTCCTACTTCTGGGAAAGAACAAAAAACCCAAGAAACAGAATTGCGACAAATTACCAACTCAGTTATTAGGTTGGTGCACAAGTTCTCGGACATTTGATCCCTCCTGAATTGAAAGCGCATTTTCCCGCCAAATTTCTCACATGTATCAACGCGTAAATGATCGATCGATAGAGAAGGAAAGGGCTACAAAACTGTTCCTAACATTTACTTCTGCGTTGTAAACGTCAGCTATTATGGCTAAGCAATTCATCCCAACTGAGACGCATATTCGGCACGTCATGTTATTCCTGCATCAATCTGGCCTCAATGCCAACGAATCGTATCGTCGCCTGAAGGATGTTTACAGCGAGAGTGCTCCTGCTCGAAGTACTGTGTACCAGTGGTTCTCGAAGTTTGCAGTTGGTGAATTCTTCGTTGAAGATAATGAACGAGAAGGGCGCCCGATGACACTGGATCTGATGGCCTCCGAAGTAGAGTGGAGGCGGACCCATACCAAACCACTCGCGAACTATCAAGCACTCTTGGTGTTGGTCACTCAACAGTCGTTCGAGGATTGAAGTCGATTGGCAAGGTGCAAAAATTGGGTCGCTGGGTACCTCACGACTTGACACAACATGACATGGATCGCAGAGCCGACGTCGCTCTGTCTCTCCTTACCCTCAGACGTACCCACCGTTGGCTGGACAACCTTGTCACCGGGGATGAGAAGTGGATACTCTACTCTAATCATCACCGGCGTGCACAGTGGGTTGACGCATCTGGAGAGGCAGAGGACGTTGCGAAACCCGACCTTCACGTGAAAAAGGTGATGCTCTGCATTTGGTGGAGCGTTCTTGGCGTAGAATACTGGGAGTTGCTGGACGAAGGGATAACAGTGACGGCAGAGGTTTACGTCAACCAACTGAGGAAGTTGAGGGCCCACCTTCAAACCACACGAGGAGAGCAAGTGAAGGTGTATTCTCAACACGACAACGCTAGACCGCATATTGCTAGAGCGATGGCCGCTGAGTTGGCGGACTACGGATGGACCGTTCTTCCACTTCCACCTCACTCACCAGATCTCGCTCCTTCTGACTGTCATTTGATTTCAACCCTCCAACGCTATTTGGACGGCCAGCAATTCAGGAACCGAGAGGATGTCAAGGAGACACTGCTCACATTTTTCGAGTCACAACCGGCCTCGTTTTGGAGAAAAGGCATCCATGACTTACCAGCACGTTGGCGAAAGACAATTGATGTAAAGGGTGGTTACTTCAAATGATTTGATATTGTTGTTCGTATGTTGCGATAATAAATATTTCATGCCCCAAATGTCCGAGAACTTATGCACCAACCTAATAGTAATACAATTACCGATCCCATTCAAATCTAGGGTTCTTCCTCATCTTGCGAGTAGCATTTCGATTCCTCTCCGCTAGAATTCCGTAGCTGTGAAGAGAAACTGAGAAATCTCCATCTCCAATTGATGTGATTTTTTTTGCTGCACATCCAGCACTAGAGTGCTTACGGTACTTTCCTACAGTACCCTAGTGCACGGCAACATTTCCAGACCAACCCCGTGTATACAAAAATTCGAATTCGAAAAAAATGAAATTAATTTCGCTCCAGATGAGTTAAAAAATCTGACCTAAATATTTAAATCAATATAATTATCAAAATTAATTACTCTATATAAGTGTTCCATAAAAAGAGCATTGGTATATGTACACTCATTATATAACAACATCAAAGGAGAAGAGTCATGTTCAGAGGCGAGACTAAAGCAATTAACCCACAATCCCGGCGGCCTCTGATCCTAATTCGGCTACCGCAAGACATTCATCTGCAAGCTGTGCTCAAATTGAAGCCCAAGATTGAGGAGAAGTGCAGGAATTTATGAAGTATCAGGTTGGTAGGCGCATGTAGCGCAGTCAGAGGAGGCGCCGACTGTCGCATGCACCCGATACCAGGTTCCTGGTTCGGATTTCCCGCCCAGGCCAACCAAGCCTACCATCCCTCCGGGGTCGATGAATTGGTATCAGACGTCTCTGGGAAGGATAAAGCGCTGACTTGTTCATCGGCTGGCCACCGCAAGTCATTGTATGGCCAAATACGCATTCAAATCGCCTCCACGACATCGCGTAGTAGCAGAGTGCGTGGCGCATCCCAATAGGGATTAAATAATGCCGTCTTATCTCCTATATTCTTTATTAGATTAGAACCTAAGTCTGCGTTGTCTCTTTACATTTCATTTTGCACCTCGCCGATGATTTTTGCATATCGCTATAAACTCGTTCTATCAGAAGATTTTTTTTCGCTTTTTCCCCATTATGATTTTTGTCAATTTTTTGCAGAATATCAAAAAGGAAGGAGCTGTTGGCGAAGGTCTTTTATCATTTTTTAGGTCTCTTTTTAACATTTCGCTAAAAATGATAAAAAATCAGCATGAACAAATAAACGCATCACGTTTTTTGATAGAACAATGTATTCTCCATATAACACCATCTAAAAAAAATTTGACCACAGAGTAGGAGTTGTTGGGACAAATAATTTAACACAAATAAAACAAAATAAGTCTTCTGGACAAATAAAGACAAATAAGACTTCTTGACGCTCTACCTCAATGACTTGAAAATTAACCAAAATTGAAATACCATAAGATTGTTGGTTTCCTGTGCTTCGTTTTTCATATTCTTCTTCTTAATGTGAACCACGAAATAGCAAAATATTCATTGACAATGTCCTTAATTTAAATACTTAGATAAAAATTTGGGATTATGTTTATTAATTGGTCAAGTGCGAAATTAAATTCGATTTTTTATTAAAATTTGTGGAACGCACAGAGTCGATTTAACGATCTTGAATGTCTCGTTTAAAAGTGAAAAATGAATTTGAAATGGGGAGAAAAGCGAAACATACTTGCTGATATAGCAATTCATTTTCTTTTGGTATGTTGCTTTTTGGAAAACATCTCAAATATACGCAGAGAGAAGGAGCTATCGGCGAAGGTAAATTTTCTTTTTCCGCCTTTTTATTTTAATGACCTAAAAAATGGCAAAATCGAAACGTAAAAACGGGAAGCACGTTCTGATAGAACAAATCGTTTTCTTTGGAATAGTATTATATATAACTATATGCTAAACATCAGGCAAAATTTAGAATAGATTGTTCAAAATATGGCGGGAGCTTGGTTTCCAACCCAACACAATACTGCAGGAAGACAAGAGTTGTTAGTTTGAAAAAAACGAAGATTACTCCTCTTAATCCACTAGAAACTCTCTTGACCGGAATTTTCGGTAAGCTGCTCTGCTACGGAATCGAAGCAAAATTTTCATTCTTACTTTTTCAGACAAGTAAAAAAATGGAAATCTAATTGATAGAAACCAAAAATAATCAAAAGACCTGCCTGGTCACTTAATTCAGATGGAACTTTTTAATCATAGTTCTTCACGAAATGAATACGGTGACGGTTTTCTGGACGCCTACTGCTACGTCAAGCCCGCTATTCATCTAGACGCCCTCCAAATGAAGAGCTAAATGGTATCTTCGAAGAGAAATAGCACAGCAGAAGCTTACGAGCAGCCAGACAGCGCCCGCCACACGCCACCGCCGTTGTTGAGACCCTAATGGGACGATGATGTGGTGCTAACCTTACAACCGTGTAGGCGAATCGAAATGTGAGTGGAGTTCGGAGAACCGATGACTTGGACGCGCGTTCGCTATCGCTCCTTCCGACCGACAGACAGTTCGCGGAACTTCTACGCGTTTCGCAAAACAATGTGACGACGTCCGACGTCGATCACCCGCCGAAATCCCGTGCATCACGTGGTGGAGTCGTCTCAGCTAATAGAGGGGTCACCCGCGAACGTCGTCGATACTCGCTTTCTATGTCACTGCGTCGGCTACTGGTCATTTATTTGTTTATTTATTTATATCGACTATTTGACCAATATCGATTGATGGCGGTCAATACTTCAAAAACAAACTTCAAATTCGCTTTCAACAACCTCGATTATCCCCAGGACTGAAGTTTCGGACCGTTTGAACGACATCTACAGAAAATTGATAGTTTGATCGATATCGATTGACGGCAATCGATACTCCTTCTTCTTACTCTTTTATATATAGTAGGATTTTATGATAGGAGGATTATAGTAGGATTATTTATTTATTTATCTATCTATTTATTTATTTATTTATTTATTTATTTATTCTAGGTCGTGTGGGTGCGCGTAGTCGGAGGAGGTGGCGGCTGTAGCGTGCAGCCGATACCAGGTTCATCTTCCGATCAGTCTAACCAAGCGTTCCATCCATCCGGGGTCGATGGGACGGAAATTGTCTGGGAATGGCGGAGCGCTGACCTGTTCATCATCTGGCCACCGCAAGTCATTGTAAGGCTAAATACGCATTCATATCGCCTCCACGACATCCGTAGAAATAGAATGCGTGGCGCATCCAAGAAGAGATTGAATAACGTCGTCCTTTATCGTTATCATCCTTTTATTTTTTATGTGCTTTTTATTTGTTTAATTTGTGTATTTAATTTATTGATTTTGATTTGCATGGGATTTCACGCCTGTAAACAGTACAGTAAAAACCATCGCAAAAAACACACGTACCCTCTCCTTGATGTTTCATGTAAGGAACAACTATGCAATCGATCGAATAAAAAACGCAATGAGCTAATCGAGTAGATGGCGCAATCTCGTATTTTAAAGCACTAAATGATCATTCCCTTTTTAGATTTTAAAACAAATTTTAATTATTTTTGTTTAAAAAAATTCAGTAGAAATAGTACTTATTCGCTGAACTGAAAAATTGCAGGTTATGCCCAATTTTCTCTGAGCAAAAAATACTCTAATCTTCTAGGAGAGTTTATATCACTGGATGAATAAAATAAATAAAAAATCAAGTTTGTTTAGAAGTGTGTGTAGTTTGTCGTGGAAAGGTTCGATTTAACGTGAGAGGTGTTCAGTTTGCTTTGAAAATGGCTGACACAACGACAACTTTGCACGTTTTTGATCGTTCGGATTCAGAAGACGTGTCAATGATGTCGTACAACGACATTCAGAGGATGTATCACAGGCGTAATACAACTTGTGTCACGATTCAGAAGACGTGAAGTCGACGACGTGTATCATGACGACTGTTAGACGTGTCGGAGCACTTCTAACATACAACATAGACAAGAATGTTGGGTACTGCGCAGGAGGACTGCGGCAACAGGACCATTTTTTCAAAGCGGAATGCGTTCAATCGTTCAAGTGAGAAAGCGGCACTAGTTTTCTCCTTCACTTGGTTATTGTTGCAATTTGCTTTAATTGTGTGAATTTCTACCTATTTTGATGCTTTGAGTGTTTGTAAGTCTTATAACCGCAGACCAGAATAGGTGCCTTTTATTCTCCATCTCCCCATTTACACCACCCATCTGCTATTTCGTGAAGGTTACTTGTACATCTGGCTACAACTACCCTTCTTGACAAGCAATATGGTGTGGTACCTTTAAGTGGATGCTCCGACAAAACTGCGATCTTCAAACCTGCTGGTAAGCTGATCTGCTACCTTGGTGCGTGCTGACAATTATTTCGTATTGTTTGTCATGTGTTTGAAAGCTTTTCTTGCTATCCATAAGGTTATCACCGTATGTACCTTTAACTTCTCACTTCAAAGTGGGAGTATGCTAGTAGAGACCCTTGTATATAGATTAGTGTAAATCTCTAAACTTGAGGTTAGTATTGCAGCCTTTTATCTTCAAGTTGTGTTAACAAGTTTTCTTTCTACTCCTTTACTATTCCCTTTTCATATTCTCTAAACTCTGAACGGGGCTAACATTTATGACAGAACGAGATTAGATATAGATTCTAGCTCTAAACAAAATAAACTGAATCACCGTTTCTTGAAATCAGCACATTTGTCGTCGCTTTCATTGGCACCGCTCACATCGTTACTTCTAATCGGTTGCAGCTAATTCGTATATCCATTCGAATACAGCACTAGCAGCATGACATCTTCGAATGAAGACCTCACTTTCTTCTTGCACTGCGCAAACTCGTTCGACCGCATGTGCTCGCTTCGGCCTTCCGCCCTGTCGTGGTATCTAAAGTAACGCACTCAGGCTTATTCATACTTCGCGATTGGTCAGCCAAGCAAATCATTCGCTCCCCTCGCTCGCCCGTCGCGAATGTTGCGAAGTATGAACAGACCGTAAGAGACGTGCGGCCAGGGAGGTTTGCGTACTACGGACTTTGCTCCGATGCGACGGCGGAGGCGGTGTATGAGTCATTTCCCTTTATTTATCCTTGTTTTTCTTGCGTACGTGTGTTGTTTTGCGCCGGCATCTTGAGTCTTGAGTTTGCTTCAGAAGCGTTGTCATCGAGCTTTATCATTGACAGAAGCAAAAAGCTCATTCGGTGAGAACAGCAGAAGGATTCACCTGCGATTGAACAGTGAAATGAGAAACTGTATAATATGAAATACAGCATAAGATTAGGTAACGATCAAAACCAAATAGGGTAATCGCCGAATACAGTAACCCAAAAATCCGTCAAATGTGGTGTACTAAGGCGAGGGAGTATAAATGTGATGCTGCCCCGCCGGCTCCAGGGGCCGGATTCATCAACAATTAAACCCGTGGGTATGCGGGGTATAAGGGATAGAAATAAAGGAAGAGTCAGAGACGCAGGCTTCATCGTGGGTATTTCTATCCCATATACCCATGAGATAGTCGTTGATGAATCCCGCCTCAGGACGTAACTCCTAGGCAACGTCGCGCGCTAGCCGCATGCGGTGCCGCGGCGCTGAAATGCGGACATGCGCTCGGTTATGCATGATTAGCCGCGGAGCACAGAATTTCGCCAGTATTCAAGACCTCCACGATCATTCAGTATGATCAATAATGACGATAAAAGGTATTCGCTTTGCCAGGAAAAAAAGGTTTGTGTGAAGTTACGTCAGAAATGACTTACCTCAGTTTACTATAGGGGTAGAAAACACTAGTGCTGCAAAAAAAAATCCAGTTTCGTACAGCACCAATCGTTATGTATGGCTGTTCTACATGGTGACCACCCCCCCCCACACCCGAAACGTATTTGCGGCAAACTCGAAACGTAATACCCATTACTCAAAATGACGAGGCGCCGGCTGATGCCAAAGCTGTGCTGTTGTGGACGACATTTTGAGGTTTTCCTGCAATCTTTTGTAATCAACTGATTTTGCATGACATTTGACTCAATAATTGATTGAGAATCCTATGCCTGCTATCCATCCTCGCTCTAACGGAAGCATAAATAAGAGAGCAATGTTCTACCAAAATGGGAAGTTCGAATGTATTAATGCATTGCATCAGGTCTCCTCCCAGCTTCTTCAGCCTGCGCGTTCTCCCCGCACGCCACTAGCTGTCCCTCGGAAGCACTCGGACCGCGGCAACTCGTCCGTTTTCGTACCGCACCGTGCGCTACGCCATGGGGTTCGCGCGGCATTGGAGCCGCCTGGCGGCGCGATAGAGCGATAGCTATGTCCAATATCACATCACGCCGTACGGCAGCGAAAGTATAGACTATGCCTTGTGTTCCACAAAGAGAGTGAGTCTGAGATGAGAAGATAGATGACAGAGATAAGGTGGTTATAGATGACAGATAGATGAGAGAGCGTCTAGACCGGCATCGGATTTCCAATCCTCGGAAATGACGATAGATAAAGAAGAGGCGAGATAGAGATTGACCATTATTCGAGCGAAAAACAACTGTCATTGCATTTGATAACTTTTCGCACTTGGACGTTCATTTCATTTCACTCGCAGCTGGTGCGCGGATGCTCCTTGTATCACCAAGGTAGGTGTATTGAGTGCTATACCTGTGTGCCAGTGCCCCATGACAAAACTCTCTTTAGAGTAGTCATGTGCGTCCGCAAAAAGAAGACATTGCCACAGAGCCGTACGGAAATTAAAGCAAAAACCGAGGGCTGCACGCCAGTATCAAATACCCCTCACACGCCGACTGACAAACCAGCACCACTAGATCCTCCGAGCCAAGAACAAGGAGGTGAAAATGTGGCGGCTAAGCAGGACGCTGTGAGTATGTATTTCACCATTTCACCACCAGTTTTGTATGGTAATCTAAACCTATAGATGGCGCAATAAGGAAATATGGGGTGCAGTGATTTTGACCACCGCCTGTTTTTTTTCCATTTTCGATTCGCCGAGAATGTGACGAAGCGCATACTAGGAGTATCGAAAATGGAAAAGCAGAAGCGGAAAACATCGAATTTAAAAAGAAGAATAGAAAAGGCTCACCCAGCAGTCTTCGTGGGAGCCCTGGCCTTGGACTTCAAAGGCTCACCCGTCCAATCAAGCGCGGCTCCTGCCAAGCATTGTATAATATCGGTACGGTAGCTCGTCAAACGGTCCAACTTGTACACTGCAACCGCACGTGAATCCTGCTCGTATTGGATCTGCGAATTCGCGCGGATGAGTTGTCGCAGAGCCAAAGAACAGACGCAAAACGACGATTTCCAGGCCGCTGCCGTCGTATTGGAGCAGCCGCGCCATCCTTTAGGGCACTGTGGCCAACTTTTCCCCGCATTCATCCTGTCAATGTTTTCTTTAGTTGAAGTGGTGTAATCAGTAAAGAATAGAATGGAAATGTAAGGACGAGAGCGGATTAGACAGAATTGACTCGAAATACGGCACCCTATAATCTATTCTCGTATTGCGCCTAGATTTTTTAATGGGCACTTTTCAACAATATTTATCTGGTGTAATTTCAGGGACAACCGAAGGGTGAGGACATAGTTGGTGCGATGCAAGGCCACTTTCTGAAACACTTCCGAGAAGTTTATCACGTTTACCAGCTAAGGCCTATGGTATAGTCCCGCGGAAGTATCCGCGGAACGGGAATAATCTGGTCGGGACCCAACGCGTGCCCAATAGCCGCAGTCCGCAACGCTCATCAGCGCAATACGTGGACGGGGGAGGGGCAGTCCTTGGCTTCGACCGCCTTGAGCGTAGCAGGCAGGTTTGGTGACGTGGGATTCCCCCATTGTACGCGTACGTACGTGTAATGCAAGTTTCACCGAGAGGGGCCTAGGTAAAACGGGTAAAAACCCGTAACTTTTTTGAGTACGGATGGACTGCCCCCCCGTCCACTAGTTGCGCCCACCCATTTTCCGCAGATCGTCAACGGCGGTCGGTGGACGTGCTGGTATATTTCCTGTCCGCCTGACGACCGATCGCAGTTATTCTTCCTTCGCTACGCCGCGAGCGCTCATCGCACGCACGCACCCGCCGCAATATTCTCACGCATCTTTGCGACAGAGCGCGAAATCTTTCCTTCATAGCTGTGCGCGCTCAGGGGGAGTGCGCAGCTGGGGTTCTCGCAGCATCCAGGGTGTGTGCCATCCAAACTGCCCCTGTGGGAACTGCTTTTGTCGCTCAGGGAGAGTCCGAGGATGGATTCTGCGCTCTTCGAGCGCAGAATCAGGCTAGGGAAGGGACTCCAGGGTGTGCGCCATCCAAACTACCCATGTGGAAACTGCTTTCGTCGCTCAGGGAGAGTCCGCGGATGGCTCAAGCTAGGGAATGAACTCCAGGGTGTGTGCCATCCAAACTGCCCATGTGGGAACTGCTTTCGTCGCTCAGAGAGAGTCCACGGAGCAGTGAGCAGCCACCGACCGACCATCGGCCGCCTTCCACATCGACTGACCGCGCTGACCTCGTTTTCCACGTTTGTCCGCGACGCGACCGCCCGCGGCGCAGCGAAGGAAGAATAGCCGCCATCCTGACGACCCCGCCGACCGACAATCTCCCGCAGTGCAATGCACCGTGGGAGGCTGTCGGTCGGCGTTATCAAAAACTTTATCAAAAATAAACGTGCTCCATTTCAAAGCGATCGATTCCGTGAAGTTGGAACGTTCCTAGCTCACGGAGAAAGCGCCCCAACGCGATTATCATTCAGTGTCACCCGTCGACCGTACAGGGCCGGCGACCACCTTCGGCGGTGCACTTCCCGTCCGCGGACGTCCCGCGGGCACTCCCGCGGGACTATGCCATAGGCCTAAAGAGAATAGTCACCACTTACATCTTCTGCCGTGGGCATTGTAATGAAAGAGGGTGCAATCCCAAGGCGGGGCAAGGGGCACTCAATAGTCACTTGTAAGTAGTATTTGAAGAACTCACACAACATAACATGTAAAAGTAATTACCTGATACCCTCCCGTGAAAACAGCGGGTCCCGTCGCCGGAATTTAAAAAAAATCAGTTATAAAAGCATGAAAAGGCTCCAGCGGATAATCCCCGTTTAAATTCCCTCGCTACCGAATGCGTGAGCGTCGACTGATTCACCGTGGACGCAACGTAGAGGTGACCCGGGTACGCCTCTAGGGTATTTTTTGCTTATTATTGTTTGCTTTCGTTTTTGTATTTGTTGTAATTTTTTTGTTCGGTCTCCCCAATGAAGCCGAGAGAACGCGGCGTAGTGCGCAAGTCCCGTTATAAAGGTGCACCCCCACCCGCCCTTGGAATTGCACCTGAAATAGCAAGCGGAATACGGGTAGGGGTATGGAATTCCAGCGGAAAAACACATGGCTGCATCCTAGTTAGACCTATTATTATATTTCTACTAATGTTTAACGAAAGACCCCAGTTCTTTAATATTCTCGTTTATAGAAGAGAAGAAGGAACCGCTACACATAAAATTAGCACCGCCGCGAGTCATGTAAGGTTTTCAAAGTTGTGGCCTTCAATGTTTCTTATTTTAAATCTAAAATAATAGTCCTTAAAGCATCATGATTTACATACCAGCAATGCAAATAAATCAGAATTATTTGAAAACGTTGAAGAAATTTTTTAAAAGCCACGTTTGCAGTAGGACTTTTGTTTGTTTATAGCGACCAATGATGCGAAGGCTTGTGTCTTTCAATGTTAGGTAGTTCGTCAACAACCTCTAGACATTTTAAGTCATTTCACTTCTTTTGACGCAAGCATTTCTAATCTAATTTTTTGTGGATTTTCTAAAAAGTATTTAATGAGCAATTCACAAATATAGTAGGATAGCGAGATCTGTCGCAGTCGGGGTGGAGGCATTGCACATGCTGATTATCGTCTCCGAGTAGGAATTTGCAAAGCACTATCCTTTAAGAGGATAGTTTAGTGTGCTATCATAAATAAGTTTTCCTATAATAGTATAGCTTCAATTTTGTTTTTTTTTTGAATTTCCCGTCGTGGAACGGAAAGGGTGGGTTATCCCTTCCCACCAGAATAGATCCGGTTATTTTTCGTTTTCTTCTTAAGCGATCCATTTTGTTTTGTTTTCAGGAAAGCTAAACGCCCTATGAAAGAGGTCAAAGAAGCACGAGATCCCGCTTACAAGACCCTTGAGCCCGACTTCAGTGATTGGGAAAGCGTGAAGATCATTAAGAAGAGCGAATTTAACCCAGACGATTTGAAGAAGGATTTCAAGCAAATCGATCGTACGCAGTGCTAGCCTCTCCCGTTGACGAAAAACTGTCGCAAAATCGATCACCCTGATGATTATTACACTCTATTAACAAGCACCTTACCGAATAATGATGGTTTCATAGCATTATCTCGTCACGCATGTTAAGCTACTTAATTATTTGGTGCGGCCTGTTACGAGAACTGTTAACTGCACTTAATTCGTTTCTTAAGTTGATTGAAGTGAACTTCTGCTTGTAGTTAAATAAAAATAAAGCTTTTTTATATCAGATGAGATCAATGTCCATAACTCAAAGGTGGTTTTCAAAGAAAGGTGCTTGAGTCTAGTAGTGAAGGCGTAGTGATATAACCACACCTTCAGGAAGTCCCAAAACGGATGACCGTGATGGTTAGGATTTCAACATTAAGAGAGCAGTTCTTGCCATTGGATGCAGAAACTTTAACAAGAAGATCGTTTGCGAATTTCTGTATTTGAGCAAGAAATTTGAGAGTGAGCCCATGATCACCTCGCTCACTCCGATGACTAAAGGGCTCCGCACACTTCTGCGGCGTTGCCGCAGCCCTATCCTTCAACATGGGGCAAGGACGCAGAGGCCGCCGGCAATGGCAGCCGGCACCGTCCCGCACCAGCACACTTTTCCGGCAATGCCGCATCGAGGCATTGCCGTCGGTGCGGCAATGCCGCAGGCAGAGACTCTGCGCTCTAGCCGATCGCAACGGGGAACAGGAAGTGGAAATACATGCGTCCTTTAAATTAGGAGATCGATTATGGCTATCAGCTGATTATTTCTGGAGGATCCGGGTGACGTCTGGATTGATTTCTTTCGTTCTTGTGTTGGATTTAGCTGTTTCGCTTGTTTAGTTTCCTTTTTCTAAGTTTAGTTTCCTTGGGGAGAACTGACGTTGCCGAAGAGCTGATGACGATGGAGATTCTCAGCTGAGTTCTTCTTTCGGGCGCGCGTCTCTCATCGGAGCGCGCTTTCCTTCTATGCGAGTAGGTCCCGATTGGAGTTCGCTGCGACGGCGCCGTGCTGCGGCAACGCCGGAGAACGGGCCGTCACTGTGGGGAGGAGCGCCGCAACTTGAAGGCTCCGCCCCACTTTTGCCGGCTGCCGGCTGCGGCAACGCCGCAGAAGTGTGCGGAGCCCTTAAGAATGGAAACGTCTTCTCGCCGCCTGGATTGTCTCAATTTTTGGAAACAAGTGATAGGACACGCCTGAGGGCCCGTTTATACTTCGAGCAACGTGACGCTAAGTATTGTGGCCACATTGATCGAGTGATGCGATTGATCAATTTGGCCACCATACATGCCATCGCGTCGCTTGGCGCTGGAAGTATAAACGGGGCCAGAGGCATATGCTATACTTCCACGACCCGTCGCCGAAGATCTGTCGCCGACAGCGCCGGAGTCCCTGCATGACGGGCTAGAGAAAGGGAGCGCACGCGGAAAAACGCTGCCGACGCGCGTCCTCCGTCACCAGAGGACAGTGCGGCGTCGAAGATTATGACACCAACTGCGGCCTTTTGTGCGATGACGCGCGCGACCGTTGCGCGGATTGCCACTGTCGCCGATAGCGTCGTTGACGGATCACAGAAGTATAATATGTGTTGCGATCGGCGGCCCCGCAGGCATAGGCAAGCCCTGCGCACGAAGCCCGCTCTCGCCCCACGGAACACCCGAGGATCGCCAAGGGGACACCCGAACCCGTGGGGACTAGGCGTTAGGTTCCTAGTTTCCAGTCGTCTCCTCCTTGCAGATAAGAGAGGAACCCGGGACCCCTGGAGGGCGAGGCACGAACCTCGACGACAAGATGACATGCCGAGAAGACTGGCCAAGAAGACAGGCAACGAGACGTATTGACAGTGACTCACCCTACTCCTCCGTCCTCACAGTACACCGGGCAGTTGTAGCAGTTTATCACGAATACGATTAAAATACAGACCAAATAGTAGCGAGTGGAAGCAGTTAGTAGAGGGTCCTCCGGGGTCGGCAGGCTGGATTAGTTTCCGAGGCCGCGAGGGCGAGCGCAGTGCTCAGCAGACCTCGCGGCCTCTCTCCTGGTGCCGCTTCCGTCTTGCGTACGTAATGGAGAGCAGAGTTGAGGCCTCACGGCGGCCATCCGGGATGGTGGACGACGGACGAGGTCGGCAGACCTCGTCGCGGGAGCACAGGACGTCGAATGCGGCGCGCGCCCGTCGAGAGGAGGCGGCGCGGACCGATTGATGGTGAGTCACCTGTTTTCCCATGCTCCCAGGCCGATCGATGGCGCCTCGTCGGCAAGCCGCCGTGAGAAACAGCGCGCCCGGGCCAGCCACGGGCCGAGGAGCGATCGTGGTCGCGACAATATGTGCCTTAGGCTCCGTTTATACTTCATCGCGGCGCGACGCGACGCCACGTATAGTGGCCACATTGATTGTGCGACGCGATCGATCAATTTGGCTTCATTGCGTGGCCATCGCGTCGCGCCGCGACGAAGTATAAACAGGGCCTAAGGCCTAAGGTATACTCCCGCGGAAGTGTCCCCGAACGGCATTGAGAGGAAGCTGCCGCGATGCCGCCTCACCGTTCCGTCGCAGTTCTCGTCAGCCATATTATCTCTAACCATAAACGTTTGAGAAACGCTCCCGTTGAAGGATATAGCCGACGCCTCGCTAATTGCGTCAAGGCGGCATGTCACAGAAGTCTGTTGTAGGCCTAGCTGCTCGTCTTGCACTTGTCTGATTCGAAAGTTCACGGAGTTCTACTGTTGCCTGCTTCTTGTCACTTGTTGTTCTTGTATGTATTGCCGATTCATAAGACCCCTGTGCTGTTATTGTTTCAAGTGGTTCAACATCGCTTTTGAAAAACCGTTTTAACGTACCTTACAGTTCAGTTTAAACGCTTCGCATCGAAAATTGTGTTAGGTTTGACGGACTGTATTCGATTATACTCGGTCCTTGTTATAATCTGGCTATTTACTGATGTTTTCTGCTTTTGTCTGTATTGGGCTAGTTCATTCTTGCGCCTGTCTTTTGTGACGTAAGAAAACAAGCGTAAACATTTTCAGAGCCATCATGCTGTTCCAGCCTCACAGACCTTGCTCGTTCACGCTTATTTAACTCAGTTTCAACTTGTTCAATGTTATACGCATACCAAACTGTTCAGCAGTACCCTACTTCGTTTTCTATCAGCTCAGTGATTGTGCCTAAAAGGAAGGCAACCTTTCTGAGAGAATCACGCCGTGATCAAACTTTAAGCACGTTCCGTGAGGGCGCTCGCTTGTATTTGTACTCATCTTCTTTGCGAATGAACTTCGATTGACTTGTTTGGCGGATGTGATTTGGTTGCTGACCTGTACGAAGACCTGAGTAACATTGAACTGTAGATATTTGATAGCCCCTCATGCAAAGCCTCTCCAAACCAATTGGTGGCATAGTTCAGAGCAGTATCGCGGCGCGGCGCGACGCAATGTAGTGATAATCTCCCATATCGATTGCTCGCGCTGCCCAATCGATATAGGTAAATAACAGTTCGCCACGTCGCACCGCGATGCTGCTCTGAACGGTTCCCTGGCTGAAAAAAATATGTCGTTGTCTTATCCGATAGTTACGACTCCATCATAATGGCATAGCAGACAGATGCATTGATTGATTGATTGATTGATTGATTGACTGATTAACATTCTCAATCGACTCCTCATCAGTTCTGTGCTATATACTCCATGCATGCCTACGATTTTTTTGTCAGAGAAATTCTTCACCCGTTAGCGTGTATTCCGTCCTACTGTATACTTCAATTAATCCATGACTTGTCATGCAGAGGGAAACCACAGAATGCACAGTACATTGCCGTGCATGCCAGTCGGCTGCGTTACTGAGCTCAACCATGAGAAATTATCAGCACATTTATACAGCTTAATTTTAACACACAATGAACGAGATATGCATGGAGGTGGCGCAAACAGCGTCCGAAAGAAGGCGCGCCACAGACTCCTTCAGAAGACGTTCAGCAAATCTCGTCTTTGTTCACGTTTGCTTCTTGTGATGGACATAAAAGAGGGCTGACTAGCTCGAAAATTGATGCTCCTTAAGTAGCGATCAAATGCACCAAAATACTTTAAAATTTATGTTCTTTGTTCTCACGGGTATTTAATAATTGAGCCGCTATGTCAGAAGTTAGTGCCATGTCAGTCAAATTCTTCATGATGAGACCAAGATTTATCAAGAATTTAAATACGAATCAATCCTAGCTTGCAGGGCAAAATGAATTGTACTATAACACCAACTCCAGATCTTCTGGAAAGCCCTGATGTGATCTCACGATTTCAGGGCGATCAAGCAATTTCAGAGAGTTGTAAGACATATGAGATAGAAACAGCTGCCACAATAGTACGTGGTCCCCCAAACTATGATCGCACCACAGAAACTTTTCGATGTTTCCTAGACGGCCTCTCCTTTTTTGATTCTCATATTTCGCTCATGATAGTAGACCATGTCGTCCAGAACGGCTTCTATTTTTTCCATGAGAGTCGCCATATGCTAAACGTATCAGAATTGCATTGCTCCCTGTCGTGTCGGCCTCATCGTACCTGAGTCCTCTGTTCTTCATCCGCATCACCAAGGATCATCTCGAAAAATGGACCACATGCTGGCACTGTCATATATACTTCCATTGGAAAGAATCTCCTATACGCTTCTTTCAGCTGAAATATGTGGCGTTCTTTTTAGATGACGCGTGAGAGCTTCTTTGAGTTTACACTACCTGCTCCAGAGTGTAGGGCATTTTTCTGTGGCCAACTTCTTCTTGTAGATATCCGAAGAAGTCCTCTATGAGTTCTTCCCAATGAGCACGACGATCCTTTCCACTAAGGCATACGCAGAATAATCGTACGATATCCGTTGCTGAACAACCAAAATGGCAAATCTGTAAAATAAACATTTCTAGCACCACCGCGCACACGATCGCTCCTCTAATCTGTGATTGGCCCGGGAGCACTGCTTTCCACGACGGCTTGCCGATGAGGTGCCATCGATCGGCCTGGGAGCATGAGAAAATCGCTGACGTCAGCATATCGATCGGAGTGCGTCGCCTCTCTCGACTTGCGCGCACCGAATTCGACATCCTGCGTTCCCGCGACTACGTCTGCCGACCTCTTGCTCCCATCTTTTAATCCGAAAGACTGTCGTGTAGCATTGGCCATGCACGTCTCTAATACGGGTAGCAGAACCAAGAAAGGGTCGCGGTGTCTAGTGTGCACTACGCTCATCCAACCAGCTGCAGGAATCCCAACCAATATGGCCAGTGGAGACACCTGATCTTCTTCGTCTGTTTCCTGCCATGGATGTCATGTTTACTGCTGACTACGGAGAAGAACAAACCTCAAGGAGTATTATGTGTTCTGTCGAACGAATCGAGTGAGTCTCTTATCTATCGGGGTGCCAAGGTTGTTCGACTCATGTGTATGTATTCCTGTTTGCTAGTCTGATTCCCTCTTTGGATTTTGGTCTCCTTCTATGGGCGTCAGGAAGGCCGAGTTGCAAGAGGCAAAGGTGAAGGGCCTACTAGTAGCTGGAGATACATCAATACAAATGTAGGCAATGTGCTGAAAGCAATAAGTAGGATCCCCCCTTCCCTGCAGGTTAGGCAACAGCTAGGTGACCCTCGTGTGCCTATTGGGAGTTCGTAGCTCTGTTGGCAGGGGATCGCCTCTGCAGGTGGAGCCGCCGATCGCAACAACCATTACGTTACATGACAACGTTACATGACAATGTCCGTTCCTCTACGAGATGTCACCGACCACTGCTCGCTTCTACGGCGCGAGCTGACCACCAACACTCGGGTGCAGGCGACAGGCCCATAAGACAGTCCGGCCAACAAATACCCGATTTCACACCATCGTTGACAATGCTCAATGTTTCGCGAGATAGTATTCAAGGAGCTGACTGCTGGCCTGTGACCGAAGAAATAAAGGCGCCTCAGCGTAATGGAAACGACGATGCTGCGGTGGACGGCAGAGGCCACACGTTTGGATCGAGTACGCAACGACTCCATACAGAAGAGATTCAGTGTCATACCAATATTTGAGAAAATGCGTGAAGTTCGTCTGCGGCATTATGGCCACGTCTTTCGCACAAAAGGTAACACCGTCCGGAGGGCTGATTTTAAGGTTAGCGCACCTGGAAGGCGTCTGGACTGCATCTGGACTTGAAGATGGTTAGGCTGCACCACGGTTAGGCATTTTATTGCGAAAAGTGACGCTGTCATACCAGGGTAGCGGACCCCGCTATTACGCGGTACAAACGCTGAAGAAGAGGATAGATGAACCAGGTTCGCGAGCCCTCGACACTATAAGTTTTTGTTGAAAACTCCAGCTTTCACTAAGCTAACCTCGTGCTCCTGCACTCTGAGGTTTTTGCTTGCAGAGATTTAACGACTTCCTAACTAAAACACTACCTTTTCTATCGAGACCCTTATTCCAGTTTGCATTTAAATGGCTTTCAATAACAGATACCTGATAGTCAATCACCGCAGCCAACTTCAGCTCGTTTCCTTCAGTTCTCCAAAGCATATTCATTGACCACAAATCTCCATGACAAAGAACGCGGTCCATTCCTTAAGAGGAACTAGGTCACAGCTTCCTTCTCAGGAAATCTAAGCTTATCACTCACCAAATTCATCAGCTAAATTGTCCGCCCAGTCGAGATCGACCAAATCCGGAACCGCGTTCTTCAGATACTCAGCCCTACTCAGTAACTTTCCTCCCTCAATATTTCGAAACGACTCCATCATCTCCTCGATCATCTGCAGGAACAAAATGAAATTCTCAATAGGAATGGGAGGAAAATATGAGAAAAACGGTGCAGTTATTTGGACACGAAGTTTGCTTTAGACCTACACCTCATGTCGCTTCTGCATTAAACTCCTGGTGGGTTGAGGCATAAGCTGCCGGACATTTAGGACACAACATATTTGAGATAGTTGGCACAATTGAGACTCTTTCGATATTCTTTATTGGCATGCTTTTGCTGCTTAGCAGCTTCCATAGGCCTTTAATAACATTACATATAGTGAATACCGTATAGTGAATACCATCTTCAAAACATACAATAATAACGATAAACACTAACCAAGCTGGCAGCTAACAGAGCCTCACCAGCATTGCTCCTTACAAATAAAGTTACTGTAAAAAATCGTAATATTGTTTACAGTAACTTTGTGGTACTACAATTGTTTACAGTGACTTTATTTGTAAGGAGCATCGCTGTGGTGATGCTCTGTTAGAGAGGCCCACTTGGTTAGTGTTTACCGTTATTATTGTTACTGTTATTACTACAAAACATTTTTTTCACCATATTTAAACAACAGCATCGAGTATAAACATGTACAAAATCTACCAACCTCATCCAGGGTGAACAATACAGTGTAGATTTCTCTGCAAGGCGCTTCGATGAACTTCTTTCGGTCTTCCAACGGCACGTCCAACGAGCACGCTTCCATGACTGCTTTGCAGCGAAGAATCTAAGGAATCGTTTTATTTGTGGACTATTGCCTCATTCTCTTCTTTTCTTTGTTCAGAGTTCCGGATTTTTCACAAACCGACCTGTCTCACGTCCTCTGGCGTGAGGTTCTCGAACACGTGTACACTCTTGATGTTTTCTAGGTACTCCATAATTATATATCCTTTAACTGGATTGCTCTCTGAAAACTCCTTCATGTAGTAAATCTGAAATATGTAAAAATTAGTCTTATCATTTATTATAATTTAGCCAGGAAGAATTTCTCTCTTTAAAATTTTCTCGGAAGAACAGGATCTATTGATTGCAATGATTTCAAATCCTAGTTGCGTTTTCGGCAACTATAGGAAACACAAGCAAATCTAAGAACCTAAAAACACGGTGAACTAGAAAGAAACCTCCTGGAGACACCAATCAGCTAATCTTCTAAATTGTCTGATTGAATTGCTCGACTTATCCTTTTTAGCATTGCAGAACTTCAAAAATTTAGTGCCTTTGCGATTGATAGAAAATTCTCCTCTTTCACTACATTTTTCCTAGGAATATGTAGCTTTCATTATCCACCTCTTAGGTTAGAATAAAGATAAGAGAGAACGATTAAGTTTTGCTTGATCGAATCATTGTTCATTCATTTATCAGCTACATGATTCGCGCGACTAAAAACGAACAGAAAACAGTATTAAATCAATTGAAGGAATGAAAACGAATTATTCAACACTACAGAAAGCACAAAGAGATCTAAAAACATAAAA
Source organism: Heligmosomoides polygyrus polygyrus (assembly GCA_947396885.1). Taxonomy (NCBI): domain Eukaryota; kingdom Metazoa; phylum Nematoda; class Chromadorea; order Rhabditida; family Heligmosomidae; genus Heligmosomoides; species Heligmosomoides polygyrus. Next base: position 96,750,289 of record OX377204.1, on the reverse strand, counting down.
ATAATGTAACCGCCAAGAAAATTTGGAGATACAGGTTAACTAATTTGTCTTATTGAATTGTTAAATTCGCCCGCCCATTTGAGACCCCCAAAGATTCAGTGCTATCACGAAAGGTAACAAAACTCGTTGTATGTCTCGAAGAGGGGCAGCATTGGGAGATGAGAACGTTCTATCCAATGAGACCGTATTGAATCGGCATGCCATTCAGAGAGGGCGTGTACAGTCGGTATCGGCATATTGGTTATTATGGTTATTATTGGCTGGCGCGGTCCCACTTACCAATGCTGCTCGCCTTCGTGACATGTACAGATTTCTCCCGTGCTATTGTCGAATCTGATAACGACATTTGAGTAAACGTGGCAGGTTTTCCTTCATGGGCTTAAATAACATTCATTATTAGATAACTGTGTCCGTTCATGTGCGGAAAAAGCCCTGTAGATCTTAGAAAGCTTGATCACCACGTCTGACTGGTTAAACGACAGAAGTTCGGCAACACATATTTGCTCATTTTAGGAATCCTACACTAGCTTCTGGCACAAATGTAACTACAGCATTGTATTTACCGATTTCTTTAAGAATGATTCTCCTTAAGATTTAAACGATAATAATTTGCACCTTTGGGATGGAGATTTTCCCCTCTGGAATCGTCGAAAGCAGCTTGTATGTCGCCACTTCGACGTTGTGGCACTGAAATGCTTGGCGAACTCAAGAAGGACATTAGCCGATTGCAGATTTAAAAAAAAACTAGAGTTTAACAAAAATGAGCACAGATTCATGCGTATCGCAGCTGGAGGAGGCGCAGACATTAGCTTGCGCAGCCGAACCCATTTCGCCTTTGGTAGACTGCCGTCCGTCTGAGGGACCTGTTTCGCAAAAATGACGGCAACACATCCTCGTGAAGTCGCGGTCACTGGACCTGTCAAAGCCCGCGCAGCTCTGCCGACACGGACATCTGCACAGTTGTAGGCAGCTTAGTCGATTCCTTCAGTATTCGTTCGCTTTATCCTTCCTTCGTTATGCTGTTCGCTCAACTTGGTCTTGCTTCTGTCGCGACCGCGATTGCTCCTCTGTCCTGTGATTGGCTCGTATGAGCTGTTTCCCAGGGCGGTTTACCGATGAGGCACCATCGTAGTGAGCGACAGGGCCGAGAGCATGGTAAAATCGTTGACGTCAGCACATCGATCGGCACGTGCCACCTCCCTCGACTCGCGCGCGCCGCAGTCGACGTCCTGCGCTCCCGCGATGAGGTCTGTAGACCTTATGCTATCGTCTTCCATTCTGGATGACCGTCGTGAGTCCTCGGTCCTGCCGCTCACTACGTATACAAAACAGAATAAGCACCGGGAGGAAGGCTGAGCACTCGCGGCCTCAGAAATTCCACTCACTACTGCCAAGAAGGACATCATCTTCCTCCGTTCTTGCTTGTATTTGATGCTCGCCACTCACTACATATCGAAATAATTCTCATGGATTGCAAATTGGGTGAGTCCCTTATCTACCAAGGTTGCCAAGGTTGTTCTGTTCATGTATACTTCTTGTTGTATGCAGGAATGTTTGTTCTCTCCTATGGTTGATGTTTCCTTCCATGGCGCTCGGGAGGCGAGGAGTAGGCAAAAGGCTGGGCAAGCTGCCAGCTGGAGCTCTACCAACACGATATGTAAACATCGTAAACAGGGCCGATACGTGGGACTCCCCTTTTCCCATGGGTTAGGTAGCGTCTAGGTGACCCTCGGGTGCCCACGGCGGTTAGGAGCTCTGTAGGCAAGATATCGGCTCTGCCGGTGGGGCCTCCAGTCGCCACAATTTCTCCTATAGCATTTTTCATCGTTAGCGTGCCGTTTAGAAGCGTCTAAAATAATAGACCAATGTGAACGAAAAACAAGCGAAAATTAAAAGTGGACAATAGGGAGTATCTTCACCACAAAATCGGCTGCAGGCAAACAAAGTCTGCAAATTCCACATTTGTGCGATAGACAATCCCCGACAACTCAAAACTGAGTTGCGTATCAAGAGCTGTGTTTCTATGAAAATAAAGAAAATGGAAAAAGTGAATGGTGGTGAGCAAATCACTAAGAAAATTGGGCTACGAAGATGCCAAAAAGTGCGAACCTTCACATACTTGCTACCATAAAAATTCAGACCACAGTTTTCGAGCAATACGAAAAACAGCATAGAGAACTCCGAGTGCTCTACCTCTGCGACAGTGCAAACCTCACAGAAGACTATGTTTCTTCTTCTATTAGGTTGTCCCATAAGTCCCCGCCGTTTTTTTTCAGCGATTCACTGCAGATTTCGCCGGCGGTCTCTTGCATAGCGCTGCATAGCTTTCGAAAGAGAATGATTTGCTCTATCAGAACATTTATTGCCTTTCTTTTTTCGTCATGAATTTTGTCAATTTTTAGGTCGTTGAAGTGAAAGGTGAACAAGTGAAAAAGTAGCCATTTGCGCACTTGTTCTCTCCGCTTAGGTTTGTAATTTTTTGCGCAGTTTTTTATAGCACTCGGAAGACAATGTTCTGCACTACAAGATTATGTGTTGGTCCTATTTTCTCACTTGCCCTTTGTTGATTTTTAGTCCATCAAATTGGGAATTCCGACTTTTCCGTCCGAATTTTTACCAAAACTCCGGTTCGGTGGATGAACTTTTTTGCTTGGTGTCATACCTCGTTTGGAAGAGGATATCTTGCTCAGTAAGAATTTGTGTCGCGTTTATTGGCTCGTGCTGATTTCTGTCGAATATCAACAACCGAAGAAGGAGAAGGAGTTGCTGGTGAAGACGATTTTTCTCTTTTTGGCATTTTGTTAATATTCAATAGAAATCAATAAACGCAACACATATTCTTATAGTGCAAGACATTCTCTTTCGAATGACATATAACACCAACCCAAAAAGTCCAGCCACAGAGCAGGAGCTGTCGGCAAAAATAACCATCCTCCTCCAGACGTCCCAATTTGGTCACCTAAAAATCAATAAGGGGCAAATAAGCAAATAGCACTAACACATATTCTTGTAGTACAGAACATTTTCTTCCAAATGCTGTAAAAAACTGCGCAAAAAATTACAAACGTAAGCGGAGAGAACAAGTGCGCTAATGGCTACTTTTTCGCTTTTTCACTTTTCACTTCAATGACCTAAAAATTGACAAAATCGAGGATGAGAAAAGAAATGCAATACATGTTCTGATAGAGCAAATCATTCTCTTTCGAATGCTATGCAGCGCTATGCAAGAGACCGCCGGCGAAATCTGCAGTGAATCGTTGAAAAAAACGGCGGGGACTTATGGGACAACCTAATACTTGCACGTGTTATCATCGGAATATTTCAGGTGTCTAACCGCTATGCAGTGTCGTGTACAGATCGATTAACATTGGGCAATCGATCGGCAGAAATCGATATGTTAGACTTGCCCGTTTGATCAGTCGCTGCCGTTGTGGACTATGAACAGTCCCTAAAGTCTGGATTCCTTGTTTATTTCAATTAGATTTAATTGGGCTGAAATAGGTGACTACGTCCTTACCGCGGAAGGAGTGTGATAAAATGATAAGACGTAGCTCATACTTGCTCCATACGGGCCTGTTCACACTTCCCGACGGGAGCGACGGCAGAGGCGGAAGCAACAGGGCGAATGATACGTATCGATTAGTGCCGAACCATTGCCTGGGAAAATCGATAGGTACGCTTTGCTTTGTCGCTGACGTCGCTCCCGTGTGAAAAATGTCCTCGCGATATCGGCGGCGCAGTTGGGGCCCTGCGTGAAAAACTTTGTGGTCTGACCACAATGAGTGGCAATTGGCTGCTCCATCGCCGAGGGCTTCGCAGAGGTATATCAAAGGCCGTAGATTCTGATAAGAGATTATTTGAATAAAGCTGAAAATACAACAAGCGGCATAAAGCGCAAAATTCGACAGATAACCAACACGCTTCAGAAGTGCCTCGAATGTCTTCAAATACACTGGGTCAGTGAAACTGTTACTGCTTGTCTTCTTCGTAACATCGGCGACGAACTTCAGGAGAACGAGTTGACTGAGAACCTGAAATGGCAGTGTTTAACCATTGGACTTTTGATGAACTTCAACTAAGAACTTTAGACTACGAAAAATTCCTCATAAACTGAGTATTCTGGAACCCCTCCTAGCGTTCATCTCTGTTGTGGAAGTTTGAACGTTATTGCTTTCCCCGACACTATGTACCACGATTTCAGAAGTCATTGAAAAGACGAGAAAAAGATGTCAGATCCACGAATAACGCACAAAATATATTTAGTGTGTTACTCGTGGATCTGACATTCCTTTTCAGCATTACGGTAGAGTACTGTAGGCTACGGTAGGTGTGAATTAGCTAGGCTGTCACGCTCATGATCACCTATTTTGCCGTAACTTTTTCTATGGGGCCTACCTGGGTAACTATCACAAATCTGGCATCCGTTTTTTAGAAAAAATACGTTAAAGTACGGTAGGCTACAGTAGTAGTAAGGCTGTCGGTGACGTTATGACGTGTCGGGGACGATTGCGCAATAACTTTGTCCATGTCTATTTGGGGCGCTACAAATCGAAATTACGAATCTAACATCGATGCCAAAATTTCGGACGATTACGATACGTTGCGATTGGTATTGTCGAAAAACGCTTCAGAATTAGTTTCTGAAGCGTTTTTCGACAATACGATGGAGTACACTGAACACCTGAAAAAGACTCGTATATTTACGTAGTGTTTTTGGCACTATTTTTCATCTGCTTTTAAAGAAAAATATGGATGGTAGGGTGATGTTTTCATGTGGTCTTCAGTACCGGAGACCCTTACTCATCTGCACCTATCTACCATAACCTATTGTACTCCATCGTACAAAAAACCGATGTGAGATTCGTGATCAGCACCCCTAAATGTTTCATGAGCAAAATTTGGGCGATGATGAACGAACAAAAATAATAATAATAAATAATAAAATAACAATAATAATAATAAAATAATAACATAAAATAAAACAACCTCGACGCATTTCTACTCATCCACACCTACCATAACCTACCGTAACGAGGCGATAATCTAAAGTACAATAACGCCGAGCTTTCTTTACACCCTAGTACTAAACTGAACTAACCTTCACGATGAACATCTTCGGGAGTTCTTTGTCCTTGTGCTGCCAGTCTGGGTCTATGAGCAGAATTTTCGACATGAATCCCTGAAAATTGATTCGAACACTTCTACATTGAGAAAGATAACTAAATGAAGAACCACATTGCTTTTTGACGATGAGTTTTTCTTATTTTTTTGCTTTTTCATGTTGTATTTCCCTCACGGGTTTTGTAGCCGGTCTAGTGGAATTAAGTTTCGTGCTATCGATAAGGTTGCCATCAAAGGCGCATTAGGAACACAACAACTGGGCAGGTTTCAAAGAATACGGTAGTTTTTATTTGTAACAATCGAACATGATACTATAAGACCTGTTTAGGGATATAATATGTAGCAGTCAAATGTTGTGTGTATTAAAAAATGTAAAAATGTGTTTGTGGTACGTTGCTCGTGCGATTTGGTAGAAGCATTGGAGCGAAGAAGAGTTGATTTCTGTGCGGTGCAGGAGACGAGGTGGTCCTGCCGCGAGTCAAGGGACATAGGACGTGGCTTCAAGGCCGTTCTATGTGGAAGTCCCAGGACCACCAGTGGTGTCGGAATAATCGTCTCCGAACGATTTCGTGACTCGATTGTAAGCGTCGAGCGCTTTGACGATCGAGTGATGAAGATCGTTGTCGCCGCGAAAGAGCGACTCTATCACTTCTTCTCTGCAGAAGAGCTGCCGTCGAAAGGTGTCACTGTAGTCGCCGGTGAACTTAATGGGCACGTGGGCGCGACCAAAGACGGGTACCGCTATCATGGTGGATTTGGTTACGGGTTGCGTAAGGGCCCGTTTATACTTCGACGCCTAGCGACGCCATGACGCGTATTGTGGCCACATTGATCGTGCGACACGATCGATCAATATGGCCACAATACGCATGTCGTCGCTCGGCGTCGGAAGTATAAACGGGGTCTAACGAAGATGGTGAGTGTATCCTTGAATATGCTGAATCCCACAACCTCATCATACTGAACACAGTGTTTCGCAAACGTGACTCCCACTCGTTCTACAGTGGGAATACTAGGACTCAGATAGACTTTTCCCATGTTAAAGATTGTGACCGAAGTCTTATTACAAACGAGAAGGCCGTACCGTATGAGACGGTCGTCTCACAGCACCCAACACTGATCTCCACTTTGAAGGTCGCTCCTTCGAGGCTAAAGTAAGTCTAGCGTAGCGGTGCACCGAAAATAAAGTGGTGGCGAATGAAAGAGAAGGAAGCAGCTGTGTTTTCTCGCGTGCGGTTACAGACAGTCATGACTGTCGACGAGACTTGGAAGATGGCGACCGACGCGATACGTCAGGCTGCACAGTCGGAACTCGGAATTACGAAGCCTGAACGACGGAAGGTCGACAAGCAGACACGGCTGTTGACGGACGACGTGAAAGCGAAGGTTCGAGAGAAGAAGTCGCTCTATCACGTGTTTCTTGGCGAAAAGACAGCCGATAACTGGCGGAAATACCAAGAAGCGAGGAAAGGTGTAAGAAAAGCCGTGGCTTTGCAAAGACCACTTACGATTAGTATCGACCTTCATCCAAATCGGTCGTCTAATCGTTCATTGAGTGCAGCATTACTGTAACCGTAGACTTCTTGTTCTTCTTGTTTTCTTCTTCTTCAAGTGAACCGACGGGTTAAAATTTTACAATTTTTTAAGCAGAAAGTTCAAGTTCGAGTGAATCAAAATCTGCCTCGAGGACTGTCAAATAAAGCCACAATAGATTTTCCTTCATAGAAAAAATATTCTAGCCTTCTTGAAAAGCTACAAGTTCTATATGGAAGCTTCCGCTCGTTTTCATTTGGAAGATGTTTGATTCTAATAGCGTCAAGCTTCCCTAAGTTGGAATACTGTCCATTTCTGCGTGAACAATGCCGAATTTAACATGGAGATATTATATTAGTAGGTTTTAATGAAATGGACTTAATGGAAGAAAGCACTTCGAAGAAGTTACGTTTTTCAAAACTCCATCGTTCGGTCAATCACCGGTTATTTAATGGCCCCAGTAACCTTCCCCGAGGGTACAAGTTCTATACCAGCCTGGTGCAAAGGTTTTGACCGCAATAAGACATGCTTTCAACCGTGCCCCATGATGTGATCACCTTGCCATCGCCGATGTCCTTCGCCGTTCGATTGGGTCCGAACAAGGCTTTCGTCTTGAGTTCTCTTCTCATGTCCTCTTCAATATCTTCCCATGTAACGTGCGTGTCAAAGAGTCCATCAGCCGGAGTATAGAGATTCAATGTGTCCATGGTGCCTTCGCTACCTGAAAATATGTTGATTACCTTGAGAAGTATGTCGATCAATTTCCAGACGAGCTGGACGAGGAGAAGGAGGATACGTGGATCACAAATCCGACGATCAGCTCCCATCTTATAAGGAAGGCTTACAAATTTGGACAAAATAATAAGCATTTTGGAGGCTCTTCTTATCAAGGAGACTTGGAGGGAAACCGACGTGGTCTAAAGGAAACACTCTTAGTCATCAATACACGTCTGTCCGAATCAGCACAAAAAAAAAGAAGTTTGTGGCAAGTCAATGGTCCGAGTGCAAGGACTGAACCGTTTGCACATGGCACCCCAACCGGTACTCAGGACACCCGAAACTGTCAGAACCGGTATCCGGACAAGTTAGAAGGATTCCATGCCATATTCAGGTCTCCTATGTAGAGGGAATTCCCTTGTTCCGCTCCCTGCACCCTGTTGTACTGTACCATTTAAGCTAAGCTTTGACATGAACGGGAAGATATGGGCGTCTGAACTTAGGGTGAGGAATGCCATCGCTAATTGTGTCGACCTATCCCGCGGCGCGGCGAGTCGGCAACTACAAGGTGTTTCAAAAAATGTATACAAAAATTTAAAATTATATATACAAAAATGATTGCAAGATGCAAAAACGCTTCATGAAACACCATACCATTGCTGATAATAAAGGCACAGATCAATCGATGCGGTCACTTTATGGTGAAATTATAACAAGTATTCAAGCGAAACTCAATCAAACGAGGGTAAAATGCAAGAGTTCAGAAGAGCGCGTGGCACAACCCCTACACTGTCTTCTTTTAGTAGGTCTCCTTGCAGTCCTTCTGCTTCACTTTTCCTACTCGCTCTACTCCTTTCATTTACCTTCTTTGGGATTATTTTCAACTTTTCTCATGCTTCATTACAACAGATTGACAACGGTTTTCACCTCAATTTTTGTTCCAAAATTTCGATCGTTAGTTAGTATCCATCTTCCAGAACATTTTTCTGTCCGACATATTGATCCCTGGAATTCATTCGATCCTGTCTTTAGCGTCCTGTCCTATTTCTTTCCAGCAATAATCAATTAACCTAGCCGTTCTTTACAATTCAGAACTAGTGGTTCTGTTTACTAACGTAAAAAAGAAATGCCCTGAATCCCGATCCGGTAGTGAGGATGTCACACACACACACACACACACACACACACACACACACACACACACACACACACACACACACACACACACACACACACACACACACACACACACACACACACACACACACACACACACACACACACACACACACACACACACACACACACACACACACACACACACACACACACACACACACACACACACACACACACACACACACACACACACACACACACACACACACACACACACACACACACACACACACACATACACACACACACACATACACACACACACACATACACACACACACACACCCCACACACACCACACACACACACACCACACACCACACACCACACACCACACACCACACACACACACGTTTATCTGCATTTATAGGACGTCGAATATACGAGAGGAGTATAGGAATATGATGGCCAAGAGGGCTTAAATTAAACAGTTACAATAGTAATTCTGTGACACGATATAAATTGCGACCTACGGTGGAGAGGAAAGCGAGGCGCAGATAAGGTGCTCGAGCTAGCCTATAAAGAGGAGACCGCTACGCGTCTTCTTTGCCTGCTGTTTGATAGCCATCTCAACGACGACGGAATCGTCTATAGGAGTGGCATCGTCTGCCGTGAGTGGTTGGAGGCGTGGATGGTCCTGGTGAAGAAGAAGACGCGTCTATCAGGTACCCGAATAACTTTGGCTCGTGTCTATTTCACCGCAAAAACGGAGTTGGTAAAAAAAACGTTGGCAAATACCAGTGAGTGCTTTAAGTCAACCCAACGAAGTAGTCGTCGCGTTCGCGGTAACGGCGTCCGCACAAGTGATCAGTGGCGGCGCAGCAGTGGCTAATTATAGCTCAGGATGGATACCTAGGCCGTAATGACCGCTCGTAAGTTGGATCTGCACCCAAAAGGAGACTGCTAGCCGATGCATTGATTGCCTGTTCGCCCACGCGGTGTTCACGTGGAAGGGCAAGCACAGGCATGACCATCGGCGCCCTGGGGCCAAATTCATGAACGCGGCCGGAGGTAAATTCTACCCCCATTTATATCATTTTCAGTTCAAATTCAACGTTTTCGAAAGCAAATTCAATGTTTTCGAAATCAAATTCAATGTTTTCGAAAACGAAGTCAACGTCTTCTTTGCAAGCTGTACGTTTCAATGTTTACTTCTTCTCAAAAAATTCAAACATTCAGAAAAGGCTATCCAACGAAAATTAGAAACAAATAGCAACTAAAGCAAGTCAGGCACTTCAGTAGTGATGCGACACAAGTACATAGTAGTGAGCAAACTAAGCGATACAACTACACAGTATGCTAAACAATACAGCAATACAACAATAACTATTCAAAATAGCACAATGAGCAAGTGAAAGTAAGTCATGTACTGTTGAATCTTTGCCCTGCTGCAGCTGCTGTCATGTTTGCCATCATGTGGAGTACGTAGTTTGCACATTCTTGCTGCGATACTGAATGAACACCCTCTTCAATAACTTCGGCCAGCCTCCTCTCCGCGACAGGATTACTTAGGAGGCGCCTCGCCGTTGCCTTCACTTTTGAAAAAACGTTTTCCGCAGGATTAAGCATGTAAGAGTATGGCGACAAAAACTTTAAAGTGTAGTATTGTCCCATAATTGTCCGCAGGTCGCCCGCTTTGTGAATCCTGGCGTTGTCCATGATCAGCCACGCGCCATTCATCTCTTCGTTGTCGCGAATTCGGCTCAGAAGTTCTTCAATGAGCTTGCAAAATTTGGCACTGTTGCAGAGTGGAAGGGACGGCTAATATGATACGGGGGAGATTCCAGAAGAACGTTGAATTTGATTTCAAAAACATTGAATTTGATTTCGAAAACGTTGAATTCGTTTTCGAAAACATTGAATTTGATTTCGAAAACATTGAATTTGATTTCAAAAACATTGAATTTGCTTTCGAAAACGTTGAATTTGAACTTCTTCTTCTTCTTCTTCAGCGTTTGTCCCGCTTCATGACGGGGTCCGCTTTTCTGGTGCCATGTCGCCATCTTTCCCGATCCACAAGGACACAAGGACTTTAAAGTAGCTGGTATCCACCCTGCTAGATCAGGGTGGACACCAGCTACTTTAAAGTCCTTGTGTAACGTATCAGCCCAGCGCTGCTTCGGGCGCCCTCTAGGCCGTTTTCCAGACACTACGAAGTTAAGGCCTATCTTACGGACGCTGTCCTCCTTTCCACGCAGAACGTGGCCGTACCATCGTAAGCGAGCTTCACGCATCTTGTCCGCTATCGGCGCGACACCGAACTTCTGCCGAATAGCCTCGTTTCGGATGCGGTCCAGGCGCGTGACTCCAGCCATCCAGCGTAGCATCTTCCTCTCCATGACGCTGAGGCGACTTTCCGTTTCCTTTGTCGCAGGCCAACACTCAGCTCCGTACATCGCTACCGGCCGGACGACGGTTTTGTAGATCTTCGACTTTAAGCGCTCTGGCATCTTCTTGTCGCAGAGTACTCCAGTCAACGAGCGCCACTTCGACCAAGCTGCACTCACACGTGAGTTCACTTCAACCATCAGACTGCCATCAGAAGCTATTGCTGATCCCAGGTATTTAAACACCGAAGTGCGTGCAAGCTCAGTACCGTTAATCTTAATGGAGCCGGACTCATTTACGTCAGTCGTGAAATACTCGGTCTTCTTGACGTTCAATTTGAGTCCGAACATGGCCAGGCGGTCGCACCAAGCTTGCACCTCTCGCTCGAGCTCACCTTTGTCTTCGCAGGCGAGCATCACGTCATCAGCATATAGCAACGTCCAAGGGACGGGCTTCTGAAGATCTCGCGTAATGGCATCCATTACGACAACAAAGAGGAGTGGGGAAAGCGCAGATCCTTGGTGCACCCCAACAGAGATGGGAAACTCCGTCGAGGTTCCTGCTGCCGCTTGCACACGACTCTTTGGACAAGAGTATAGCATTCGCACCCACTCTACAAGTTCTTCGGGAACACCGTGCTGTCGTAGGGTGTACCATATAACCTCACGCGGTACGCGATCGAAGCCCTTCTCCAAGTCGAGAAAGGCAAGATGCACCGGCTTCTGTTTCTCGCGATGCTTCTCTACCAGAAGACGGGCGGCATGTATGGCATCGATAGTGCCACAACCAGCCACGAAGCCGCACTGATTGCTGGAAAGCTTGACGATTTCGCGAATTCGGCTATCGAGGATTCGCTCGAAGATCTTCATGCTGTGCGAGAGCAACCGAATCGGACGGTAATTTGAGCAGTCTGCAGGGCTGCCCTTCTTCTTCCAAATCGGGATCGTCGTACTTTCCTGCCAAACATCAGGCACCTTCTTCTCCGCTACAATCTGGTTGAAAAACTGGCCAACCACTCAGCAGAGTACCAGAACTTCGACTTCCATAAGTCAGCTGGCAAGTCATCTGGACCAGTCGCCTTGCCCGGTCTCATCATCCTCAGAGCCGCGTCAGTTTCCTCCACAGTGATTTTGTGGACGGGACCGTGGATAGGAGCCACAGAAGGGACGGCCGGATGAGGGAACTCTTCAGTCGAAATTCCCTCAAAATAATCGCACCATCGCTTCAAGGCCTTTTTGCGCTCTGTCAGAAGATGGCCGTTCTCATCATTGATGCCAAAGAACTTCTCTATATCCTCGGATTGGCGATGACGGTTTTTCGCAAGTCGGTATAAATACCGCTCGCCATCGCGCGACTCAAGCTTTTCGTAGACATCATTGTAATGAGTGGCTTTTGCTACGGCCACAGCCTTCTTGGCAGCTTTTTTCGCTTCGTGGTACTTTTGCCAATTATTGGCGGTCTTGTCGCCGAGAAACACATGATAAAGCGCTTTCTTCTCTCGAACCTTTTCTTTCACATCGTTCGTCCACAGCCATGCCTGCATGTCGACCTTTCGTCGTCCAGGCTTTGTAGTGCCAAGTTCTGACCTCGCAGCTTGAAGTATCGCGTCGGTCGCTTTCTTCCAAGTTTCGTCGACAGTCGTGACTGTCGGTAACCGTACGCGAGAAATTACAGCTGCTTCCTTCTCCTTCATTCGCCACCACTTGATTCTTGCAGCACCGCATCGCTCAACCTGCTGCAGCCTCGGAGGAGCGATCTTCAAAGTACAGATCAGCGGACGATGCTGCGGGGCGACCGTTTCATACGGCACGATCTTCGCGTCTGTGACGAGATTTCGGTCACGATCTCTCACAAGGACGAAGTCTATCTGCGTCTTGGTGTTCCCACTATAGAACGAGATAAGGTGGGAGTTGCGTTTGCGAAACACGGTGTTCATTATGGTAAGGTTATGCGAATCCGCATATTCAAGGATACGCTCACCATCTGTGTTACGCAACCCATAGCCGAATCCACCATGACAGCTGTACCCGTCTTTCGTAGCGCCTACGTGCCCATTGAGGTCACCAGCGACGATGATGACGTCCTTCGACGGTACCTCTGCTGTCTTCTCATCAAGCAGGCTCCAAAACTCATCCTTGGCTTGATCGGAACAGCCAGTCTGCGGAGCATACGCAGAGAAGAAGTGGAAGAGTCGCTCCTTAGCGGCGACAACGATCTTCATCAATCGATCGTCAAAGCGCTCAACGCTTACAAGCGAGTCTCGGAAACGCTCGGAGACGATTATACCAACACCACTGGTGGTCCTGGGACTTCCACATAGAACGGCCTTGAAGCCACGTCCTATATCTCTTGACTTGCGGCAGGACCACCTCGTCTCCTGCACCGCACAGAAATCAACTCTTCTACGCTCCAGTGCTTCTACCAACTCGCACGAGCGGCCCGTCAACGTACCCACATTCAGCGTTGCTACGCGGGTCCTGCTTACGTTACGGGACTTTCGGACTAGCTCAGTTGCCCCCCGATGCCGTCCTCGCACCAGGGACCCTCGCATACTTCTCACACTCGCCGGGCTTTGCGAGTGCGCGTCGGCTCCCGCGGACGCCGTAGCATTATCTCGAAAAACATGAACTGACATACACCCATACGATGTGACATTGGGTTGTTCGTAGGCCGGCCTGTCACCAGGGCCTGTCGCCTGCATTCGAATGTCCGTGCTTGGCTTAGCTCGCAGAAGCGAGCAGTTTCCAGTGGCACCACGAGGAGGAACGGACATCGCCACCAAAACGTTGAATTTGAACTGAAAATGGTATATCTCGACCGCCACTTATCCTCCAATTTCTCTGAACCTATCTCTGTTCCTGATTCATGACGGCCAAAGCAGGGATTTTGCTCCACTGCCAACTTCAGGGGTGGCTCGTGGACTCATAGATTGACCCGAAAGGTCATGTGGTAGCGTAGGCGACAATATACGAGGGCATTGCGGCTACGCACCTATACGCACCTACCCTGCGGAACCGATCGGTCGCATGCCTTTGCCATCCGCGAGCCACCACCATTGCCTAATTAGTTGAAAATGAGAAAAGGAAATAAGCTGTAATATCAGCTGCTGGCCAGCTCAAAGCTGGCAACAGGCCAGCGGGAAGATGCATTGGGTCAGAAATTGGCAGTGGAGCAAAACCCTTGCCTTGAAGGTAAATGTCCCCCACGCACTGCCGAGGTAGCATTTACCTCGACACTTACCTCGGGCTTTTCCCGCCGCGTGTTCATGAATCGCGCGAAAGTGGGAAGTAGGGGCAAATCTTGCACTTACCCGCAGGCAAGTCGTTCATGAATAGAGCCTCTGCTCTTTCACCCGAACCCCTGCAAACCAGCAACACACAACATACGTACCGGCGACAACAAACTGAAGTTCAACACAAAACATAAAACAGGAGACCATATTCTCCTATTATCCTTGCTTTTTTCCTTCACCAGTTTTTTATCTGCGAGAATTCTCCATTAGATTATATGCTTGCAACAAAATCTCATAGCGAATGATGCTCATACTTGGTAAAAAACGCTGTTTTGTGAGCAAATGAGCAGCTGAACAGGAAATTAACTGCGTCGGCCGACAAATCAGCGTAGATTTTATCTCAGAATTGCCCGTTTGACATGCGAATCATGGGGAAATGATAGATAATGGAGTCACGGCCTATGACGGTTTTGTCGTGAAAAAGTCTGGGATTTGCTTTATTTGGAGGGAGACGCTACTTAAAAGGACGAACAAATGAACAAAAAAGCAATGAACGCAATCAGGGTGGCCAATTCTAGGAAGGAAGCTGCATAGAAGGTTTCTTGGGCAAGCTTAGTGTGCATTCTCGCTACCACAACGCACTTCAATTTTACCTTCGTTGTCAATGTTTGAGTGACGGTCCTCCTTCCCACATATTCATTCAGGGCTAATTATAACGGAATCGTGTTCCGCCAAAGTACACAAGAATAGGCGAGAGTAGAAGCGAAAGCAACAGCAGTATGAAGGCATCTTACTTAATCATTTTTTATAAATGTACGGAAACAACTAATTTTTGAGGAAACACAAACATTCAAAGAGAAACGAGAAGTGGGGCGTTGAGCTCAAATTTTTGATAACCATAGAACCATTATCGACCGAACGTGAACGCTGTCCTTATCAACATGTGCTTATCGGTGCTCTCCAACTGGACCTCTTTTTGCCTTTTGAAACTGCAGCTATTGGGAATCGGTTCAAAAATAATCAGTTGCTTTGTTTATCCGTTGGTCTATAAGTTTAAATCTCATTCTTATCTAGTTTTCCTCGTTTATCTAATCTAGCTTGTTAGTTTGGTGTATTCAATCTTGTTGTGGTTATGTATAAATAAATTTCGTTTCATGACGCGCAACTTGAAGCGTTGATAACTCAACGTAAAAACAACTATATTAATCAAATTAAACAACATTATGATCTATATGTTTCTGCTGAATGACGAGAATTTCCCCTTTGAAGATCATCTTGAAGATTCGCCATAAGTTCCTGATGAACTAAAATTGTAACAAAAGACAATAAAGAAGAAGAAAAGGGCAAGAAAAGAATAATAAAAAAGAAAACAACAAAGGAGGAAGAAAAGAAAGAGAAATATAGAACAAACAGTCAATAAATAAGTTTCAAAATAATATACAACAATACAAAAATTGAGCGAATAATACACAACATCAGTAGTTAAAATGCAGATGTGAGAAAAAAGTGCAATTATTTTATGCACAACCTAATAGAAACGACGCCGTATTGTTCAGATGGAAGTTTTCTACTTGCGAGCAGTTACTCTAGCAATGCAGCAGCACCAAAGGTGTTGATCGTCCCATTTAATTGGGCGCCGAATTCAAGTGCACCCTAGAAGAGGCGCGCGCCGCATTGATCGTCCTGCGCTCCCGCGACGAGGTCTGCTGACGTCTTTCCACTCCGGATGACCGTCGTGCGGTCTCAGAAGTGCAGCTCAGTACGTCCACAATACGGAAGCAGCACCCGGAAAGGGCCACGAGATGCAGTAGAAGTTGCTCACCTTCGCGGTCTCGGAAACTAAATCCTATTCGACCCTGGAGGACCTATGCACTCAACTCTCCTGTTCTTCATTACTTCTTCTTTCGTGTTTACTGTGTGTTTGAAATAAACCTGATTACTTAGTGTGCCTATACCTGGTGTGCCAGGTAGTGAGTCAGGGAAGGAGGGGGAGGGTGAGTTCCAGTCAATACGTTGATGCTAGTCGTACACATATTTGGTTGTATCGCGTCGTTGGGTTGTATATGCCTTTGTCCCTGGTTTCCGGGTTGATGTAGTCCCTTCGAGTATGAAGGAGGGAAAACTAGAGCAGAGAGCAGGAGGACAGAGAGCGACATTCCATGCTGAAGTTCCATCACAGGCAAGTACGACCAGTAAGACCTGTCAATACGAATCAGTACGCATTCAATACGTGGCATCGGGGCTAGGGGACCCAATCCTCCTCCTCCATCGGTCTAGATCTTTCTCGACGAGTCACAGGTGTGGCGAGAAGAGACCTCGTGACCAGGGCTTGCCTCTACCTGCGGGGCCACCAATCGCAACAATATGCCCCAAAATGCATTGCAACATTTATGTCTAGGGTGAACAACTTCGTCACACGTCAGCGCCATTTCGATGAAATTCTTCGTGATGAGATTAAGATTTATTAATAGGAACAACATAATTCTAGTTTCGGGGATGAACTGGTGATTTGCGCTACAACCCATACTCTAGATCTTCTCGATAGCTTTGATGTTGCTTCACTATGTCGGGACGATCAGGAAATTTTAGAGCGAGTGGATTAGGAGTGGATAGGAGAGGGAAATGTTTTCTCAATAGTATCTCCCTTCTTGATCTTCATATTCCGTTCATGATAGCAGACCATGTCGTCCAGAACCGCTTCTATTTTCTCCACGAGAGTCGCCATGTGCTAAAAAATCAAAATTTCAATGCTCTCTGTTGTGCCGACTTCACCGTACCTGCTTCTTTCGCTCTTTGTCCGAATCACAAAGGATCATCTCGAAAAATGGACCGCAGGCAGGCACTGTCAAATACACCTCCATGGGAAAGAATCTTCGATACGCTTCTTTCAGCTAGAGTACGTCAAATCCTTGGCTGATAAGGCCTGTTCTTAAATCACGCGTTACCTGTTCCAGAGTGTAGGGCATTTTTCTGTGACCAACTTCCTCTTTTAAATATCCGTAGAAGTCCTCCACAAGTTCTTCCCAGTGAGCACGACGATCCTCTCCACTGAGACAAACAGAGAATAATCGTACGAGATCTGTTGCTGAACAACCGAAGTGAGAAATCTATAAAGTAAACATTTATAGCTGCACTATGGTACGCGAAGATTACTCGTAACAGCAGGACGGGTCAAATTTGTGACCGTCCCTCACAGCAAGCCCTAAGCTAAGTAGGCTTAGAAAGTAATTGTTTCAGACTACTTGAGTTTTCCTTAAACAAATGCTTAGAAATAAATGTACTGTGATACTGGTGGCGTGAAAGATAAATTCGGTTAGCGAACTCCCAACACTATAAAACTACCTTCCTCCATAAAGCCGACATTGCACTGCTATATTTAGCTTTTTCTGTTCATGAAGATGTAACGACACTAACCCACTAACCCTTCATCTTGTAAGCCCTTCTTTCCAGTTTACCTTTGATTGACTTTCAATAATCACCCTTACCCTAAAAACCTAAAATCTGATTTAAATTTTGTGGCCTACATAGATTTAATTGCTTGCAAGGCATATGCCGCTATGATTACAGTATGAATAAATACTGAATGCCGCAGTTCTCAGATCCTGATTAAGTTGTACGAGGCATACGTTTTCCCTATTGTGGAATATGCATCACAAATTTGGAGTCCAACTACAAAGAGCTTCAACGTAGAATGGAAAAGGTCCAACAAGCTTTTACCAAGATACTGGTGTACAAATGTTTACCAAATCCCGAACACCCAAACCATGCCAAATTACAAAAGAAGGTTAAGTTTTTTCAAGCTTAGCACACTATTTCACCGAAGAATATTCACAGATCTAGTTTTTGCCTTCAAAATTCTCAAAGGAGAAACAAAACTGAGACCGAGTAAATACTGGATCTTCAGACCATGCAGGGGAAGACCAGCTTACTATTCTTACATAGCACTAGAGCAAATACTAATTAAAACTTCAAAATGTACAGCAATTTCTTCTTTCCTTATGCAAGGTGGGTACAGATGTTGCCATCTTACGTAATAGAATCGTCGAATAGTTCTGTTGTTGAAACAAAGGTGAAAAAATAAATCTGATATCTGTCCTGCAACTACGAGACCTATTCGTTCTTTAAATCAAAGTTGGACTACTCTTGCCGGACTTCTTTATCGCTAAATCTGCTCAGTAATTTAAAGAAAACAAAGACTTAAAGTTTGCATAGTTTCAGTCTATACAACTTTTTCCTCCCGAAAAGAAAGCGTGAAGCACTATCTTATTATCCTTTACAGACAGATGACGTGAAGGATTTTTTTTCTGGGATTAGTGTTTTAGCTTTCATCTTTTTGTTTACCTTTAATGAATTATTTTACAGCACTTCAACCGTCTATACGGTCTTTTTGCATATTGTTCTATCCTAAGCAACATACCAAGATACGCTAAAATAAGGGACGCTTCCTTACTTTTCAAGAATTTTAATGAGAGATTTTTAATTAATCTGTATGTTAGACTAATATTACATAGAGTAATGCTTACAATTTGGTCGCCACAAAAAAGTAGCTTGATTACAGAAATTGAAAAGGTTCAACAAAGCTTCACATATCGTTTGTTCTGCCGTTGCGAGTTAATAGACCTTTCGTACGAGTAACGCCTATCCCAACTTGGCGCCGATTCTTCAGAATTCAGAAGAAAATTACTGATCTTGCAACAATATACAAATTCACTACAAACCAAATCAGTCTTAGTATCGCTGATCTGTTTGAAACTTCGATTGGCATTAATGGAGGACATCTACATCGGATAAGACCTGGAAAACCTAATACGACTCAGTACAAAAACTCGTTCCTCATAAGAAGCGTAAATCTATGGAACAGTTTAAACAAAGACCTTTTCATACACAGAAGCTCCAATGCCTTCCATGCTCATCTCTCCCTGATATTAAGATGAACATTTCTAGTTAGCATAGCAATCTTCTTCACAACCACTATCATAAACAATTACTAAGTCACATGACTTCACAACTATAATTTAAGAAATTCGTTATATCATTTTGTTACATCGAAGTGCTGGTTACTGTAATCATAACATTGAGGCTTCTCTGCACGGCTTCTGATATATCTCCATGTTCGAATGGATGAAGATCGACATTGATGAAGGTTATATATAAATATATATTATTGGATCTCTTATCGCAAGCCAAGAACTATTCCCCACATCGCCTCAACAACTATGGCTATATTGTGCGGATCTCTTATCCAAGCCAAGAACTACGCCACTACATCAAGCCAAAAACTACGCCAAGCCAAGAACTATGCATAACTTCGTCACCATCTATACCGTCAAATGTAATTGGCACAATAAATGTAAATGTAAAGTTAAATACTTCTACATCGATATTCTCTATTCCTACATATTGCGGTGGCTCTCACGGCTGCATCTAATTATAATGATACCGAAATAAATAAATAACAGTTACCTGGTAGTCAATCACCGCTTCCAACTTCAATTCGTTTTGTTCAGCTCTCCAAAGCATGTTCATTGACCACAAATCTCCGTGACAAAGAACGCGATCCATGCCTAAACTTTATCAGAGCTCCCTTCTCCAAAATTCTAACCATACGACTCACCAAATTCATCAGCTAAATTATCCGCCCAGTCGAAATTGACCAAATCTGGGACTGCCTTCTTCAGATACTCAACTCTATCCAGTAGCCTTCCTCCTTCAATAGTTCGGAACAACGTGACCACTTCTTCGAGCATCTATAGAAATGAGGTAATATTTATAGTTGTGCTTTTTCGACTATTCGAGCAATTATTCGAGAAATTTATTATGTTTCATAATTCGAATTCGAAACTCCTAGTCTTCGAATGTTCGATTTCGAACGAAAACCAAAAATTTGGAATTTTCAAGTATTCGAAAACTAGGAGATATTCGAATAATTTATTTAAGTAATTATTCGAATAGTGAATAAGCCCAATTATAGAAATATTTTTTATAAAGAATGCTGGAAAGCAAGTCCAAATATGAAGCGACCATTCTTCTTTTAATCGAAGTTTCAAGAACCGGGTGGCAATATTCTCAAAACTTCTTCTGTCAGTGAAGGTGTGGATACTCGCGTAGTCACTGTACCGTAGCGAGAAGCAAACAAGGCTAGCAAGATATATCCTAGTCGGGTGTTGGGACATAACTATGGAACAAATTGACTTCTAGAGGACAAAATAGGGCCTAAGCTGAAAAAATTCACAAAAAACACATTCGCTTTCGCCGCAGTTGTCAATAGGCAATGTTATGTGCACTGGCCCCTCACTGTGACGGATTGGGGTTATAACGTGTAAGGCGGCAGTCAGCTGTGTTTGAGTGAATGTGCTCTTCTGCCGAACCGCGGCGATTTGTTTGTTTGTTCGTTTGTTGGGTTCTATATTGTCCTCTTGAAACCACTTCGTGAATCTCAAGCCAATTGTTAATCATCATCACATAATCTTTAAGCGGATTTCACACTGCTGTTGCTTCTGTTGCAGCAATGAGCAACGAAAAAGGGGCGGAGTTCGATGCTTGTTGCAGCCGCAATGCGGTGAGATAAGATAATGAGATAAGACCTGTGATTTGCCTCCGTTGACGAGCATCAGCAACAAGGAATGATGGCGATCACTCCTTGTTGCTGAGGCCGCGCAACCGTTGCGCAACCGATGCCGGTGTTGTTGATGCGGGGTTGCGGGCAGGAGTGTGAAAGCCGCCTCGTTGCTGATGTTGCTCCTCTGCGTCTCTGCGCTATGCTTCATCATAACGCTTCGGTTGCGCAACAGCAGCAACGGGAGTGTGAAAGATGTTTTAAATATTTGCCCTCCTCGACTTGGATAAAAGCCGGCTAGCTTACTACTTTCCCATCGATTACTGCCTGTAGCTTTTTAAGAGTTAAAAACATACCTACCTCATCCAGCTTAAAGAATACGCTGTAAATGTCTCTGCAAGGCGCTTCAATGAACTTCTTCCGCTCTTCCAGCGGCACGTCGAGTGAGCACGCTTCCATGACGGCTTTGTAGCGAAGAATCTAAGACATTGTTCCCTAGGCTTTTCCTTTTTTGTATGTAGTTCAATATTCTTCACTAACCGACCTGTCTCACGTCGTTTGGCGTGAGGTTCTCAAACACCTGCACACCTTTGACGTTTTCCATATATTCCATAATTATATATCCCTTAACTGGATTGCTCTCCGAAAATTCTTTCATGTAATATATCTGAAATAAAATTTTTCGTTTTCTTCTAAAAAGTAAAAGTAAAGGAAATTTTCTATAATATTTTTCTTTCAAAAATAAAATATTTTTAAAATAAAATTTTTAATCTTTTATTTTGTACACCTTGTCAAACGTCTCCTAGTTTCTGGCATTGTTTTTTCTATGAGGAAAATGGGACATCACCAGAAGGAGAAGACCTGATGCAATAATTATGAGGTCTCAGCTTATTGTCATAGATTTATTTTTATCTACAAGATTTATAAAGGGAAACAAGATTGAGGTCAAGTAAATACTGGATTTTCAGACTATGCAGAGAGCGGACCAACTTACAATCATAACATCATAACATAACACCAGAACTGTTACAACATTTTTCCAGAAAAGATAGGGAAAACACTATCTCATTACTTTTTTGGATAATTGTGATGACGTGGAAGATTGTTTTTTTTATGAGTGAGAGTTGTCGTTTTCATATTTCTACTTACTTTCAACAAAGTATTTTACAGCACCTCTGTCGCCTATTCGGTTTTTGCATACTGTCTCCATTCTATCCTACATACTACTGTATCTATATTTTCCGTACGCTCTACATATTACTATACACTACACTTATTTATTTATATTTATATCTATATTTTTGAATAACTCTATATATTTGATGGCTAACATCGTTTCCGACTATGTCATGCACTATCCAGAACAGATTGTAATAATAGATTTTAAAAAGTGTAAAATTGTTGGTTTCTTTAAGATTTGAGCAATGAAAAGTTGCACCTTTGGGATGGAGATTTTCCCCACTGGAATAGTTGAAAGCAGCTTGTAGGCGGCCACTTCGACGTTGTGACACTGAAATGCTTGTCGCACTCAAAAAAGACGTCAAGCAATAACAGGTGCGTTGAGAGCAAAAATTTACTGGAGGTTTAACAAGAATGCGCACAGATTCGTGGCATTCATGGCATTCGTGTACTTTCAGGCTTTGCAACATTTCCTCTGTCTGAAGTGCCGGGATTCGCAGAATGAGGACGATATATGTCCGGCGCTGTTTCTGGACCTCACATGGTTTACGCAACCCTGCAGACAGAGGCTATTTCAGCGTTGCCGGTTCCTTCAGTTCGTTTGCGTTTTCCTGCCTTCTTCATGATTTCTATTAAATCTTGCGACTTTTTCCAATTCGCAATTTGTTTTTATTTCATTTTTTATTGTGGTCAAGCCATTAACACGTTGACGACAAGAGCGATTTTCTCGTGTCTGCCCCTGGGACGAAACGCACCACGCAAGTATAGGACGAGATCCTGTTACCCAAGCTTCTTCTAAAGGATAATTTGGGGTGACAAACACGATGGTGGTGTCTGTTGAACGGTTACGCAAACCTATCTCCCAAATCGACAACTAGAGTGGTCGTGTCAGACTCACCGTTGTTCTGAACTTCGTCTAAGGGGTTGCTGGAGGTGCTGATCACGAGTATCACACTCTCTTTTCAAATATCAGCCAACTACGATAGGTAGCGGTGAGTGAGCTACGTGGGCTACGTGGACTACGTATGTGGTTGGGAGACGATATGACGGGGGACGGAGTCACCGATCTAGCCAGAACTTCGTCTAGGAGATTATTTTTGGTGCTGTGATGTGCGATTTTTAGAATTTCAACAAACTAACTAGGGTATGTTGCGTTGATAATAGAGGCTCACGATGATGTCTCTAACGGCAATTCTAAATACTCCAGCGAGTTCACCTATTGCCTTTCAGATGTGTCATCAATTCAGAGAAAAAAGGGGAAATCCAGAGACAGAACAGAAAAAGAGGAAAGCTGCTGAAGCGCTAAAGAAAGTAGATTGTCACAGATGTGAAATCTAATGAAATCCCGAAAAGAAATTGGGATTTGTGACCAGCTTCTCAAATAACCTTCCACGCGGACTTTGTGCAAAATCGACGGTCCCGACACGAAAACTGCAGTTATCGATTTGGCAGAAAACCGGCCGATCAATCGATGCAACGGACAGTGGCATCATGTTTACCATCCTAAATAACCCTAACCGTTTTCGAGGTATTCTGGAAAATGGTATGTTACAGCTTCTTGCCACCTTAAGGATTGTAGGAAGCTCCACAGATCTCCACAAGTAGACCAACAAGATGAAAAACAGCGTGAAGAGCTCCGCGACTGTCACTCGCCGCTGTGAGCTGCGCGGAGATGAGTCCACCGGTTTGCGTGGGATAACAGCCATACCTATATGATTTCCACCAAATCTGCAACTACAGCGAAACTGGGACCCCTTACGGAAACCCTTGGGCTGACGCTACAAAGAATGGCAGTTGGTTGTTTCGTCGCCAAGTGTTTCAAGATAGTATACTGAACGTCTAAGAGTCCAATCAGAGATCACTTGAACAAGGCTCCAAATAGAATAGACAATATGGAAGCACAAAAATTGTCAGATAACCAACCCGCTTCTGAAGTGCTTCGAATTTCTTCAAATACACTGGATCACTGAAGCTGTTATCGCTAGCATTCTTCGTAGTTTCGGTGGTGAACTTCAGAAGAACAAGTTGACTGAGGATCTGAAATAGAACTGCTAGATCATTGTACATTTCATAAACTTCAACCAATTATCCTACGAAGCTTCATAAATTCAATGTTTTAACAATTTGCTTGAGTCTGGAGCGGCTGGTAGAGAGGCTATATGTTGTAAATCATAAATTCAGTTTTATGAAGTTCAGCCGAGTTTGGTTACATACTTACAAGTCGTGGAACGTTGAGCGTTTCTGGTAATGCCTTCCCGCTGTATCTCACTTAACTATTGCCCTACAATATTCTTGTCATGACCGTGAGTCTAATTAGAGAAAGAACTTCTATTTACAATGATAAATTCTTTCATATTATAGAAGGAATTTTGTTACCGATAGTAATATTCTTTTCTCGCAAGGTTTGTCCAAAAATCGCGGAAAGCCTCGCTGTGGTGATGGAATGCTCTGATACGTGTGCGAATAAGCCTGGTGACGGCTCGGGTTCGACATTTTTGGTGCAGCAATGACGGCGAGTATGTTGTACAGTTAGCCTCTCATCTTCTTCTTGCTCTCAGACCTTAGTACTTTCTGATCCATTAAGCTTTATTTGGATTTTTAGAGTTAGGTTTATTAGGTTGTCAACATCGTCCCTATGTAACTCATACGTAGCTCCATTCATGGTCGGTTACTGTTATTCTAATCGATGATGGTTTAATTACCCAAGTTTGAGAATGCCCTGGAATAAACCGTGTGATCTACCGCGTGACAACAGAAGTGGAACATGCTCGAACTCGCAATTCTTCTCTTCTCAATAATGAATCCTGTATATGGTTAAGCTGCGATCCAGATGTTTATGTCCTGCGCGCCGACATGTCACTTCTCGCGCCGTGACCAAAAGGACGCCTGTAACAACGCGCTTGCATGGCATTGGTGTGTGTGTTCTCCTAAGAAGGCAGGATACTATCACCCACAAGGCCACCCACATGCTCCTCGTCCTGACAAAGGGTGTGTGGGCTTCCGTTGCCTCTGACACAAAATTATTAAATAATCCGTTTATTCGTAACCAGACGTTCAACGGCCTGCCGGCCGCCAAACATCTGGTTGGGGCTTCGCCCCAAACCCGGAGAATAGAACACCCCGAACGTCTTCTTCTCCTCTTTAGCCTTCTCTCATTCATTAAAAAACTGGTTTTGCTATATAAAATGGTATAGCGGAATAGGGCAAAACAGGTCCATCACCTTCACTGGACCCCCTTAACTGGTCCCTTATCACTGGTTCCCCTCTATTGTCAGCCCTTTTCCGGTTCACCTTTCACTGGTGCCCCCTCCCCCTTCGTCGGTCCCTACTGCTGCTCCCACCTTCACTTGACCTCCCTTTACTGGTCCCCTCTTCGCTGGTCATCCTATCCTTCACCGATCCCCATTACTGGTCCCCTTTTATTCATCAACCCTTTTCCGGTCCCCTTCACTGGACCCCTTCTCCCCCCATTCACCGGTCCCCATTACTGGTCCCTTCCTCACCGGTCACCATTACTGGTCCATTCGTTACCGGTCCCATCTTCACTGACTTCTCCCCCTCCTTTACCGGTCCCCCCCCCCCTTCACTGGACCCCTCTCCCCTCCTTCACCGGTTCCCATTGCTGGTCCCACCTTCACTGGTCCCTCCTTTATTGGTCAACCCTTCACCGGTCCCCCTTACTGGCACCAAGATTTCACTTTTCAAGATATTCCCCCCCCCCAAACTTGTCCTCCCACGCTCACGGCGTGACATCGGTGACATGCCTTCTGAACCCGGACATCGTTTAATCGACATCGTTGACTCGTCTTCTAAAGCCGGACGTCTTTTGAAGGACATCGCTGACATGTCTTCTGTACCTGCCCCCCCCCTCCCTTCCCCCTTTGCGCGACGTCGGCGACAGCTCTTCCGAACCCGTTCGCCTGTTGCACGACGTCGGTGGCACCTCTTATGAACCCGGACGTCTGTTGAACGACGTCGGTGACATGTCTTCTGATGGTGAGTACGAAAGCCCTTTGCGCGACATCGGTGACACGCCTTCTGACCCTCTCGACCTGACATGGGTGACACATGGTCTGAACCCGGACGCCTGTTACTCGACGTCTAGGATAGGAAAGGCCAGACGGATAGGCAGACGGACGGACAGACGGACGGACAACCGCTTACTCTTTTATATATAGTAGGATTGTACAACTGGTGGCGATGTCCGTTCCTCCACGTGGTGCCACTGGAAACTGTTCGCTCTGCGAGCTAAGCCGATCACGGACATTCGATTGCAGGCGACAGGCCTTTGTGACAGGCCGGCCTACGAAGACCCATGTCACATCACATGGTGTATGACTGTTCAGGTTTATCGAGATAGTGCTACGGCGTCCGCGGGAGCCGACGCGCACTCGCAAAGCCCGGCGAGTGTGGAAAGTATGCGAGGGCCCCTGATGCGAGGACGGCATCGGGGGGCAACTGAGTTAGTCCGAAAGTCCCGTAACGTAAGCAGGACCCGCGTGGCTACGCTGAATGTGGGTACGTTGACGGGCCGCTCGTGCGAGTTGGTTGAAGCGCTGGAGCGTAGAAGAGTTGATTTCTGTGCGGTGCAGGAGACGAGGTGGTCCTACCACAAGTCAAGGGACATAGGACGAGGCTTCAAGGCCGTTCTATGTGGAAGTCCCAGGACCACCAGTGGTGTCGGAATAATCGTCTCCGAACGATTTCGTGACTCGATTGTAAGCGTCGAGCGCTTTGACGATCGATTGATGAAGATCGTTGTCGCCGTGAAGGAGCGACTCTATCACTTCTTCTCTGCGTATGCTCCGCAGACTGGCTGCTCGGATCAAGCCAAGGAAGAGTTTTGGAGCCTGCTTGATGAGAAGACAGCAGAGGTACCGTCGAAAGATGTCATCATAGTCGCTGGTGACCTCAACGGGCACGTCGGCGCGACGAAAGACGGGTACGGCTGTCATGGTGGGTTCGGATACGGGTCGCGTAACGCAGATGGTGAGCGTATCCTTGAATATGCGGAATCGCACAACCTCACCATAGTGAACACCGTATTTCGCAAACGCGATTCCCACCTCATCTCGTTCTATAGTGGGAACACCAGGACTCAGATAGACTTTGTCCTTGTGAAGGATCGAGACCGAAGTCTTGTCACAGACGCGAAGGTCGTGCCGTATGAGACGGTCGCCCCACAGCATCGACCACTGATCTGTACTTTAAAGATCGCCCCTCCGAGGCTGAAGCAGGTCGAGCGATGCGGTGCACCAAGAATCAAGTGGTGGCGAATGAAAGAGAAGGAAGCAGCTGTGATTTCTCGCGTGCGGTTACCGACAGTGACAACTGTCGACGAAACTTGGGAGAAGGCCACCGACGCGATTCGTCACGCTGCACGGTCGGAGCTCAGCATCTTGAAGCCTGGACGACGGAAGGTCGACAAGCAGGCGTGGCTGTGGACAGATGACGTGAAAGCCAAAGTTCGAGAGAAGAAGACGCTATATCACGTGTTTCTCGGCGAAAATACAGCCGATAACTGGCGGAAGTACCAAGAAGCGAAGAAAGCTGCAAAGAAGGCAGTGGCTGTTGCAAAAGCCACTCATTATGGAGATGTCAACGAGAAGCTCGAGTCGCGCGATGGTGAGCGGTATCTGTACCGACTCGCAAAGAATCGCCATCGCCAGACCGAGGACATCGAGAAGGTCTTCGGCATCAATGATGAGAACGGCCATCCTCTTATGGACCGCAAGAAGGCATTGAAGCGATGGCGCGATTACTTTGAGGAAATCTCTACAGTAGAATTTCCTCATCCAGCCATCCCCTCAACGGCTCCAACCCACGGCCCCGTTCAGAAGATCACCGTGGAGGAGATTGAAGCGGCTTTGAAGAAGATGAGGCCAGGCTTCACTGGGCCCGACGACGTGGCAGCAGAACTGTGGAAGTCGAAGTTTTGGTACCCTGCTGAGTGGTTGGCGAAGTTCTTTAATCAGGTTGTGGCGGAGAAAAAAGTGCCTGAGTGTTGGCGCCAAAGCACGACGATTCCGATTTGGAAGAAGAAGGGCAGTCCTGCAGACTGCTCCAATTACCGTCCGATTCGCTTGCTTTCGCACAGCATGAAGCTCTTTGAGCGAATCATCGACGGACGAATTCGTGACATCGTCCAGCTGTCCAGCAATCGGTGCGGCTTCGTGGCTGGCTGTGGCACCATTGATGCCATTCATGCCGCCCGCCTCCTGACAGAGAAGCATCGCGAGAAACAGAAGTCGGTACATATCGCCTTCCTCGACTTAGAGAAGGCCTTTGACCGCGTACCGCGTGAAGTGATATGGTACGCCTTGCGACATCATGGAGTTCCTGAAGAGCTCATAGAGTGGGTGCGAATTCTCTACTCTTGTCCAAAGAGTCGAGTTCAAGCTGCAGCTGGAACCTCGATGGAGTTTCCCATCTCTGTCGGGGTACATCAGGGTTCTGCGCTTTCCCCACTCCTCTTTGTTGTCGTCATGGATGCCATCACTCGAGATCTTCAGAACCCCGTCCCTTGGACGTTGCTTTATGCTGATGACGTAATGCTCGCTAGCGAAGATAAAGATGAACTCGAGCGAGAGGTACAAGCTTGCTGTGATCGCTTGGAGCGGTTTGGACTCAAATTGAACGTGAAGAAGACCGAATATCTAACGACGGACGTTACTGAGTCCAGCTCCATCAAGGTTAACGGCATCGAGCTCTCACGCACTTCGGTCTTTAAGTACCTGGGATCAGCAGTCACGTCTGACGGCAAACTGATGATTGAAGTGAATTCAGCGTGAGTGCAGCTTGGTCCAAGTGGCGCTCGTTGACTGGGGTGCTCTGCGATAGGAAGATACCGGAGCGCTTGAAGTCGAAGATATACAGAGCAGTCGTCCGGCCAGTAGCGATGTACGGCGCTGAGTGTTGGCCTGCGACCAGAGAAGTTGAAACGCGCCTCAGCGTCATGGAGACGAAGATGCTGCGCTGGACGGCTGGAGTCACGCGCATGGACCGCATTCGAAACGATGCTATTCGGCAGAAGTTCGGTGTCGCGCCGATAGCCGACAAGATGCGCGAAGCGCGCTTGCGATGGTACGGCCACGTTCTGCGTGGGAAGGAAGACAGCGTCCGCAAGATAGGCCTTAACTTCGAGGTAATTGGAAAGCGGCCTAGAGGGCGCCCGAAGCAGCGCTGGGCTGATACGTTACATGCGGACTTGAAGATTACTGGTGTTTACCCTGATCTAGCGCTGGATCGGGAAAGGTGGCGTCATAACACCAGAATAGCGGACCCCGCTACGATGCGGGACAAACGCTGAAGAAGAAGAAGAAGAAGAAGATTCGTAATTGTACAACTAAAGCGGGCTACTCAACAAGACTGACCAGGAGTACACGATGTCTGCCATGTAGGAGGACCGTCCTCGCAGTCTCACCGAAAGACTATGTCAACGCTAGGTCGGAACGGCCCAAGTGCTGTATATGGGCAGAATCGTCTCTCACTGGGAAACAACAAAATGCAACCACCTCGACACCAATACAAGTTGGGGACGACGAAAGTTGGAGCGTTGGCGGCGTTAACTCTCTGCCTGCGCGCGAAGGGCGGACTCAAGTTGGCTGGAAACAGCGATTACGTGCGAGCGGCGGTGGCGCAGTGGTAGAGGGGTGTCGTAATCCAACTCGCTGCTTCCAGCCAACTTAATTCAGCCCTTCGCGCACAGGCAGAGTATTGACGCCGCCAACGGACTAGCTTCCGTCGTCCCTAACTCTGCGCAGAGTTCTAATGGGGTCGAGATATTTGCATTTTGTTGTTTTCCAGAGAGAGGCGATTCTGCCCAAATACAACGAATGGGCCGTTCCGACCTATCGTTGAGAGTCTTTGGTGAGACCGCGAGGGCGGCCCTCCCACATGGCAGACATAGTGTACTTTCTGTTTTCGGCAAAGAAGACACTGTAGGCGAACTGTGAATGCACTATTTTTTGCCCGTGTGAGGTCCGCGGGTGAGAAACTCATGAAAGAGTAGCGGAAGCTGGTGCTTGACGGGACATAGGGGTCTTTCTGTTTCCCGTATGTATTGCGTTGATGCATAATTTTTTCCCACAAAAGGGCATGACTTTAAAGTTTTATTTTTCTTTAACAAAGCAAGTCATCAATCGATCACCGTTAATGTCGACAATAGTAGATGAGGTTTTAATGTCCTTGTTCAGAAAGAACAAGGCTGGGAGTCGAAAAGGAGAAACCTCATTCTTTAGGTGGTAGTACTATAATTATCGAACTTTTTCTTGCGCAGATGCTGCCTGAAGGCTCCTCAGAGATAGGTGTCATTACAGGACCGTACGGGGTGAGCCACTGTCGTCTAGGCCAATCTTCTCTGGGAAATCGCGAGTTAACTTCGTCTTGTGCGGTCTCGCCCTGTAGTGAAGTTAATGAAGTAGGGCGACTTTTAGACGTTTCGGTCGTTTTTCCTTCAAGGCGCCAGCCAGTTTCTGGAGCTGTTTTGTGTAGACGTCGAAGTACATGTCGCGTAGGTGAGCAGCATTGGTAGGTGGAGCGTGCCAGCAAATAATAACCAAACAGAGCACAGACCGAACACATGCCAGCCGATCAGGGTACCAGCTGAACATGCCCTCTCTGAATGGCCTATTCAATGCGATCTGATTGGTTTAGCCCCAGTTTATACTTGTGCCGCTGCGCGGCGCGGGCGGTCGGGATAGATATCGACCGGGCGGCGCGAAAAATCGATATCTATGGCGATCATGGTGCCGCGCCGCCTGGCGCAAGTATAAACTAGGGCTTAGGCGTTTCCACCCAATGCTGCTCACCTACGCGACATATACCGGCGCCGACATTCAAACTGCAATTGTAGCCTAACAGCTCTAAGTATATCATGCCTTGAGAATTCCAAAAAAGAAGGGGAGAATCTTCGGTTTCTTTTTCATTGTTTTATTCAATTTTTTATTCAAATTTCTTTCGATTTATTAACCGTGTGTTCGATTGTCGTGCTGGGCCCAACCGCAGTGCTGATCCGGTCGGCCGCGTTCCTCGAACTGGACCAAATTTTTGCTCGTAGAGATAGATGGCTTTTAGCTGACGCTGATCCATTTTACCAAAAATTTGCCCCGGACTCTTTCACGCGCGCTTATGTACCCGTCATCTGGAAGCTTCTAGAATCTACTACGCAACATTGCAGACACCCCAGAAATTCCCCAAAGTGTCCTCAGGAAATTGTGAATGAACCCAAATTTGGACAAAAATTGTGCACCAAGCTCATACTCCTCCCCACATTCACTGCACGACGTCTTCACCCATGTGTCATTCGTCAAACGGTTGGATGTAATGGTGCAACCTTTTGAAACACAGGCTACATGATGGTGCAATCTTTCACAAGTCGGTCGCTGACTTTCGAAACGAGGGGCTATTTAAGCACCTCGCCCTCGGCTCAGCACTCAACCCGTCTTCGACACCATGTCTGACGCATCCGCTTCCGAACCCAAGACTGTCAACTTCAGAATCAGCATGGCTCGCACACCTCGAGTCAAGATCACCTACAAGGACAAGGACGACCTGTTCGAAGCCTTCAAGAAGAAAGTGGCTGAGCTCGGCGTTTCGGTGGACAAAGTGTTCTGGATGGACTCAGAATGCGAACCCACTCGAATGAACAACGCTGACGTCGTTCTGGAGGCTGCTGAGACCTACGTTCCAAAACTGCACGTCATCGACGACGCCGACAAAGAGCGGTCATCGTCGTCTTGCTGCGACGAGTTCGCTGATCATCGACGAGGCTGCTGCTCGGCGGATCATAATCTTAGAGGACACCCTCGTCCAGGCGACCGATCTAGAGGTCCCCGTAGACTCTCAGGACAACCTCCACAGCACCATCACCTCCACTGTCACCACCATCAGAATCCCGCACCCGCTTGTGTGCCTTGCTCCTGTTCAACCTGGTGTCCTAGGATGGGGACTGGCTGCGGCCGCAGCTGTTCCCATGGCTGCTGAGGTTTGAGTGGGTCTGTTCTTAGTCTCCTAGCGTGATTTGGATGCAGTTCAAGTTAGATGAGGCGCACTTGCACGAGGTGCTGGTCAGTTTTGTAGAACACATACAAGTGATCTTTGCATGTTGTGCCTTCTTCCTTGTCCTATCCATCCTGAACTGCGCCTGGTTTTGCATTTTAGCTTGTATCACATGTCATATTGTACTGTTTGCATTATTGTAATACCGAAACATTGTGGATTTGAGTTCTATTGTTCAAATGAATACATTTCTCTGTAAAACGATCAAATAAAAGCTTCAAAAAAATTATATTAGTGGTTGTTTCTTTATTTTTAAATGGCCGCTACTGGCTGCAAAATGAGTCCTAGTTTTACGAAAAAGTGTCGAGTCAGCACGTCCGAAAGGCAGTATTAGGTGGGTAAAAATAATAGCCGTTTTGAAGCAACGGCTTTGAAATACTTGAACACATTTGTTTAAGTTTGGAGCGGCTGATATAGAGGCTATATGTTGTTACAGGATCTTTGTTGCGATCAAAACTCTTACGCCAGACGGGACTCGAACCCGCATCTTCTGCTTTCCGGGCAGCGATGTTCGCCTTACACCACCGGCGCTGTTTGACCGCTGACGGACCGCTGACGGACCTCGAGGATATCGCGGATGTTACGTGCGGTCAAATAGCGCCGGTGGTGTAAGGCGAACATCACTGCCCGGAAAGCAGAAGATGCGGGTTCGAGTCCCGCCTGGCGCAAGAGTTTCGATCGTAACAAAACAGCCTGTAACAACACATAGACTTTGAAATACTTCAGCTCGCTCCAAAGGGAAGCTTTTCAATCGAAATAACAACCTGTAGATAAACACTTTCTTCCTTTCTTTTTTGCAACGTTACATTGAACTGAACTGACCTTCACGATGAACACCTTCGGCAGTTCTTTGTCCTTGTGCTGCCAGTCTGCATCTACGAGCAGGATTTTCGACATGAATCCCTGCAAGTTGGCTCAAATGTTTATTTCATTGAGAAAGATAACTTAATAGGCAGACACATTGACCTCTGCTTACCAACTGACCAATTTTTTCTAACTACGAACAAAACCACCGAAGACATTTAGAATAACATTAGTTTTTCATTCAGACCACTGGAACAGAAACCTGGTACGCCTGTTCCTTTTTTGCGGCAGCTAGGAACCTCTCGCGAATACAAAACTTTAGAGGAAATTAACGGTTTTCCGCTGTATCAAAAATAAGGAAACAGGGGAACAAGCGCAAGTTCGAGCTCTACATCAGGCAGAGGATACTCTGCTCATCCAATCGCTGCGCTCTGTTCTAGATGGTTTGTGTTCAGCTACCTGAAGAATCCTGCTGGGTATGAAAGAATATGAACAAACAATTTGAAAATTTAAAAAAACTATCTTTTAGGAGGGCGCGCGTAGCGCAGGCGAAGGAGGCGCCGACTTTCGCCTGCACCTGATACCAGGTTCGTGGTTCGGATTTCCCGCCTAGGCCCACAGCCATCCATACCTCCGTGGACGGTTAATTGATAAGAGACTTGTCTGACTTGTTCATCCGCTGGGCACCCAAGTCACTGACCGGCCATATACGCATTCAAATCGCCTCCACGATATCCCGCAGAAGTACAATGCGTGGCGCATCCCAAAAGGAATTGAATAACGCCGTCCTTTATCCTTTATCCTTTAGGAAAATTGTTGTTTTTAAAAGCATGTGGGCGGCCAAGCAAAGAAGGGATTACGCCATGCCCTCGTCCATGACGTCGCGATTTTTATTCGAATAATAGCGAAATCTATTTTTGCATAAATTTTTGCAAAAACAAGAATAAAATGCGAACAGTTGTAAAAAATACACATATCTCCACTTTAAATGCTTCATTTACGCAACAATCAAATGATCGATGTCGTGATCGCAAAAATAAAAACAAAAACATTCAGTAAAACTAAAAATCGTAAAAATTTAACGCTCTTCGAGTACAGGGTTTCAATTTTCATCGTCTAGTGAAAAAATCGTCACTAAATGGCTAGCTAGTTGCGCTGTAAAACAATATCTGACTCATTGTTTTTCTTAAAAAAATAAAAATTACCACACTCATTCTGGCAGTTGAACTAAGAGAATCGAAGGAATTTTAAAAATTTTACACTTTAATTTTACAAAGTTTTTTCTGAACAAAATTTTTTCAACCTTTCTAGGGAGTCTGTATCAACCTGTATAAAGCTCGTCTTATTTTCAAGAACTTCAGGCTTGTACAGAAAAGTGTCCAGCAATTTGTCTTGAAAATAGTATGTATGACAGCTGCTCTAG
This sequence comes from Heligmosomoides polygyrus polygyrus, assembly GCA_947396885.1. Lineage (NCBI taxonomy): Eukaryota > Metazoa > Nematoda > Chromadorea > Rhabditida > Heligmosomidae > Heligmosomoides > Heligmosomoides polygyrus. The sequence continues at coordinate 96,716,158 of OX377204.1, read as the reverse complement.
TTTCGACCGAAAAGGTATTTACAACAGTGTCCTCTGGAAACTCACCTTGCCATCGCCGATGTCCTTCGCCGTTCGATTGGGTCCGAACGAGGCTTCCGTCTTCAGTTCTCTTCTCATGTCCTCTTCGATATCTTCCCATGTAACGTGCGTGTCGTAGAGTCCACCGGCGGGAGTATAGAGGTTCAAGGTGTCCATAGTGCCTTCGTTACCTGCAAAGATGCTGATAACCCTCAAGCAGTAGCTCAATTCTAGGATTACTTTCTCGTAATCATAGCACAATTCGTAGGATTTCACAAAAGAATGCAGCTTTAGCGTTATCCGATTTTTCGCGCTTAGGAATATAAGCGACAGTCATCTGGAGAATGCACCCTATGCTTATCCTATTGCCACTGTTTCCTTTATTTTTTCATGCGCCACATTACTGTGCTTTTATTGAATTTACGTTTATGTTATGGATATTGTGGTTTAAATACCCAAGTTTGAGGTAAAATCTTCAACGAAGTCTCGATGATGTGTGTATCAAGGACACGTATAGGAAACTGAAGCAGTGCAACCTACATGGCTTAATGATAGAGAAGCGCTCGAACAATAGAGGAATAGGAGGATACAGGAATCATATTTGAGCTTCTTTGAGCTTCCGTATTTGTAGCACGATTGATTGGAAGCCGAAGAAATTTGGAAGAAGCATTCTGGAAAGGACGAAGTTAGAAAAGAATCAACGCCTAAACATTCACGATCCACGGGAGAGATTAATGTAGCTTTACTCGAATCGGCACAAAACTAAAGTAGTCCTCTTATTCCTCTGCTGTTCGAGCTCATCTCTATCCTTAAGCTATGTTGTTCACAGTGGTTTAGTTTTCGATGCGTGTCCTTTACGTTGAACGATTTTATCTCAAACTTGGGTAATTAAACCACAATTACCTTAGATACTAAAAATGAATTATATTGATCTAATGACTACGTTGAAGGAAAAGATCTTTCTGATACTTCAGCATGATTTTTATCGGCAATTTCTCACCAAGTGAAACTCCACCGTTCTTTCTGTTGTTGTTTTTCTTCGTATTTACTCTCCACTTTATCTTATTGTCGTCAGCTACACATATAGTATTAAAGTTTTTTTTAACATTTGTTACGTCAGATTTGCCACAAAAAAATGACCCGCGATTTAAAGCCATGCAAAGACTTGTAAGCTTGTAAACCTTAATGTGACTACATTAAAACAAAATTATTTCTTCAAGGTTTTCCTTAATAGTTATTGTGGTTTAATTAACCGAGTTTGAGGTAAAATCTTCAACGAAGTTTCCTCAGACGCGAAGTCGTATTTTCAACAAAACAAATCAGTCATCCAAAAATTTGATTCAAATGCATTTGTTGTCAGGGAAAATGATTGTGACCTGAGGAGATGTTTGAAGCATTAATAGTTGCTATTTTAATCTACCTTATTTTATACGTCAATAATATATACGTAATATAAGTAGCTGACGAAAAAATATCCTCAGCTACGTGTATAATGTTAAAGCTAAATTTTTAACATTTCTCACGTTTGATATGCTAAAAAAGTGGGCGGAGATTTTGAACCATGCTTAGACAACGCTTTTTTCACATAAGCTTTGAGGTAGCTACATTAAAACAAAATCTTTCTTCAACGTTTTCTCAACCGCGAAATCACATTTTCCACAGAAAAAATCCACTCATTCAAAAATTTTCAACCAAAAAAAAATCCAGAAAGCTGGTTCAGATAAATTTATAAAGAGGAGAAACGACGGGGCTTGGGAAGACGTACGAAGCGTAAACCGATTTCTATGTTTGAACAGAAAACCAGACCTCCAGACATTACTGGGTGCTGGATGTGTTGTTGTTGTTTACCCGAGTAGTATACCTCACGCCTCGGCTTCGAGCCTCATCAGCTGTGGAAACGCCCGTAGTGTAACAGTCGGCGGCCAATACACTTCGTCAGATTCTTTAATGTCTTCATCCTGCGGAACTTTTCCATCAAAGGTGCGCCAGAAGATACTCGAGCACCTGCATCTGATCCTACTCCGCTTTCTAAGATTTTCAAAGCATAGAAATAAATAAGAATAGAGGCCGGTGTTCGTTAATCGCACTACGGTATGGGCCACGCATTCAACTTCTAGAGCATATTGTGGAGGGAATTTATGTGCGTATTTGTCCTATACCTATGGGTACATGGAAGGGAAGTCGAAGGAACCGCAGATTGTCCGGTTGCACCAGAGATCATGGGTCGGTTCCAGACTCGGCCTACTAAACCTTCCTTCCCTTAGAGTCGGTGGTTTGGTACCAGGCTTTTCTGAGAGTGAACTCTAATTTGTTCATTGGTTGGCCATCGCAAATCATTGTAAGAACCAAATGCGCATTCAAATCACCATTCAAATCACATCCTGATCAAGAAGATGCGTGGCGCATCCTACAAAGCTGTTGACTAAGCCGTCTAGCCTATACATACAGTGACTGGCAGTGAGCAGTCAGTGGCAAAGCACTACCTTTCCATATGCGTTAGATTCCAATTAATGATTTAGTCTGGAGGGAAAAATGCTTGGTTGAGTTGGGTGGAACCCGTACCAAGAACTCAGCCTTCAGGCTGCACACGACAGCCGGTACCTCCTTCGGATGCGTTACCACGAACCGAGGTCATTCAAAGTACGGCGACTACAAAGCAAAGTTTTTGCATAAAATTATAGTGGAATATGTAAGCCAATGAGAATAAGATGCCTTTCGAGGAATGGAAACGACAACTTGTAGAATGAACTCAGTGCCAATCACTCATTGTCGACGACACAGTTCCACCTCTTCATTTTTGTCGTCGGCTGTGTGCAAAGGGGCTCAGACAGCTTAACCACCAACAGTCTGAAGCAAATCGCATTTCGACAGCGAAAAGTGCATTTCGTGCTCAACACCTGCTGATGTGACCTGCTTGATAAAACCAATGGCACAGAATTTGGTGTCAATCAATCCTCTCGAGAGAGGAATTAGTGATTCTGCTATCGTAGGCTAGTGCTTGGGCTCTATCTTGCCGTGGTGTACCAGCTTGTAGCGGAAACCGGGATATCCGCAAGGATAAGTCCTGCTTGTGGTCAACAGATGTTCAACGCCTTGGCGCAGCGCTTTTCCCACTATGTAACGCAATGTGAGGTACCGTCTGCATGGAAGAGATCCAAGACGATTCTGCTGTTTAAAAGAGGCGACAGGAAGGACCTTTCCAACTATCGACCAATAACCCTTCTACCGGTGCTATACAAGGCCTTTACCAGGTGTCTCCTATCGCGCATCAGGAGATCTCTGCAGAAGCGCAACCGGTGGAGCACGCAGGCTTCCGAAGGAAGTTCAGCACCTTGGATCACATACTCACCTGCTGTCGACTAATTGAAGCTTTTCGAGAATACCACGAACCTCGAGTGTTGACGTTTATCGATTATCACAAAGCGTTCGACTCAGTGGAACTGTAGAAAGTTGGGGAAGCACTTAACGAGCAGTTCATCGAACTACGATACACAAGCATTCTGAGCAAATGTTACACCGGTTGCGTCACTGTATTTCGCCCATTTCGCCGCGACTTAGAGGTGGCTGTAGAAAGAGGCGTACGTCAAGGTGATCCTCATTAGTTAGTTCGTTCCTCATTCGTTTCGTCGTCGACATGTTGATCGTTAGTCCAGCCTAAGCTTCTTCAATGTGAAGTTCGTGCAGCATTCTTGACGCCTGCTGCGTGGACTTTGTGATGAGGACAATATCATCAGCAAATCTCAGGTGGTTCAGCTGCCTCCCATCGAATCCTGTCGTCTGATGGCTGGCGTCCAACGGATGCGTGCGGAGCGCATCACAGGGTCGGCCCACCTAATTTTCGATTTTCTCTTTTTTTGTTACTCTAACTCCTTTTTATTCAAATTCGTTCCTGCAAAAGTATGTAGTCATACCGGGTGCATGGCGCATCCCTTCGCAATAGTCTAACAGCCATCTTTTTCAAAAAAGACGGACTATTATATTATTTTTCTTTATTTCTGAGCCTTCACAACTATGATCATGGGTGCTGTTTGCGAAGTCTCAAGTCATCTTCTCAACAATCGATAAAAAGGCAGCACATCAATAAATTAATCAATAACTTACAACACTACACAACATACTGATAACTGCGACCGAGGTCGCTGAGATTTAGAGGCTCAGAACCATATTTGAAGAGATCAGAGAGTTATTGGTGACGACGATGATGAGGCAACGGACTTTCTAACGTAATGAGTAACCTATCAACCATCTAAACGCACTGCGGCTAGCGATCACAATATGGTAGGAGAGCTACAGTAATCGGCTGGTCCCTTTAAGAAGACGAGCGGCTCCATAGAGCGTTTTGGGTACTATCGGGAAGACTGCCTGAACAACTATAAAAGGGAGAACGGCCGAAGGAGGCGTCAGCCAATCACGTGCACATCGGTCGGTCGCGATTGGCTGGTGGTGTCTCTCGAACCAGCACGGCTCGTACACGCCCAGGCGGCGTTCCCGAACAGTACCGAATTCTGCTTTAATAACCGCCCACGTCCAGAACGAACACCAAGCAGACTACTGTAGCAGATAGGGGACACGGTATGACATCGAACCAATACGAGGTGAATTCGGCAGGGAACGTAGGAAGTGTATGTGGAAGAGAGGGAATGCCCGCTCGGCATCTACGAGATGGCACCCTTGTGCGTGAGGAACTCCATTAGGGTCTCGATCTCGACGTTGATGTTCGCCGTCGCTCGTCTGATTCGCTGCGCGATCTCGTCCGTCTCACAGTCGTCGAAACTGCGTCCGCAGAACGACGCCACCATCGCCTGCGCTTGCGCGTCCTCACTGGAATAGCCTTGGATTACTACGGTAGAATACGGTAGAGAGTTCCAGTGGAACTACAGGATCACAGACAGCAGCATGTTCACGCACAACGATGACAACAACGACTGACGGAACCATTCTGAACTATAACCCACACAAATATACCATTCTCATGTCAAATTGAAGACTTTTCAAACCAAATTGGACACTCTTTTAAGCTAAGTTGATGCTTTTCAAATCACACTGAACAAATCACAAATTAAAAGAGAGTCCACCAACTTGAAGTAGACTTTATAGGCCTGTTACAGTAGTTTTTAATCAAAACAATTATTCGGAACAACTTTTTTGGAATTTTTTATTCGCCTGCCTCAATAACTGAACACACCGTTGAAATGTTGGTAATTGTCGTGAAGAGGCAGGTACGGGAACGCGCCGTTGCTCCTATTGTAGCCGCGGCTAGCCAATCAGGCACCGACTTAGCTGCACAGGTGAGACCTATGATTGGCCGTCGCGATTACCGTAGGAGCAGCGATGCTTTCCCCTATTCCAGCGGGGTGTCTTCTTGGAATGTACCGAATTAAATTAATTTTATGACGAAAGTCATATTTGAAATTTTTTAGAAAAGATCGCGCCATGCACTAGACTAGATCGTCGCGATTTTTATTCGATCCATAGCAACAATATTAGTTTGCGTGGAGCAAAACAGATGTAAACAATGCAGTAAGAACGGCTATGAGAAACACATATGTATCTTTAAACTAAGCAGCATTTACGCTATGAATCAAATAAAAATCGCGACGACCTAGTTGAGTACGTGGCGCGGTCTCTTTATACGAAGGATGTCTTTCTGCGCTTCAAAACATATTTTTTCATTGTTCACTGTTTTTTTCACTGCTGTAGTGCGGGAAGACTACGTGAACGCGGCTAGCCAATCAGGCACCGGCTCAGCTGCACAAGCGGAACACACGGTTGGCTTCGGCGACCACAGTAGGAACAACAGCGCGTTCCCGCACGTTCTCGTATCGCTGCCGTGCATCTTCGCGACATGCGATAGACGCTGTTGGGATAGACGCTGTTGGATAAAAAACCTTCCATCCAATGAACGACCCATTCCTTGCAGCTATCCATTCCAAGCTTCCTGCCCCACATTTTCGCCGTCTTAATTGTTTACTGGTGAGCCGCTTCTGCTGGTGCAGTTCAATTCCTGCTTTAGAGCTTCTACTGCCACTTCGGCGGCCATCCGGCAAACGCTTGGCTACTACTTAAAGCCACGCGAAAGCTTTGGCAACAACAGACAACATTCAGAATAAAATAGAAGTGTGGTCTAGTCGGGATTGAGAAGCATCTAATAGCATCATAATAGCCACACGTCTTCAATGGAGCTTTCCCACCATCGGATTCTGGGTTCTGTTCTTACCTTGGGTTTGCTGGGTAGAGGTATGGCCAGATCAGCTACCAATGGCATGTGCATTAATGCTACATCTTCTGCCGAAAGGGCCTTCACATTCCGGACACCTTCCAAGGATCGATTTCAAGGATTGTCTTCAAAGCATGATTGGAAAAGTCACATCATTGCGAAAATCTAGGAACTAGTAACATCTAACGCATATGAATCTTTGTTTTCAGTCACCAGCTTTCAATTTTCCTTCTTTCAGTGGTTCATTGGAGATAGTCAGATCTGTTCCAGTTATTCTCCAGTTCAATTTTTCAACAAAATTTCAGCAAATCAATAGAAACTAGCAATGACGATCTCTTGGAAAACTATGGGCGTTAATTATGGAACGGCTTTTTGCACCATTGCTAAATTTATTAGCTCGCAGCGAGGCGGTTTACGATCTACGCGGTATATCAGCCATAAACGAAGCTCTTCTGAAGATTTGGCCCTTTTCCTAGCACTCTCTCTATGCATTAGAAGCTCCTTCCCGCTGCCCTTCAGGCATAGGCGAGAACACTTCGCAAAGTCCAGGAACAGCCATAAATCACGTGTCCTTCCTGCGGCGACGCCTAGCCTCTGGGGGAAAACTTTCACTGCCAGCCAACCTCGATAAACGGTAAGGGATAAAGGACGGCCCTCTTGGGATGCGCCATGCATTCTACTGCTACGGAATGTCGTGGAGGTGATTTCAATGCGTATTTGGCCATTCAATGACTTGCGGTGACCAGCCGATGAACAAGTCAGCGCTCGATCCTTCCCAGACAAGTCTGGTACCAATTCACCGACCCCGGATTGGTGGAAGGCTTGGTTGCCCGGGCGCAAAAGCCGAATTAGGAACGTGGTATCGAGTGCACACGACAGCCGGCACCTTCTCCGACTGCGCTACACCCTCCCAAAGGTTAAATAACAACCAAATATCTAGCTATCGTTGAGGCGTGGTAGCTCAATAGAGTGAGGCACGGGCTGCCCCGTGCACCACGATACAAGGATCTCGGCTGTAGTCCCGCCCAGCCCAACCGATTCTTTCAACTTTCCGGATTGCTCAGTTGGTGCCAGAAGGATGAAGCGCTGAATTAGGCCAGCCACCCACAAGTCATTCTATACGCCGAATACGCATGCATATCTGCCATATCTGAGCGCCTGCAGCGCAGTCGGAGGAGGTGCCGGCTGTCGCGTGCGCCCTATAGCAGGCTCCTGGTTCGGATTACCCGCCCAGGCCAACAAAGCCTTCCATCCGTCGGGGTCGGTGGATTGGTACCAGACGTGTCTGGGAAGAATAAAGCGCTGACTTGTTCATCGGCTGGCCATCGCAAGTCATTGTATGGTCAAATACGCATTCAAGTCGCCTCCGCGGCATCGCCTTCGTTGAAGTAGAATACGTGGCGCATTCCAAAAGAGATTGAGTAACGCCGTCATTTATCCTTTATCTATCATACCTTTGCTCTAACAAAGTGTATTTTGCCTCCTTTTCGACAAAATATTCAGGCCTTTTTCTACAACAACCAGAGTAATCTCCTAGGGAAGATCTTCTACTTCAATTTTTTCACCTTTTTCTCAGAGAAATGCTTCTCGCCACGGTCTTTTTAACCAACTTTTTCCAAATCTTATTTAAAATCTTATTTGTATTTGTCACATTTCTGACCGTGATTTGCTACTTTACTTGTGCACATTCCAATGTGCAATAAATGAAATAAAATACAATAAAATATCGCCTCTGCGAGATCGAATAGAAGTAGAATGCGTGGCGCATCCGAAAAGGGATTGAGTAACGCCGTCCCTTCCCTTGTCTTTTAATCCTCGAAAAAAACAAACAACAAGAAGTAGAGTCGATGGAGTGTGCATTTTCTGACCGCTGGGGATCGGAATGGACACTGATCTTCGACGTTGTCGATGACCTTGTTCACTGCGTCACGTCCATTCTCCCCTTCCCTCAACTTCCCTGTGATTTTTTTTCGACCGTAGTCTGCGAATTTCTACATATTTAGCTACTATGTGCAGTAATCCCCGTTTCATTTGTACTTTGCATTTTTTAGATTTTTATTAAGAGATCGTTCGTATTCCCTATTTCTGATTTCTAAGTCCAACTGATCATAACGCTGCCTATACTGGATCTTTTCCGCCTTCTTTCGCCTTGAATCCTTTAATTCACTTCTCGATTCTTTTGCATGATGACAGCCGTCCACACGTTTCATAAACCACCGTTCGAAAATTGAACGAATTAAGGGTTGAAGTTCTGCCTCAGCCTCCTTATTCTGCAGACCACTCGCCAACCGACTACCACCTTTTCAAAGACTTTCAGAACTTCCTCGCTGGTAAAACCTTCACCAATCAGGACCAGGCCAAAACAGCCTTCGTGGATTTCGTCAAATCTCAACCACCTAATTTCTTCGCCGATGGAATAATCCGACTGGTGGCTCGTTCGGAAAGGTACGATGATTCGAACGGTGCTTATTTCGACAAAATCCGATAAGATTTGAGAAAGTGATGGTAGTTCAAAGTGAAGCACTCAAAAAGCTGAGAACTTGCCGGACAACCTAATATTGTACTATCAGTCCTCTGTACACACCCTGTTGAGTCAACCTAGAAAATAGAATATGATTTTTCAAGCAAGTAGCAATGGTAAAAAAATTTCTTCGTCGCTGCTCTCGGTAATTTAGAGGAGAAAAAACGTCAGAAGAGATCGCTTTGTTTGAAGTGCGTTTCGCGTTTGTAATTAAAAATTTAATTATAATTAAATTAATTAGTGACTGATCCTTAAAAATTAATAAACAATATTTATTTGACGCTTAATTAAAAATTTAACCATACTTAGGCAAGGTATTCCACGTTTTTGCAGCTTTTCCTAGAAAAACTCCAAGAAGTTTTAGCGTTGCTGCATGCAGAAATGCTCTTGAAAATAATAAAAATAAAGAAAAAATTTTAAAAAAATCTCTCGAAACTCTGGGCATATAGACAGGAGGACGACGGGGTATGACGAGATTATGCAAAACCATGCGTCCGGGGGGAATCGAACCCCCGTCGAATGCTTGGAAGGCATCCATGCTAACCATTACACCACGGACGCGACGACGACATGCGATTGGCACGCGTTGACGAGACGACCGTCGGATCTCACGTCGCGGACGAGAAGCGATTTAATCGTTCGCTCGGCGCCATCTCAAAGCCATGCAGGTGTCGGCGCATCGATAAGCATCGGTGGTTCAGTGGTAGAATGCTGGCCACCCACGCGGGCGGCTCGGGTTCGATTCCCGGCCGATGGAATGTTTTTGATGAGCTAGGAATGTTATGAAAGAACTGTTAATGGCATGAATGCCAACCTTTCTAACCGAGAAATTACGCAGCACACGATTTTATCGCTCCGAACTCACGGCGGTGTGTCTATATGTAGGATGGAACAGGTCGCATGCATCCCAGGACCTGTGGTTCAGTGGTAGAATGCTCGCTTGTAGCGGGGTTTGTAGATGTTTTTGGACGATTCATGACGTCCACAAGCCATTTAGAAAGCTTATCGAAGAGGCAAGTGGATGACACTACGTTGCCTTGAACGCTGTAGCACCCAGACGTCACCACGCGCACTAGCATCCTCTTCATCATCATCATTCTTTCTCTCTCTCGTGTTTAATTTCCATCGGCTTCTTATGATATTAGATTCTTTTTTAGCTGCATCCAAAAGCAAATAAATAGATAAATTAGTGGAAAAGCTCAAGGAGGCGGAACATCTCCGGTACTTTCCGGGCTGGTTGCCAGCGCTGCGTTCTGCCCGGAAAGCACCTAAAGCGGGAACTGCACGTTACACGACCAATTCAGTAGAACTTTCTGTTCAGGCCCCGATACACACTCTTTTTCACGTTATTGAATCATCGAAAGTGTGTGAAACCCGCAGCCTGTGATTGGCCAAGGGGCGTGGCCACAAGCCGCGCGCTAGCAATCACCGCGGAAAGTATCGACTTTCGTGACTTTTAGCTTAGTTCTATGTAATAGCGAAGGTCTCTGAAACCTGCAGACTCTAGAGTCATCTTCCATACCTAACGCGAGTGATGAACTACTGGAACGCTTGCGATAAGCCTTGTCGTAGTGTCCAGCCTTTGTGGAGTATTTTGTAGAATTTTTAGAATATTTTTGCATTTTTTCGAAAAGAAATGTCGACAATAGTCATACCTATTTTCCGAAAACACTGCTCACAGCAAACACATGCGAATAAAGAGGGAAAAACAACATTGAACCGCACAAGCGCCGACGGAATAGAGCCCTTAGGGTTGAGTTCTGCTTCAGAATTCACGTACATCTTATCTTATGAGAGCACGCTTGGCTTATGAGAAGCTTGTATTCTAAGCATCTTGTACGTCGCACTCTACATTCTGATTAGAAGCCCAAGTAGCAGGCGCTGTAACGACATCCCACACCCTGAAGTGGGCCCTCGAGAGAGCACTTATTCAACGGGACAGCTTGGTGCGTGACGGAGTGACTGACTGGACGATGCGGAGAAGGGTGTGCGGGGGACAGAGAGAAGCGAAGCGATGATACCTTGCAACTGACACATGGGAGCCGTTTTTCTTGTGTTCGTGCGTCGAGGTGCGCATCAGCTTGTCCCTCAGCTCCAGAAGGTCGATGAACGATCGCCGTTTTGACGGCGTTGACTTGATCTTGTGCGGAGTCGCGGTGAGGTCCAGCTGAAATGAAGTGGGTCAAAATGGCAAACGAATGAAAAACGTATAAAGAACGGTCATAAACAATCCCTTTTTGGGATGCGCCACACATTCTACTTCTACGGAACGCCGTGGAGGCGATTTGAATGCGTATTCGGACATACGATGACTGCGGTGGTCTGTCGATGTACAAGCCAGCGCCTTCGCCCTCTCAGGCAAGTCTGGCATTAATTCACCGACCCCGGTGGGGTGGAGGGCCTGAGTATTCTGAACGGGACTCGAACCAAGAACCTATAATAGAATAATCAGGTGCACGCGACAGCCGGTACCTTTTCCGACTGCGCTACATGCCCACGCGAAGTAACGCAGAGGGAGAAGGCGCCGACTGTCGCTCGCATTCCGAATCGAAGTTACTGGTTCGGATCCCTCCCAGGACAACGATGTTCTGTCTCCCTCTAGGGTCGACGGATTACTTTCAAACTTGTCTAAGAAGGGTAAAGCAAGGAATTGACCGCTAGAAGCTATACATGCGCAACCAATTAGTCTCTACGATGTTTGGTAAAGTAGGATGCGTGGCGCATCCCAAACAGGAATGATTTTTAGATTTTACCGCTTTGTAAAGAATTGCAAATAATAGAAGAGAGGAGAGAGACAGGAAACTATTATAATTAAAAATTTGCCCTTTTTTTGATGAATATGAATAAGCTCGGAGAAGGTGAGGCCGGATCTTTCCTAGTCGGTGGGGGCACTGTTAGAAAATCGAAGCAATTATAAACAAGGTGACATCTCCCGGCCAGGAAATTGCAACGAAATAATCTCTCGTAGGCCATTTCATGGTAGGGTGCCCCCCCACTGAGTTAGATTCGTCAAGCATGTGGAATGCGCCGTGCACTCTACTTCGTCGTGATTTTCTGCGAATGTGCCTGATCTTTACGCCGACTTACGGAGGTAGAACGGTAGATAATGGACAGAAGTCGGCGTTAGTTAGTCTCTTTGCGGAATGCGCCACGCGTTCAATTTATACGAGATATTATGGCGGCGATTCCAATGCGTATTTGGCCTGTAAAATCAGTTGTGGTGGCCAAAAGAGAAGTCAGCGCATTCTCCCTCCCGGACAAGACTGATCTTACCGTCTTGCTACAGTAATCCCACCGTAGTTGTGGGAAGAATGAGACATTAGGTGTGCATATAGATATTTTCATCAAGGAAAGGAAAAGAGACGGCCTTATTAAGTAGAGGATTTTCTATAAATATTTACTCAACAATTCAGGAAATCGGGAGAATCATGCTGTATGTAGGCTACTGTATGGATACCGTACTCGCTAGGGTAGCCTGTCATTTCAGATACTGTGACAGCCTCCCTATCGATGAGTACTTAAAATGCTTCTGACAAAAGCTTATACATCTAGGTACTTATCGTCAGGTGATGCGATACCGTACTCCGTACCGTAACCACTTCTGCAGTTTCATCTCCTACTCGGTACTGTAGCAGTCATAAGTGAAGTCTAGCAGCCTAAGTATGGTATCCTGGTGGATGAACATCTTCCCGGACGTTGGAACGCTTGAATGACCAGGGCGAAAATTTGAACCAAAAACCTTGGACTTGAATGCACGCCAAAGTTGGCGCCTACCCCGGCTGCGCTGTGCTTCCAAACCAAGAATCCAGGGCAATGGATGAAAAAACATATTCTACCAGAGGAGCATGGTACGTGGCACAACGGGCTATGGGAGTTTGGTATATGTCGCGAATACGGGCAGCATTGGGAGATGGGCGCGCCCCATCCAATCAGACCGCATTGAATGGGCATGTCATTGTCATGTCATGACACATGTCACGTGTACAGAGGGTGTGTAGAGCCGCAATCCTGATCGGCTGGCATGTTTTCGGCCACAGGACGTTCTGCTTGGTTATTATTGGCTAGCGCGCTCCCACCTACCAATGCTGCTCACATTCGCGACATGTAGTCTGGAGTATTTTCTTCCATAGGGGTTCAGAAATTTTTGAAAGAAGAGGAAAGCTTAAAGGATAAAAGGGATACAGGACGGCGTTATTCAATACCTTTTGGGATGCGCCATGCATTCGTCTTCTACGAGATGTCGTGGGGATGCTGAATGCGTATTTGGCCATACAATGACTTCCGGTGGCCAGGCGATGAACAAGTCAGCGCTTTATCCTTCCCAGACACGTCTGGTACCAATTTACCGACCCGAAGGGATGGAAGGTAAGGTTAACCTGGGCGGGAAATCCGAACCAGGAACCTGGCATCAGGTGCACGCGACATCCGGAACTTCCTCCGGTTGCGCTACACACGCCAAGGATCCTTTGTATGAAGAAGAAGAAGAAGGAAGGAAGGAAGGAAGGAAGGAATCGGCTCAGATTTTTGCATTCATGACGCTTTCTCTTCCACAAGGACCACCAAGTGGAATCTGACCTACGACGCCTAGGCCGACGATTCAGAAGACAGTTACCTGCATAAAGACGAGAAGAAGTCGTGAGCTTACTACTGACAGCTATAGGACCCTACTAATCCATGCGCATCTTCTCCTATAGACCTTTTTTCTGAAAATTTTTATGCTGGGAATGATAGGATTTCTAATGGCAACAAATCGCCTCATCAAAACGATCCATTCAATAAATATAAAAGTTATTAAAAATGATAAAAATATAAAGCTGGTGAAGGTAATGCAGAGTGCTGTGACGTACCTGCTTCAAGGCGTCGTTCAGATCGCCGCACTTTATACGCAGTTCGGAGAAGTGCATGATGGTGTTCTTCACGATCTCGTGAATCTCGGCCACCCAGAACTTCATCGACAAGCCCAGTGCTCGGCGACATTCGTTGATGAACAGCTGGGATTGAGCAACGGCCTTGAAAAAAAAATTCGATATTTTTTGAGAGAAAATTTTAAAAACTTATTTGAATCCATCGAAAGTTCAAGGTCTTAGTCGTATGAAGTGTGAAAGCGCGAATAAAACAAAAACTTCTACAGATTAACAGTGAAAAAGAGATTAAGAACGCTGAAGAGTCGAGAACCACAGCGGATCCTCCATCGATAGATGAAAACCCTACTGAGCCACTTTGGCACGCAGCAGGGATGTACGTAGATGTTTTCTGTACCAGGTCGCAAGAAAAATCGATAGCTACCTGACAATAGCTTCTTACCTGACAATTGAAAAGAAAAATATGAAAATTCGTTTGAAATCGCGTTGAAATTAAAACAAAGTCTCGTTGTCACTTCGAGAAAACACAGGCGCTTTATAGGCGGTTATAGCATGTTCTGTTGCGAACAAAACTCTAGCGCCAGGCGGGACTCCAACCACTGGAGGTGCAATGAAGCGGCGCGAACGCGCACCACTGTCCTCATTGTGCTCCAGAATATTACCTTGTCCAAGTGGTGATTGTTCCAGAGCTGAAGGTAGTCGCCCTTGTGATCGACGTTCGGCGACCAGTCCATGATCGCGCACCAGTCCTTCATTAACAACGGTTCAACCTGGAAAGTACGGTGTTACTGTGGGAAATAAAGAATAAAGGACGGCGCTACTCAATCCCTTTTGGGATGCGCCACGCATTCTACTTCTGCGGGATGTCGTGGAGGCGATCTGAATGTGTATTTGGCCATACAATGCCTTGCGGTGGGCAGCCGATGAACAAGTCAGCGCTTTATCCTTTCCAGACAAGTCTGGTACAAATTCATCGACCCCGGAGGGATGGAAGGCTTGATTGGCCTGGGCGGGGAATGCGAACCAGGAACTTGGTATCGGGTGCACGCGACAGAAGGCGCCTCTTCCGGCTGCACCACACGCGCCCTCATAGTGGGAAATGGCGAAGTAAAATTTCAAAAATTGGTAGTGAAAAACGCATCATGTTTCATCTGAATCTAGCGTTTTGCGCGAAATAACCCTTAGAATTCAAACGTGTGGAGCATTCCGAAGCAAGCGCCTACACATGTCATTTTCATCTAAATTGGACACTTTTCTAAACATGGCTAACGTTTTTGAAATCAAACTAACCAGGGACGGGTCTCAGTCGCAGGTCTGGATGGGGAAACGGATAGTACTGCGAGAATCTCCACCCTTCATATAGTAGAAAAACATGTTTCGTTTTTGCTGAGTCCTTCAACCAAGGGAGCTACGGGCCCTCGAAGGCGGGGTACAGTAGCGCACCGTCAGCGCATAGTGCGCGCGCTGTTGTATGGGACGCGACGAAAGGCTCCGCGGCAAGCGAGTAGGTGGCTCAGCAGGGTGCGACGCTGCTTCAAAGGTGCTAGACCAGATGTTCGACTCCCGTGCTCTGCACTGTTTTTACATTTCTTCATAACCGCTGCCTCCTTCACCAGTTGCTTCCTACACATCTCCTACACAGTTATTTCACTCTAAATTGTCAAAAGGGTCAGATTCGTGATCAACACCATCTGACCTCTACAGCCATAGTCAGCCGTACCTGCTTTCACCTACCGTAATCGGCACAAATTTCAAAAACGGATGTCAGATTCGTGATTCTTCTTCTTCTTCTTCTTCTTCTTCTTCTTCTTCTTCTTCTTCTTCTTCTTCTTCTTCTTCTGAGCGTTTAGTCCCGCGCAGTCGCAGGGTCCGCTGTTCTTGTGATCTGTCGCCACCTCATCCTATCAAGGGCGTCATCTGCCGTGGCGCCGACTTCGGCGAGATCTCTCTTGATGACGTCCTTCCATCTTTTCCTTGGGGCTCCCCTCGGACGCTTTCCGGGTGCCTCGAAATCTAGGGCCAACCTTGTGGGGTGATCCTCTGGTCTCCTGAGGACGTGTCCATACTACCTCAGACGCTGCTCTCTCACCTTCAGCTGGATCGGGGCTGTCTTCATCACTGCCCTAACGTCCTCGTTTCGCACCCTGTCCCGACGGGTCCATCTACATGCCCACCTCAGCATCCTCATCTCCGCCGCGTGCAGTTGCCGCTCTTGCGCCTTACCCAGGGCCCAGCACTCACTGCCGTAGAGGAGGGCAGGTCTCACAACTGTTCTATAGAGCTTGCCTTTGAGCGTCCTGGAGCATCTACGGTCGCAGAGGATCCCTGTGGACTCCCTCCACTTGAGCCAGGCTGCGTTTATCCGTCCCCTGACCGCCTGGTCCACAGCTCCTTCCTCGGATAGGTCACTTCCGAGGTAGCGGAATTCTTCCACCTTCTCGATCGCTTCCCCTTGGCAGTCTAGAATCGATCCAGCGCACTGCTCAGAGCTGATGAACTTCGTCTTCCTCACGTTCAACCGTAGGCCGTTGTCTGCGAGGGCTCTCTGCCACAGCTGCACCTTCTCCTCCAGCTCCTCCTGGTTGTCGGCTACTAGGGCGATGTAGTTCGCGTAGAGGATCGTCCTGAGAGGGTCTTCTTGAAGGTGGTTCACTGATTGTGATGTCAGATTCGTGATCAGAATCCCAAATAATCCCTCTGGTGTAGGTTTAGGCGAAAAAATTTGCTCAGACTCTTCTTGACCTCTGGAGTAGTGAAAGTACAATAGTGCCTTTATGGCGGTTTAGATCAGCTTGCTTCCTACGCATCTCCTACACATTTATTTCTCTTTAAATTCTTAAATAAGGCTTTATTTTGAGTTGTGATTCACTCTCTTCTCTCACTTTTTGTATTCTACAACTTTTTGTGTTTTTCAGCGAATGTTAAGAGTGATCTCACAGCGGGTACGGATTACAGCATGTACGGGTGACTAGGGCTGTCGAGGTCAGATGGTGTTAATCATGAATCTGGAGTGTTGATCACGAATCTGGCCTTTTTGACAATTTAGAGTGAAATAAATGTGTAGGAGATGAGTAGGAAGCAAACTGGTGGAAGATGCAGTGGGTATAAAGAAATGCAAAAAAGTGGATAGCACGGGAGTCGAACATTTGGCCTAGCACCTGCGAAGCAGCATTGCACCCTGCTGAGCCACCGACACGCCGCTTGCCGCTGAGTCTTTCGCCCGTATGCACCTGGGCACGCGCTGACGGTGCGGTACATACTGTACCCCACCTTCGAGGACCTGTAGCTCTTTGGATTCAAGAACTCAGCAAAAACGAAACACGTTTTTCTACCACATGAAAGGTGGAGATTCTCGCAGTACTATCTATTTCCGCCGTTCAGACCTACGCCTGAGACCCCTCCCTGGTAAGCATCTTCCAAATCAGAACGACCTCTTCCACTCAAACTAGAGGCTGTTTAAGGAAAATTTTAGTGTGACTTTTTTGAAGTTTTAATTCGTCTGTTCAATAAGTGAACACATTGTTTAAACTTCTATAGAATTCTTGTATTTCGAGGAAAAAATAGCAGATAAACCTTGTTTTAAAGAGCAGGAAGGCAGCCATTTTTATAGCAAAAAAGGGATTGCGCCATGCCCTCGTCCAAGACGTAGCGATTTTTATTCGACTGACAGCTAAATTTCTGCCTGCATGAAATTTCACACTCGTAAACGGTACAAAGTCCCACGTAGATGCTTCATGTAGGCAGCGTTCACACTATCAATCGAATAAAAATCGCGTCGAGCTTTTCAAGTTCGTAGCGCGATCTGCTCTCTTAATTGCTGCTTTGTTGCGCTTTAAACACCTTGAAATTTTAATTCACTATTTTTTCCTTTAAAAAGTAAAATTTTATAGGAGAGAAGATAGTCTAGAGGCTGGATGAGCTCTAGCAGGTCCTCTGTAACGCGTTCTTCCAACTCCTCCTCCTATTCACTCCCTTCAACCCCTTCGCGACCTTCTTCGACCGTTTGGAGACGTCCAGCCAGCCACCTTGTAGCTGCAATTATAGACCGTTGTGTCGTCGGCAGCGCTATGCGTGGCTTACGAGCGGTCGCCGGAGCAACCGTCATCTGCCGTCTGACGACCGTGAAAACCGACGACACGTCACGACGGCCTTCCAATCGTCGAAGCGCTTCCGGTGCCCTCGACGAAGAAACGGCAGCAGCTCGTTCCGGCCGGGTCGTCTGTTTGTTTGCCCGGCTATCGAGGCTAATTTAATGGGGGCGAAACGCTGGCAGGAGCGCCGCAAATAGAGACGTCGGCGGGAGTGATAGTGGTCGAGGAGTCGAATTACTCGTCGCCGGACGATGACGGATGCCGGGTCTGAAGAGCTCCAGCTTCCCAGCTGGCATCAGCCGCGCTGCGTCTAGTTGAGGCCAGTGAGGTCGGTCGGAGCGTGCTGAGCTAACGATAAGGGAGATCCCGCCAGTGTCTACACCCTTTAGGTGTGTCTTGGAGTGCGCCGTGCCTTTGACTGCTAGGCAGTTTCAAAGCGGATTTCGATCCTATTTTGATGGTTAAACCAAGTGAAACCCCTGCGCTAACTTTTCATTCCGAAGACAGACCAGCAGACTGACCTCAGTGCGGAACCCAACCAAACAGCACGTTCTAAACCTACCTATTATGGTTGTGCTCCCCAAAAATGTCGAACAACCGAATATATTCGAACATCGACGATTTTCGAATATTTGAACATCGAGTATGTTCGAAAAACGAGTTTTTTCAAGCACTTAAATTCGAATACCTTCGAAAATCGCGTTTTTTTGAACGCACGAATACGAATATTCGAATTCGAATGTTCGAATAACCATTCGAGCACAACTATACTACCTAACTGGTCAATTCTGAGTAGTGAGTATAGTTGTGATTGTGAGAAATTTTATCGAATGATTGAATGAACGAATAGATTCGATTTCGAAATTTTTCGAGCGAATGAACGAACGAATTTACTCGCTCATCAATTTTTTCGAATGATCGAAAATCGATTAAGCCCCATGTTTCGATTATCAGAATGCTCGCATAGTCGATCAGGCTGCTCTAGTCAGTCTCTGCGCTTGAAGACTGGAAATTTATTCGACGTTCGAATAAAATCAATCGATTTTCGATTGAAGTTGAAATAATTGATTTTCGAGCAATATTCGAATATTCCTCCCAATGTTCGAATTCGAACGAATATTTGAAAATGCAGAAATATCGACTATTCGACCATTCCCATAGTTATTCGAGTAAATTATTCGATGAACGTATATGTTCAAATAATTTACTCGACTAATTATTGGAATCATTTATATTTATTTATTTATTATTATTTATTTATTATTATTATTTATTTATTTATTATATTCATTTGTTTATTATTTATTATTTATTTATATTTATATATTTTTTATTTATAAATTACTATTTTTTTACGATAGCACAACTATAGTAGTGAGAGTAGACCTGACCAAAAACTAATTTCCATAAGCCTTCTGGTTCTTATAAAAGATTTGATTCTGATAAGAAACTGATCACACCGAAAAAGGTGTCCGAAGCACAGCCTCCAACTCCTTGAAATCTTTGGCGACGCCATGAACTTCGCTTGTCCAAAAAATGGGCTTAAATTGAAGATTTTTATCTAAAGAAAAGCTTTTGTCCGTTAGCCTTTGGACTTCGCAAATCGCCGCTTAATAATGAAAGTTGGAGTCCTTTCCATAAAACAGCTGACTTGAACGAACTTTCACATCAGTTGTCTAAATTCTCTAGTTTTTGACACTGGTAGTTAATTTAGCCTACATGGAGAGGCAGGCGGCCTCCAGCCAATGACAACCTTCCAAAGAGCCGACCAGGAGCGCGTCTCTGGGAAAATCAAATTGAGCACTCTTCTAAGCCTAACCCTGGGCCTAAGACTCTTGAGATCAAAGCGAACTCTTCCAA
The DNA here is from genome assembly GCA_947396885.1 of Heligmosomoides polygyrus polygyrus. Lineage (NCBI taxonomy): Eukaryota > Metazoa > Nematoda > Chromadorea > Rhabditida > Heligmosomidae > Heligmosomoides > Heligmosomoides polygyrus. The sequence goes on along the minus strand of OX377204.1, from coordinate 96,696,589 downwards.
ATCGAAATGACTTTCTTCTATAATAGACTGGAGAATCCCCAAAATCGTTGAAATAATTTTTTGTTCGAGGAAAATTTTAGTATGACTATCTTTACAGTTTTAATTCACTTCCCAAAAAGTGAACAATGAAAATCTGCCAGCTTTTATCCAAATTAGGGGAAAATGTCCTGTTTTATAGAAAAGCGCGTGTATAGTATTTACTAGAATACAAGAATACTACACATTCGAAAAATTGTTCAAAGTTTTTTAATACATTTTTAAACAATCATTTATTCATATTTTTAATTATCAAATAAGTGAACAAATTGTTTGAAATTTTATAAACCTTTTATTTTATTTTCAGGAAAAGTATTGGTTTAAAGCTTGTCTTAAAGAGCATGAAAGCGGCCGATTCTTAGTGCCAAAAAAGAGATTGCGCCATGCGCTATTCCAAGACGACGCGATTTTTATTCGATTGATAGCAAAATTTCTATTTGCATAAAGTTTCACGCCTGTAAACGGCACAGCAAAAGCAATTGTAAAGAACACACATATCCTCACTTTGATGCCTCATGTAGTCAGCATTTACACTATCAATCAAACAAAGGTTGCTACGAACTTTTTGAGTGCGTGGCGCGATCTAATCTCTCAGTGCGCCGTATGTTTGCTTTTTTGCTGTGTTTCAAGACAAATTTTAATTTATGATTATTTGTCTAAAATAAAAAATTCATATTAATATTACACTTATTCGGGCAGGTGAATGGAAACGTTTCAAAGAAGATTTCAACTAATTTTTCTTGAACAAAAAAATTATTCCACACATCTTGGATTTGGATAGCCTGTTGTTTGTGCCTGAAGGTCATTTCGATTTGGAAGAGTTCGCTTTGATTTCAAAGGTCTAGGGCTAGCTTCGAAAGGTGTCAAATTCGACGCAAAAATTGTATAAAGGATAAAGGACGGCGTTACTCAATCCCTTTTGGGATGCGCCACGGATTCTACTTCTACGGGATGTCGTGGAGTGGATTTGAATGCGTACTTGGCCATACAGTGACTTGCGGTGGCCAACCGATGAACAAGTCAGCGCTTTATCCTTCCCAGACAAGTCCGGTACCAATTCGCCGACCCCGGAGGGATGGAAGGCTTGGTTGGCCTGGGCGGGAAATCCGAACCAGGAACCTGGTATCGGGTGTAAGCGACAGTCGGCACCTCCTCCGACTGCGCTACGCGCGCCCAAAAAAAGTGCAGTTCTCAGTCGTCGTCGCTACAACAATGTCTGGACGTGGATAGGGAAGCAAGAGTGCTATTCAAGCCCAAAATCTATCGCCAAAACTTGATGCCTGAATGCGAAGTCGAACCCTTTCTGCATATGGAGTGAGCTGAGCTCTAAGTTCGCTTGGATTCCGAAACGAACCCCTATACATGGTGTAGGCGCTGTAGCTACAGAGCCGCACTTGCTTGAAGGCTTTCCGCTTCAGAAGAAATTTTTACGAGGTTGCAAAGAAATTCTATGGCTGTACTTCGTCTCTATAGCAACGTACAACTTGTAGACGAAATGCAAAGGAAATACTGAAACGAACAATAATCAAGGTAAAAAGCAGAAAAAAATTAACCAAAAAGGCACTAAAACCTTAAAACGCTTTTGTTCAAACCTTTATTCCAGCCTGAAGCATGCAGAGAATCCCTTGCTTCGTGTAGAGATCACCGCGATTCAGATGCGGATAGAGGAACTTGACCGTCATCTTCACGTCCACTTTCTTCAGCTCTTTCCGTACCTGAACACGGACATTCGACTTCTCCGAATATCGAGCAACTTAGCTAAGAAACTTTGTATTTAATAAATAAAAATTAAATATAACAACGTTTGAAATATAAAATTTAATAAAACTATACAATAAAATTTTAATAAAATTGACATAACATAAGCCTAACGTACTACAGACGTTGCTAGTTGCTAGTGGTTCGGTTTTAATTTAATTTCTTTTTTGCTTCCTTCTTATACGACGTAATAAATATGATATTATCATATAATTAAAATAGTATAAAACATACTAAATTATAAAGTAAATCTTATGCCGTATGGTGGAGGCGGTAGAAAATTTTGAAATTTAACACAGTTGACTAAAATTTTAAGGTCAATTTTTAGTTAATTATTTAATTTTAAATTCAAAAATTTTAAAAATAAACCAACAAATGAGTAAAATTTCAAGATACTACGAAAAATACGGGGATTCTAAATCAGTTGCCTTTTGGCGTGTTTTTGATCGGCTTAATAAATATAATATCATTAGACCAAAACAAATAAAAATAGCAATTGATAATAAATTAGTTGTTCTTGTCAATAAATACATTAGAATTAGAATTACATAAATTATTTTAATTTGGTTAGGGAATTTTATAACATGTACAATAAATTAGATGCCATCAAAGATCGGGTCAAACCTGCAGAAAATTTTGAACTTTAACACTTTGGCTACTAATTAAAAATGTAAAAAATAAGCCAACAAATAAATTAACCTTCTAGATACTACGAAGAATCATATTTAAAAAATTATTTTACGAAAAAATAAAAATTGACGACAGTCGACTTTTTTCGGGGTGCGCCATGCATTTTTTCTACTGAACGTCGCCGATGCAGTCCTATTGAGTGCGCCACTCATTCTACTTCTACGGGATGTCGTGGAGACAGTTTGAATTGATGTTTGACCTTTACAATATTTGAGGTCGCAAGCTGGTAGGTGGAAATGTTCGTGCTGTGTCCTTTCCAGACAAGTCCGGAATCGATTCACCAATCACAGAGGAATGGAAGGGATCCGAACTCGAAAAATCGATTCGAAGCGCGCACGATAACCGACGCCTTCTCCTGACTGCAATAAACGCATCTACAGCTCTATATGTCCTACGCGATGAAAACAATTTTCGGTTGATTTTAAAATAGGCATAGTTTTGTAAATATAATAACTGGCAAAGGAGTCTATAGTTTTTAGCTAATTAGAAAAAGTACTAGTCCGTAATTTGGCCTGCAAGAGAAGGCAGGACCCCCAGATCAATCTGATCGCATTGGCAGAGGGCGCCACTCAGAGGGGATGTGTACGATCGGTACTCTGATTGGCTGCAATTAGCTGACGCGCTCCACCTCCTCATGTAGACCAAATTAACTACCAGAACCAAAAAATTATAGAATTTGTACCAATGATGCCTTTAAGCCGACTTCGACTTAACAAATAAGTGGTAAAGGATTGCGCGAAAGCTTCTAGTCGTTAATTTGGCCTACATAAGGAGGGAGGACCAAACAGGCCCATCTGGCCGAATCGGATGAGCATACCACCATTCGTGTACGGTGCAGTATTTGGTTGGCGTGTTGTCGTTCCGTGCTCTGATTGGCTGTGCTTAGCTGATGCGCTTCCGTCTCCCACGTAGGCCAAATTAACTATTTTACCAAAAAATAGATGATATAGACTAATAGCGCGCTAGGCCTCGAGTATGTCAAATAATTGGCGAAGAATTGTACGCCTCAGCTAATTATAGGGAAAGTAATAGTCGTTATTTTGGCCTACATGGGGAAGGCGGATTCAGGAGACTAATCTTGCCGCATCGGGTGAGCGTGCCACTCATCCCCCTCTCCCTGCTCCCCGTGTACGGTGCAGCTGTTGGTTGACGGTGTTCAATCGATAGTCTCATTGGCTGTGCTTAGCTGGTGCGCTCCCGCCTCCCATGTAGGCCAAATTAACTACCAATACCGAAAAATTTATGAATTATACTAATGCACGCTAGGCCTCGAGTATGATTTGTGACTTATCGTTAGTAAATAATTAGCGAACGGTTGCACTTTTCAGCTAATTAAAAAAGGCACTAGTCGCTAATTTGGCCTACATGGGGAGGGAGCAAACAACAGACCAATCTGACCTCATCTGGTGAGATTGCTAGTCAGACGGGACGTCAAGTGCTGGTGAGTATTTTTTTCTGTGATTACTGCGCGCCCCCTTCTCCATATGTAGGCCAAATTAACTACCAGTACCAAAAATAAGGTTTGGACCAATGATATCATTAGCGTTTCCATATATTATGAAGCGTAGCCCCCTGATTGGCTGGCACGTGCTCGATCGGTGATCTGATTGACTGCGAGTAGCTAGCGCGTCCCGCCTCCTCATGTGGGCCAAATTAACTACCAGTACCGAAAAGTAGACGCCTTAGACTAATAATGCGCAAGCCCTTGGCTAGGGATTGTAGTTTTCATCTAATTAAAGAAGGTGCTAGTCGTTAATCTGGCCTACATGGGAGGGAGGACCCAACAGGCGAATCTGGTCGCAGTGGGATAGTAGAATGGGAACACGCACGGTCGGTGCACTACTTGTCTCCCGCCTCCCTATGTAGGCCAAATTAACTACCAGTACCAAAAATAGAATTCGCAAAAATACAGAAAAATAAAAATTTATACGTTTACTCTTTGCATATGTTACGAAGCGTGGTGCCCTGACTGGCTGTCGCGTGCTCGATCGACGCTCTGATTGGCTGTTCTTAGCTGACGCGCTACCGCCCGATGTAGGCCAAATTAACTACAAGTACAAAGAAATAGAAAATCTAGACCAACGATGTAATACAGTGCGAAAGTAAAGAAATTTCTACTGTAAAGTCAGCGCTGATGACCTCTTCATCAATCCTCGCCGAATATGCTTCTAGATGTCTTCTGCTCAAACCGAAGTGCTCACCTTGCTCAGAAGAAGTCCCAGGAGTTTGGCGCAGGCCTTGTTGCTCTTGCACTCGTCGACGACTTCGCATTTCGGATCGCAGTCCTGATGAAAACACGGCGATTTCGAGACGAAGATGACGATTTCGTGCAATTCCACCTGCAACGCGAGAATTCCGTTCATTCCGTCGGCAAAACGCCGTCCCATTGGAATATTAAACGAGGCGAGGCGCGTAACACAATCCGCGACCATATTTGGGGAGGAAAAACTCTCAGAAAGTGCATGCTGGTCGAGCAGATGGATGACTTCAGTCCGGACTTACGTTGTACTTGGTGAGGTCGTAGATATTGGCGACCAGCTGCTCCTCGACGTGCGGTTCGCCTTTGGATTCGTGATAGAAATCTCCTCGATAGATATAATTTTCACCTGAAAGGCTCGATGATTCAGCTTTCCTTGACTTCAACTGCAACATGGGGTAAGGTAGCAGTACAGTAAGACTGCGACGACTTTCGACTGTTCACACGACTTCGGTATCGTTCACAAAATTTCGGAGTTAATGCTACTCCCTATCCAGGTTCTTATCCAGCATTCAGAGGACAAAAATGATCTGCCACAGTATTCATCTGTAGATGTGACTGTAGCAGTGATTACGGTAGCATCTACAGTAGCATATGCTACCTCACACCACAGCAGCTCTTAGTTATTGCTTTTTTCGGAGCCCTATTTACTTGAAAAGGTCGGAAGGCTGGTGCAGTGTGTTACACAGGGATTGTCTTACAGTAGGTTACAGTGCTAAATACGGTATCAGTACAGTAAACGAAAATCGTAAGTACAATCTCCTGATGGCTTCTTGAGCAAATGTTCTCTGAATGACAGAAATCACTCTGTCATTCATGAAAATGCTTAAATATGTAGATCTTAAGCACCAATATCCTTGCAGTTACGGTAGTGATACTGTAACAGGACAGTAAGACTGGGTGAACACTTTTATTGAGGTAAGATGCCTTTGAGTACTAGAAATCTAGTTAGAGAACCTTTATTGAAACTTCACCCATGGTTGCTACAGTATCCAGCAGGAAATGTGGCTGTTGTGGTGATTACGGTATCAAATACGGTATCCATATCACCTAACTACTGTTCTTGTGGTGATCGAGTACGCTATCCGTATCACCTACTCAATATATCAACTTCTATCGGAATCTCACTTGACGCTCTCGTTGATAGGAAAGCTGCCGCAGTATCTGACGAAACTTTGTGAACTATACATAGACTACTGTAGTGAATACCGTATCTATACAGTAGGCGTTAAACTAGCGTGATTCTCCAATCTTGATTCTCTGACTTCTTGAGTAAATATTAGGAAGACCATTAACTAGTAGGGAGTTGTTTATTCTATTTATGAATATACTTATACGCAACCCTAACGTTTCAGTCTCCCTAGGGTTACGGTAGGGATACTGTAACACGACAGTAAGACTGGGGAAATACCTTTATTGTGGTAAAATGCCTTCTTTGATTAATAGAAATAGTTGGTGATCACTGATTGGAGCTTCAACCAGGGTTGCTACAGTATCCAGCAGCAAATGAGACCGCTGTGGTGATTAAGGTACCGAGTACGGTATCCATATCACCTAACTACGGAGGCATCTCAATATGTTCACTTTTGTCAGAATCTCACTTAAAGATTTTGTTGTTAAGAAAGCTGCTACAGTATCTGACAGAGTTTGAGCACTATTGACTACAGTAGTGAATACAGTATCTATATATATATATATATATACAGTAGGTGACGTATAGCATGATTTTCTGATGGTTGTTAGCAAATATTTAGACAAACCTCTCTAATTAGCAGGCAAGTCTTTACTTCCTCGACGGAAATACTTATACGCAGGCCTCGTGTTGCAGCATCCCGTGATTACGGTAGGATTACTGTAGCAGAACAATAAGATTGGAAAAATAGGAGCACAAAAATGGAATGCGTCTCAGCGTCTCAGTAAAGGAGGTGTAAATCGTGAACTTAGATTCCGCTCATCTGTTTCGTAGTTGCTTAGGGTACGCGAGGCGCTAACGGCAACTACCGTAATGTTACTGTAACGGATACTGTAAGACTGTGGTAAAGACAGGGATAATAAGGATGACTGCTAGGTGTCTCAGAACCCGCTACGTATAAGTTTGTATAATATTAGTAGTTTCTTTTAAGCGGTAGTCGAGCTGCTCGGTTCACCACCACCGTAGGCTCTACATTCTTACTGTACTAATACCGCAGCTGCTACCGTATACAGAGGCGATGAACATACCTAATAAAGAAACGATCAGACCGCTACTCTCGTGCTTATGATCCAGAAAGCAGTTCTGCACGTGTTTCGGCACGCTGAACTTGGCCGCTCCATTCGTGCAGTCGCCACAGCATTTGCAGCTGAAAATATTTTCATTTTATTTAATTTTATTTTATTGCACAAATTGTGCGCCACAAATTGCAAACGAAACAAATGCTGTAGATGAAGCGAGAATACATGGCATGCTCAGTTTTGAGTGGTTTTCAACCCTCTCTTTATAATTTGGAAATTTCATTTTGAAAATTGAAAAATTGTGACCGTAAATAGACATGAATTTATAGTTTTTTTTTCTGGTTTTTAAATTCATTTTTTCACTTAATTTACTTTTATGTTCAATTTTTGTCACAGACTCCACAAGGTAAAGTCAAGAATAAAGATTCCCTAGTTGGACTTGAGTTCACAAGGGCGTTTTCTTTGAAAAAATCGTGACAGTCACATACGCTTTACAAATCTTTTATGTTTTATAGGCTATTTACTGAAAAATAATTATTGTAAATGATTTTTAAGCAAACAAAAGGAGTTCCTACTGGTGGTGTCTTTAGAAGTTTGCCCTCTTATTTGACGTTTAATTTGCATGGGAGGAGCGAACGAGCCATTCACAGCCAGCCAATCAGAGCAACGACCAATCACACCCCAGCTAATCAGGGCTCCGACCGTTCAGACCACCGCCGCTCCAATGTAGGCCACATTAACGACAATTGCCTTGTAGCTTTGCTTCCAGTTGAATTCGCTGTAGTAGGAGGCTTTAGACATAAAGAATTCCTCTTTTCCTCTCTTTCCCTGTTTGGCACCGCTGGACCTAAACCATGCTTAGAAAGGAGTATCCCTTGATCAAACTCTATGCATAGCTTTTTCCCATAGCTGCGATACTAATTTATTTAATTATTTACGGCAATGGTAGGCAGTAAGTTACAAGCAACATTCTGTAGATACCTGTCAACAGATCTCTTGTATTCCCTTTACAATTTTGATAAGATGTTTTGATACATGTCGCGAAAGTGGGCAGCATTAGGAGGTGGGGAATGCGCCAGCCAATCAGGCCACATCGAATAGGCGCGCCATTGGGAGAGGATGTGTATGATCGGCATCCTGATTGATTGGCATGCGTTTGGTCGGTGCTTTGATTGGTTATGGCTCGCTGGCGCGCCCACAACTCCAACGCTGCCCACTTTCGCGACATGTGCCGACGTTTTTCTTCGAAAGTTTTTTAAATTCAGTTCCAGATTTGTGAGAAATGTCGGTCTTACATAATTTCTGGCTTTTGGAATTAAGGTCTTCATTTGGAATATTTATGCTCAAAGCAAAAATCAATTATATAAGTTCAAATAGGCCTGCTTCGAGCTTTCTTCGGAACTATTGAGGCTGTTGCCAAGTGCCCCCTAAGGATCGTCAGGTTTGCCAGGCAATCCAGGGGGCCGGCCATTTCAGCGGCTCCCAACGAAAACGAGTTCGGCGTCAAGTAATTCGATTTGGATCGGCCGCGACGTTTAACGAAGAATGAAGCAGCGACGGCAGCATCAGCTGCTGCTGCAGACCTCAGGAAGCCGTCGAGGAATGGAGCGTTGCGAAAATAGTGGCAACAGCTGACCTTATGGAGCAGAACTCGTAGACGGTTCGACACGGGCACTCCTTCTTCACGCACTGCTTCTTGCTCTTCGCACACTGGCAGCCTTGCTCCGGTTTGGCGACCTTGACGATCTTCTTGGGTTGCTCCTGAAATCAGAGCTCTGAGCCTTCATAACTACATGGCTTCAGAAGAACATGGTTCCTAGGGAACCCCACCAAAGCGGGCAAAAGAAGAAGCGCCAAGTCCGACGGTTAAAAATGGCACTCAGGAGGGAAGACAGAATTGGGATTGTGCTCAACGTAAGGTGCACTAAGGTACGTGCTCTCTTACGGACAAAGTCGTCGTCTGTGCTTTTCGAGCACCCCTCGTGTCATGCATTTAAGACAAACGAATGGAAGTATGGCGTGAGCTAAGTGCGAGATCGAACCAGATATCGATCCGAGGGGTCAGAATCGAGCATATACCTCTTCATCTGATCGACATGAACGTGTCGATGAAGGATATGGCTTGAGAAAGGCTGCCTTGGTCTCTCAATAGAAGGCATTGAGTTCGTAATAACAAAGGCGTGAAACGAAAACCACGCAGTAGGAGGCGAAATAATGAAGAAGATTCGAGTGAGAACGCTAGCTGACGGATCACTTCTTCGGAGCAAATGAGGCAAATGATTCATGCATAATCAATCGACTACAGTTTCAAGAGAGCATGGCGCGATCTTGCAATCCCGCGATCCTGATATGTAGTAGAATTCCCTGCGTTCTTCCGCGCTTTCGTACAAATGGAAACTATTTAACCGATCAATGGAGAGAGAATGAACTTGATCAAAACAGGTCAAGGAACTTCCCGAATTATTCTTATTCGATTGTTTTATTTTCGAAAATTGCAAAAATCGAGTTGCACGTTTTTTTAGTCTTCGAAATCTACAAAAAATCGAGTTATTCTATTGATCGGTTTTGCAATTTGCGAAAAATCGAGCTGTTCTATTGATCGGCTTTCGAATTTTGAATTGTCGAGAATTCAAAAAATGAAGTTATTCTATTGGTCGGTTTTCAAATACCGAATTTTCGAAAATTACAGAAAATCGAGTTGTTCTATTGATCGGTTTTCGAATATTGAATTTTAGAAAATTGGCAAAAATCGAGTCAATTTATTGACCAGTTTTCGAATATTGAATTGTCGAAAAATACAAAAAATCAAGTTATCTGTTTTCGAGAATTGCAAAAAGTCGAGCTATCCTATTGTTCGACTTTCAAAAAAAAAAATACCAAAAAGCTCTTTAGGAAAGACACAAGCACAAGGAGAGGATAAAGGACAAAGGACGGCGTTACTCAATCCCTTCTGGGATGCGCCAGCGCATTCTACTTCTACGGGATGTCGTGGAGGCGACATGAATGCGTATTCGGCCATACAATGACTTGCGGTGGCCAGCCGATGAACAAGTCAGCGCTCTATGCTTCCCAGACAAGTCTGGTACCAATTCACCGACCCCGGAGGGATGGAAGGCTTGGTTGGCCTGGGCTCCGAACCAGGAACCTGGTATCGGGTGCACGCGACAGTCGCGCCTCCTCCGACTGCGCTACACGCGCCCATAAGCACAAGGAGAGAGAAAGTAAAAATACGTAGCAACGTCTCATGAAAGAGCTACAAGTAGACGTTCTAGAAGATGTAGCTGGAAGACGTTCTTCGATCAGCGTATGAACTGGAAAATTTTGCAGCGATGAAGTAAAAATGGTATATCATCAAGAAAGAAACGACGAAAGTCAGAAGTTGTAAGAAACCTAATGAAGGAAGGGGAAGAGGGAGAAACAGCATAGTGAAGAGCAAACCGAAGAGGGCAATTAAATCTGATTTAGTCATAGCCCTCAATATTATCACGGAAAAGGTCCACATCATTTTTGGAACTAGTCGTCAAATTGGCCTACATGGGGGCGGAAACGCGGCAGCCAATCAGAGAACCGATCGAACATGCATCAGTCAAGCTAGAGGTTTCTTTACAGCCTTCTGCTCGAGATCAAGAGAGGCGTCTCTAAAGTTTAGGCTGGCCATTAGATTTAGATTCCCACCCCGTTTTGCGCCAAAGTGCTTATTCAAACGGAAGTCTTTTTTTTTCGAAAATAGCAGAGGAGGTGCACAGCAGACTAATTCAGTTCTAGTGTTCAAGAGCATCAACGATAAAATGGGAAAGGACGGCGTTACTCAATCCCATCTAGGATGCGCCACGCATTCTACTCCTGCTCGATGTCGTAGAGGTGATTTGAAGGCGCATTTCGTCCTTTCGCTCTTTCAGTGACCAGCTGACATACACGTCAGTATTTTATTTTATTTTCGTTTTTGTTTTGTTTTTTCCAGGGAAGTTTGCTGCCAAGTAACCTACCCGGTTGGAAGGACGGTTGGAAGGCTTGGTTATGGCCGTTTGGGTCGGGAGCCGAACCAAGAACGTGATGCCCACTTCCACTGCGCTATCAGGAGCCCAATATAAAGGATATAGGGTGTAAAATGTACAGCTTTAATAATTTTTCCTAGTTGGTGGGAGGCACCGTTAGAAAAGCGATACCAACACGATCAGTGTGGACTTTGGCCGCAAAGAAACTGCATAGTAATACTGATAAGGGATCCTATAACATCTTCTTCAGTCATATTTGTTCCCCAGTAAGGTCTATACTTTTTCTTTCTCTGATTTCTTCGTTTCTCAAAAAAGGATAAAAAGAATGGAGAAAGAAAGCGAAAAAAGATGACGAGAAAACTGCTGAAACTTGCACAACAAATATAACTACTCTTAAAATTTGGATGGTATATGTCACCAAGATGGGCAGCACTGCGCGTTGGGAGCGCTTCAGCCAATCAGATCGCATCAACTTGGCGCGCGTTCTGATTGGCTGGCATGTATTCGGCCAGTGCCCTGCTTTGTTATGATTGGCAAGCGGACCCTTAGTTCCCAATGCTGCCCATGTTTGCGAAATGAACCGTTTTGTTTACGGCACGTTATTTAGTTAACGTAGAATAGATGAATGAATAAATAGGAAACTCCATTTATTGGCTAGCTTACTGTTTAGTCGCTCTTAAAACATAACCCCAAAAGGACTGGGTGAAGTGCCCCTCCCCATTAGGATAGATCCGGCATGACATTTTTGACGGGTCAGCGCAGATCTAAACCGAAATAAAGGCTCGACATCCAGTCGTCAACTGTTCAACTGGGGCCGGATTTATCAACGACTAACCCGCGGGTATAGGCCTGAGTTATACTCACGCGGGTGCATTCGCGGAAGGGCGGGAATCGCGCCGAGACTCCTCACCTGGCCAATCGCCGCGCCTCGCCACGCCCGCCTCCGCCGTGCACCATTGGTCCGCGGACGTTCCGCGGATGCTGCCGCGGGAGTATAACAGAGGCCGTAGGGGGTAGACATACTCACGATGAATCCTGCGTCTCTGACTCTTGCCTCATCTCTACCTGACTCTTATCTTATCTCTACCCCTTATACCCCGCATACCCACGGGTTTAATTGTTGATGAATCCGGCCCCTGGTTTTTTCCCTCCTGACCGAGCCTCCAAGGGCCGGATTCATCAAGCAGTGGGTATAGGTAGAGATAGGGTAAGGGAATCGTAGCCATTGTCCGCAGTGGGTAGCGGGTACGATTTGTATTCATGAAAGGAATCAAGGGTAAAGTAGAACTGATGAGCCTCTCGCGAGAACAGCTGATCTCACCGGAGCGCCATTTTGTCGATGGAGCACGGAATCCTCGCTGAAATGGCGGATATACCCACGACAATCGTCGAGTATTCTCCACCTGCTGATATACCCACGATATGGCGGGTAAGGTTTGGGTATTTCATGAATGCCTCAGCGTGGGTACGTCTTCCCCGTATACCTCGCATACCCAAGGGTATACGCGTCGATGGATCCGGCCTCTGTTCTTCGCAGTCCCCTCGGTGTTCCCTTCTCCCGCCTCCGAGCTTTCCTTCTCGCCACATCACGCAACGGGCGCCGAATGAACGACTGAATAAATGATGTCCTTTGATGGAGCTTTTCAAGCGCTTTCACGGCTTTTTCTCTGGAGGCGTTAGCGTAAAAACTGGATGACGTCGTCGCCGTCCCTCAAGCGAAGAACATTGTAGAGGAGTCCTTTTGAAATGGGACATGCCAAGGTCAACGCGTAGCCGCACTTCGACTCTTCATTTAAAAAAACTGGTCGTTCTACGATGAATGAATGCTATTATTCGCATCGCACAGTCAGTGCTTCAGACCAGTAGCTTGACCTACTCAGAGAGCTTGGGGCAACAAACGCTGAACGATCAGCCCTTTATTTTTGAGAAAAATTGCTGGGCAAGAAGCGCTGAACGACGCAAGATTCTCGGGGGAAGACTAAAACAATTATTTAATACTTTTATTATTTGGAATAGTATTGTCAAACAAGCTACAGATTCGTGTTCAGCACTACCCCAGTGCTGAAGTTTTCAGACAGGTAGGAGACGCCTGGGTATCTTCCGCTATTTTCCCGCACCGTAATTTGATCAATATCGATTGATGGCAATCGAAACTTTAAAAACGAACTTCAGATTCGTGTTCAGTGACCGCGATTACCCCAAGGTGTAAAATTTCGGACCGCCTAGACGACATCCACAAAAATCGATAGTTTGATCAATATCGATTGATGACAATCAATACTTCAGAAACAAACGACAGATCCGTGTTCAGCGACCTCGATTGCTCTAGGACCGAAGTTCCAGGCAGGTATTTTTCGCTATTTTCGTATCGTAATTTTCCTCAATTTTCCCCCTATTTCCCCCCAAATTTTCCCCATATTTTGTAATTTCTGCGGTGGCGCCGATCGATAGTATGACTTATCGCTTAGCGCGTTATTGTAGAGTATGATAAAATTGTTTAAGTAGAAACATTAATAAATTTATATTTGATTTTTTTATTATAATTTTATTGAGCAGTAAATTGTAATATATAATTATAAAAAGTAAAATAAAACCGACGCCGAAGCCAACTCCTCCTATTCTAACAACAATAACAACAGTAGATAAAAATAAATATTAATGAATAATATTTTTAAATAACAAAACGCTTTTTAAAGGATAAAACTTTTTTATTTTTGAATAATAAAAAATAAAAAAATTTTAAATAATAAATCAATAAAAGTAAAATAATAACATCATACAATATCACATAAACAATAATTAGTAGCAATAAACAATACAACAGGAGGTAATTAACAATTATTTCGTATAAATAATACTTTACATTTTTTAATTACCACATACGGTAAAGGATAAAGGACGGCGTTACTCAATCCCTTTTGGGATGCGCCACGCATTCTACTTCTACGAGAGGACTTGAGGACAATTTATTTGTTTACTTATTTATGTATTTATTTATTTATTTATTTAGATGCACCCAGGGTGTACTACAACGTCAACGAAAATTTCGAGGAAACAAATTAAGTCAACAAAATACGAAAATTTCGAGGAAACAAATTAAGTCAACAAAATAAGTTATTAAGTCAAAAGCAACAGTAAAATGAAGGTTCAACCAGATTAGATCTGGAAACACTACGACTTTATTAATTATCGTTAAATTAAATGCGCATTTGGCCTACACAACCACTTGCGGTGACCAGCTGATGAAGAAGTCACTGACTGTCCTTCCCAGACAAGTCCGGCACCAATTTATAAAAGTTCATGTCATCGTGTCGCGAAGATGGGCAGCATTGGGAGGTAGTTGGTCGCCAGCCAATCACAACTGAGCAATGCACTGGCCAAAGACACGTCAGCCAATCGTAATGCTGATCCTACACATCCTCTCTGAATGCGATCTCATTGGCTGGCGCGTTTCCATCTTCGAATGCTGGTCGTGTTCGCGACACCTTCACGTATCTTCACCCACCCCGGAGGGATAGAAGGTCCACCTAGTTCGACTGGGCGGCGGCAAATCCGAACCAAGAACCTGGAATTTCGGACACACAACAGCCGGCGCCTCCTCCTACTGCGCTACCACGGGACCATTCTACATACAGTAGGGTGACTAAAAGGGAACAATGACGAGAACGAATGAAGCAAAGAAGCGGAATGGAAGAACGAAGGGTTATAGGCGGGGAAGTATGTCACGGAAAAATATCCCATAGATGAATCGTATTTACGAGAAGAAGCACATAGGAGTACATGAACGGCGAGAAAGAAGGGAAAATAACGACCGGCAGGATAAGGAAGATGAAAATAACACGAAAGGAACAGAAAACCGAGACGGCTCACTAGAAATGCCTAAAAGAGAAGGTCTAGTGGAAGGTTAACAACGGCACAAAAGTCACAGAAAATTTTTAAAAAATGTAAGCCAAAATAAAGCGAAATATAAGAGAGCTATAGTCAACAAACAGTAACGATTCCGAGCGACGAACCTTGTTCTTGCAGATCTGCTTGCAGGCGCACAGCTTACTGCATCCCTCCTTGATCCGCAGGCAGTCGCAGCGTTCGGCTTTGGAGCAGGCGTTCTTGGCCGGTTTCGACGGATCCACCTCGCAGGAGCACTTGCAGATCGCCTGATTCAGGCAGTCACCTCGGTACCTGAAAACATAAGTCCCGATGATTCTCGACCTGCCAAACGCCTACTCCTGGCGCCGTCTGTCGCCTTTTGTTCGTCGTCAGCCATCTGTCGCCGGCGCCCGTTCGCTCGCTGCTAATGAAGCCTCCCCTTCGCGCCTCACTCTCCGCGGCACACCACCGGGACGCCGCTGAGCTTGAGCTCAAGGGCTGCCTTCGGAGCACGTCGGGGTCCGGCTGGTTTCATTAGTCGATAAAGCAGAGGTCCAGCCTGACAGGCATTATACTCGATGAGTGATGCCACCCCCTCTCCCGCGGACGCAGCCGAATGTAGCTCACCCGCTCCGACCGGGTAGTGGGGTGTGTCCTCGTCGAGAAACAATACCCCGGGGAACATTACCCTAGCCGGCCGCTGTTGATGCTGGCTGTGATACCGACGAGACGAGACGAGGCCAGAGTCGTCGGCGATAACTCATCGCTGAGACTGAAGTCGGCGCCTCGACGTCGGTCGGAATAAGCCTCATTGAGTGCCCGAAGTTATTTCCGTGGCTGCTTTACTCCCTCAGGTTTCGGCGTTAATCGAGGGCGATAGAGTACAACGTCGGCGAAACACCTAGTGGTCAACCGTGGGTGAATTACCGGTGACGTGCTATGGCACTAAGGCTAGCACCACGACGGAAAGGAGGGCGATGGTTGGAATAAGCTTCGTTTAGTGCTCCAGATTCTCTTCCTTCGATTGAGGCGTTAATGAAGGGCGATAAAGCACAGCTTCGGCGATGAAAGCGCTTCCGAACCGCCTACGGGTCAATTGCAGGTGCTTTCCCGGTGAGAAGTGGAACGTCGTTTGGTACTAAATCCAACGCCCAAGGAAAGAGAAGACGGTGGTCAGAATGGGCTTCATTGAGTGCTCGAAGATTCCTCGGAGGCTGCTTTACTTTCACAGGATTTCGCTTCAACGTAGGTCGACGGAATACAGTTTTGACGAAGATCATTCTGAACCACCTAGGGACCAACTGCGGGTGAATTTCCGGTGACGTGCACGTGCAACTAGTCGTCGCATGATACTAAAGCTAGCACCCTGACGAAAAATCGGGGGATGGCCAGAATATGTAAGCCTCACAGCTTCTGAGGAAAATTCGGTACCACCTAGCGGTCAGTTGCGGGTGAATTCCCGGTGAGAAGTGAAAGAGCAACTAATTATCGCTGAGATTGCTAGAGCCTTGGCGAATGGGAAGACAGTCATCGGAATGACCCTCATTGAGTGCTCGAAGTTTCCCCGCAAGCTGTCCTATGTCCTACCCACAGAGCTGTTAGCGCTAGTGTTAGAGGGGCGTGTTCAAAAACCCCTACTGGTCAACTGCAGGTGATCTTCCGGCGAAGTGGAAGGGCAACTATGTTGTCGCCCTGAACGAACTCCAACAATGGGTAATAGGATTTTCGCCCACGGGTGAACGACTTATCTCCTGTAGCTCCACGGGACCTTATAAAAAGCGATCTTAATCTCAGACATTACAAACGGTCAATTGGAAGAGCAACTATTAGTACACCCAAGAAACTGACCGGTAGTTGAACTATATTTCTCCCAAAATTCAACGAACTTGGCTTGGCGGGAGTTCGAAACGTATTTCTCAGCATGTTTTTATCCGCTCTAAATTCCCGTGCTCAAAGTGAGTAGTTCGAAGTAGTTCGAGTGCTGATGAAACTTCGTTCATCTACAGGTGAAATTCCAACCAAACTGAACTACAACTGTGGTTCCAGAAGAGCGCTGCGAGTGTCTGAGATTTGCTTTGCACGTACTGTCTGCAGTTTAGCGCGTTCTACGCAATTACACAAAATACGCGTTACCTTACGCATCATCTTAAATCGCCGAAGACATTGGCCGACAGACGGACGGAATTTCGCCCGAGAATTCCTATGATATTCCTATAGCGGGGGTTCCACACGCATTTTGGACTCATTCCAAACTCACCCCAAATTCACCGGTAGGTGAACGGAATTCCAACAACGATGGCTAGCTCCTCTCCTGACGAAACTCCGTTCACCTACCGGTGAAATTTCGCCGACGTACTAGAGTTGGTCCCTTTCAGTTGACGTAGCACAACCGAGCGTAACTTTGGAGAGGACAATTCTACGATGCCTGGCGGTCAACTGCGGTTGAATTTCCAGTGAAGTAGAAGGGCAACTACCAGTCGCATGAAATTTAGCAATAATTCATAGAATTTTCACCCACTGGTGACCGACTTATCCCCTGTAGTTCAACAGAATTTAACAAAAAGCGACCTCAGTTGCTTCGCGTGTAGCGTCAGCAATTTGACGTCTGCTACGCAATTACACTTATTGCGTGTTACCTTACGCCAAAATTTTAAATCATCTCTGACATTCGTAATGATAAGGTCAACTGGAGGGCAGCTGTTCATCGAAGAAATTGGACGTCAGACGGACGGAATTTCACCGGAAATTCAACGAATTCTTTCTATGGCGGGACTTTGAAACGGATTTTGAACCCATTTCAAGCTCACGCCCACATTCACCGGTAGTTGAACGAAATTCCATCAACGATCGTTATCTCCGCTCCTGATGAAGGAATTCCATTCACCTACCGGCGAATTTTCGCCGGTGAGCAGTAGCTGTCCTTTCCGCTGTGAGAGTCTGAAATCACTCGCGTTCACCTACAGGTGACCGCTAGGAGTTTCCAGTTTCCAGTTTCCTGTGCTCCATAGTCCGAACGGGTTTTGAAGGCATATAACTGGTTCGAACGGCTTATATCCCTCATCTAAAGGCCAGCTGACGTACCACTAGACCATATGGAAGCAAAAGAACTGGAGTATGGGTCAGTGTACGATTTCAGGACGTCATCGGAGCTTCAGAATGGGCCATTCCTCCTCTCCGATCAAAGAACTCGTCAGTTATCAGGCACTAAACCGCCAGCAGTTAATCCTCGAAGGAACGGCTTAGCTCTCAGTGCCTCCCTGGTGAGGAGCCTATGGAATGCGCTGGAAAATGAGCTCCATATGAGTCCCATCTCAACGGAAGCTCCACCAGCGAAGGCTTGTTCAGCACCTGATCACTGGCAGGTTACCAAGGCGATGAAGGACCATCATTCCACGATAATAGAAGCTGACGAAACTGAACTGGAAGGACGACGAAGGGTGTAGGTCCTGCCAGGCCATTTTAAGGTCGACAAATCAATGAGGAACAGGAGATTTAGACTTTTGCCTTGGCTACGAATTAAAAGTTCCAGCTGAAATCGCCGTAGATTTCCTCCTGATTGAGCTTCTGAAGCATGCTCCATCCTAGTTAGTTCTTCGTGAGAGACCTTCTGGTCTTCCAAGGAACTGATTGAGAGGCAAAATCGGCGTTGGTTTACGAATTCCAGCAACGAAAACAACACCATGGAGCCTAGAAATGGCCACAACAATCCAACTGTGAAGCCGTTGGCTGAGCCAAGAAGGAAGGGCCCTCATACAGGACAATGGAGCACGACTCCCAACTCCTAGCGGTGAACTGCGGGTGAATCCAGATACTCTCCGAAAGCGAGTGCATGGCGTATACTACGGTGACGGTTCCTTCACACCCTGCTACAAGATCGCTTCTTTCAACTAGCAACTCTCAAAAAGGGATCAGGAGCAAGGGTAAAGGAAGCCTTTACAGAGTGTGGCAGCGCTAGGGACCTCGCGCTCTCCTTGGAATGCGCCATGCAATCAACTTCTACATGAATTTGCACCGAAACCAGGTCTTCCTTTGACACTTGTCTGTCTGAATTCTGCTTTGGTTCCGGAATAGAACAAGGACTGCAGACACTATAGCTGGCCTTTTGAGATTTCTCCGAAGTTATCGCTGCAAATAACGTCCTGGGCCATCAATAAACGGGGCAAAAAAAAGAAAAAATGGTACCTCGTGGAAGAGGAATGCGTGGCGCATCAAAATGGGATTAAATGACGCCGTATTTTATCCCTTTTATCCTTTCAGAAATTCTTTCTTTCAAAAATTTCTAATCCCTAAGCAAGAAAAACTCCCGGTAGATGTCGCGAAAGTGGACAGCATTAAGAGGAGTAATGCGCCCGCCAATCAGGGTACATTGAACCATATATCGACTTGACGATGAACGAAGACATCACTTGTAATACACTGCAAGCATTCGTTGAGAGATGTGCCAGTGAGAGATGGCGCGTACGGTTGTTATCATGATTGGCTGGGATGTGCTTGGTCGATGATCTGATTGGTTGTGCGACTCTCAGTGCTGCTCACTTTCGCGACATGTACCAAAGCATCAACAGTAGTTAGAAGGCAGTAGTTTGAAGATGCAGAAAGCAGTAATTCCTTCGACACTACATGAAAGAAGCGAAATACCTCTGTTCAGGAGGGAACCGATCCCTTGGAAGAGATCCAAACGGCGCAAATCGACTCTTGCTTGGGATACGCCACGTATTCTGCTTTTACCGAATCTCATGGAGATCAATTTATCGGCTCCGGTAAGGAGGAATGCTTGGATGAACTGAGCCGGAGTCGATCCAAGAACCTTTTTCAATTCGGGATCCACACAAGGAAGCAGAAAAATAAAGGATAAAGGACGGTGTTACTCGATCCCTTTTTGGGATGCGCCACGCATTCAACTTCTGCGGGACAAAGCTTACTTCTAGGTTTGGTTGGCCTGAACCAGGAACCTGGTATCGGGTGCACGCGACAGCCGGCACCGCCCTAGACTGCGCCATACGCGCCCGTGCTTTCTTGGGGATGCGCCACGAAGTCAACTTCTCCAAGAATTCGCATAGAAACGTTGACATGCAACTCATGCATGCAGATCATCTTCGACCCGCTGATCTAGTGGCATTTCTACAGACGGAGCTATGGTTACAGAAGTGCCCTCTATCACCAACGAGGCAAAAAAATAGAAAAATCAATAATTAGAATCAATAATTAGAAGATAGTAGTTTGAGGTCACAGAATGCATCACCCCTGGACACTGCACTACAGAATAGGAATGCCCGTTCAGGAGGCAACCAGTTCCATTGGAAGAGCCTGAAGTGTAAAGGATAAAGAACCGCGTCAGGCGATCCCTGCTGGGATGCGCCACGAATTCTACTTCTTCGGCATGTCGTGGAGGGCAATCTACCGACTCCGGTGGGATAAAAGCTTGGTTGAGTCGGGGTGGACCCGATCGGAGAACCTCTTCGGACCCTGAGTCCACATAAGGAAGGTCCTTAGAAGTAGAGAATTTATTCCGTTCTCCGTAGAAGACTCCCGCCCCTCTCTGGGCAGCTCTGCTCGCTAGCTCTGGAAATGTGGAAGGAACTCGTTCCGATTCGGGACCATAAAAGCGCTCAATTGGGTATTTTACCCTCTTTGATGACTAGACGAAGTCTTCTAAAAACCATCGGGAAAATGGCATACTCGGCTGCTAGGAGAGGGATTTTTTGAGGGTTCGAATAATCGGGCAATATTTCATGCCGATTTTTCACGGCAGGGCTCTAGAGCTCGACGATTAGACGTCGTCACCGGCGCGACGGACACGGATGAAGGCAGATTTCTTCGCCGGCCGCTTTGGCGTCGAAAGCCACGCATTACTGAGATTGAATGGGAATCAATACGTGGGAAATGCAACACGCACACACACACACATGGCCACGCACGAAGCTTCAGAAGCGCCAAAGGCCCAGAACGAAACGTCAAGAAGAAGCTGCTCACCTGGTGCTCTCGCAGTGCTCGTCGCACGTCTTCCGCGCGGCGACGCACGGACAGTTGTCGGCGCTGCAGCGGCTCTGCGTGGCCGCACACTCGCAGCAGAAGCTGTTCACGCGGCTCAACTCGCTCGCCATCTCGAGCTTCGGACACCGGCAGCAGCTGCGGCTGCAGCAGCAGTTCACAGCTCAGGCGTTCAGGAGCTGGACCAGTAGGGGCTGAATCGATGACGATGGTGGTGGGACCCGGACGTCGTCGTCAAGTGGTCGAGGCGCGCGGTCCAGTCGCAGATGGTGGCCGGCTGGCAGGTGCGTGGTGTGGTGGCGGATCGACGACGACGATGGCGAGGAGGGCAGTGGGGGACAGACGCACGCACACACGGAGCAGTTGAAGCCGTCGAAGCTGCGGCAGCTCTCGAAGCGCCTTGGTCGATCGGGGCGGCCGGTGGGCGTGCCGCCAGTGTGGCACCGCGCCAGATGACCAGCGGTCAATGGGCCACCCGCCGCCTTCGGCTAATTGGCACGTCGCCAGTAGACCACAGACACCCAGACAGGGGGCGACACGGAACGGACACACGCATTACGCGGACCACCGGGGTGTCCGAGAGCGTCGCAAAGACGCCCGTAAGCGGCTTCGCGCGGAATTGATTTACGAGCGCAACGAGAACGTCGTCGACCTGTGGCTCGGCGCTTCTGATGGAGGAGCTTGGAACGAAGCCGGAAGGAAGGCTGTGCGCACTACGATCTGGACGAGTTGTCCTACGCGTGCGAGTTTTCCAGGTTTTCACTGTGTTCATGTTCAGAAATTACGACGACCTTACCTGCCAAGGGCTAAAGGATAGCTCTCTAGATATCTATCAGAACTACCGTACCCGCAGCGATTCTCATTAGAGCGCATAATCTAACATGGGACCTCTGACTTTTGGCGGTGGCTTCCACATCTGAAGGACAGTCCAAACAACCTCATTCGTGAGCGCAACTTGAACGTCGTCGACCTGTCACTCGGCGCTTCCGATCGAGGAGCTTGGAACGAAGCCAGACGGAAGGCTCTGCGCACCACCATCTGGACGAGTTGTCCGATGAGTGCGAGTTTTCCGAGCGTTGACAGTCCTCCTCATCTTCAGGAATTACGCCGAGCCTAGCTGCTAGGGGATAAAGGATGCTAGGATGCTTTAGTGATCTACCAGAACTACCGTAGCCGTAGCGATTCTCATTAGAGCGCGCTACCCAGTGGAGGAACTCGGAGCGGAGCTGGACGAAATGCATTGCGCACTGCGATCTGGACGAGTTGTCCTATTAGTGCGAGTTTCCCGGACTTTAACAGCCCTCCTCGTCTTCAATAATTACGCCGAGTTTAGCTGGTAGTGGATAAAGGGTAGCTCTTTAGTGATCTACCAGAAATACCGTAGCCGCAGCCAATTTTCATTAGAGCGCACAATCTGACACGGTAACTTTGACTTTTGGCAGCAGCTTCCACAACTGGAGGACAGTCTGCACATACTCATTCATGAGGGTACGTCGTCGACCTGTGGCTGGCCGCTTCTGATGTAGGAACTCGGAATGGAGCTGGACGGAATGCTCTGCGTTCTACGATCTGGACGAGTTGTCCGATCAGTGCGAGTTTTCCGGACTTTGACAGTCTTCCTTATCTTCAATAATTACGCGGCATCTAGCTGTTAGGAGCTAAAGAGTAGCTCTCCAGGTATCTACCAGAACTACCGTACCCGTAGCGATTCTCGTTAGAGCGCACAATCTCACATGGGACCTCTGACTTTCGACGGTGGCTTCCACAACTGGTTACAGTCCACACAAACTCATTCATGAGCGCAACTTGAACGTCGTAGACCTGTGACTTGGCGCTTCCGATCGAGGAGCTCGGAACGAAGTCCAAAGGAAGACTGTGCGCACTACGATCTGGACGAGTTATCCGATGAGGGCGAGTTTTCCAGGCTTTGACAGTCCTCCTCATCTTCAGGAATTGCGCCGTGACTAGCTGTTATGGGCTAAAGGTAGCTCTCTAGGTAGGTACCAGAACTACCGTACCCGTAGCGATTCTCATTAGAGCGCAAAATCTGACCCGGGACCTCTCACTTAAAGGACGGGCTAAAGGATAACTTTTTAGTTATCTACCAGAACTACCGTAGCCGTAGTGGTTCTCATTAGAGTGCGCTTCCTGGTGGAGGAACTCAGCCGGAAGGCTCTGCACACCACAATCTGGACGAGTTGTCCGATGAGTGCGAGTTTTCCGTGTTTTGACAGTCCTCCTCGTCGTCAGGAATTATGCCGAGCCTAGTTGATGAAGGCTAAAAGATAGCGCTTTGGTGATCTACCGGAACTAACGTAGCTGTAACGATTCTCATTAGAGCGCACAATCCGACACGAGACCTCTAACTTTTGACGGTAGCTTCCACATCTGAAGTACAGTCCAAACAAACTAATTCAGGAGCGCAACTTGAACGTCGTCGACCTGTCACTCGGCGCTTCCGATCGAGGAGCTTGGAACGAAGCCTGACGGAAGGCTCTGCGCACCACTATCTGGACGAGTTGTCCGATGAGTGCGAGTTTTCCGGGTTTCGGCAGTCATCCTCATCTTCAGGAATTACGCCGTGCCTAGCTGCTGAGGGCTGAAAGACAGCTCTTCAGTGATCTACTGAAACTAGCCGTAGCGATTCTCATTAGAGCGCGTTTACCGGTGGAGCAACCCCGAACGAAGCCGGAAGCAAGGCTGTACGCACTACGATCTAGACGATTTGTCCTACGCGTGCGTGTTTTCCAGGTTTTGACTGTGTTCATGTTCAGAAATTACGACGACCTTACCTGCCAAGGTCTAAATAGCTCTCTAGTTATCTACCAGAACTACCGTACCCGCAGCGATTCGCATTAGAGCGCATAATCTAACACGGGACCTCTGACTTTTGGCAGTGGGTCCCGCAACTGCAGGGCAGTCCACACAAACTCATTCATGAGCGCAACTTGAACGTCGTCGACCTGTGGCTTGGCGTTTCCGATGGAGGAAGTCGGAACGAAGCTGGACGGAAGACTGCGTACCACGATCTGGACGAGTTGTCCAACGAATGCGAGTTTTCCAGGCTTTGACAGCAGCCCTCCTCATCTTTAGGAATTACGCCGTGCCTAGCTGCTGAAGCTGAAAGACAGCTCCTTAGTGATCTACCGAAAGTACCGTAGCCCTAGCGATTCCCGTTAGAGCGCACAATCTAGCAATCCCTACCGCTCATATGCCAGAAGTTTTTTTTTCGTTTTCATAGCTCTTAGCTTCCTCAAAACTTTACTGGCAGCAGTGTTACATATAACCTTCTAAGTAGACATTTTTTCAGATTCCCTGCATAATAGCAAGCAAAGTCATGTGCCAGGATGCTTTCCGTCGAGCTGAATTGAAAAAGCGTTTCGGGCCCGGAAATCGCCGAGCTGCTAATTAACCCGATAGTGTCGCCGTGCATCGGGTGGCGAGTGGTGGAAGGTCGGTCCGTATTAGCACGTCATTCACCGCGTAGTGGTCGTAATTCACTTGCGCTGCTGCTGCACGGCGTTTTAATCGCTTGTGCTAGCGCGGACAGATGCCTGGGCGTTCGCCCAGAATTCCTGTGGCCGGATTCATCAAGCAATGGGTATAGGTAGAGATACCATAAGGGAATCATACCCACTACCAGCAATGAGTAGGGGCTACGAATCGTCCATGGAAGGAATCAACGGTGAATCAACGGTCAACGGCACAACTAGGCCTTTCGAGAAAACAGATGATCTCACTGGAGCGCCATTTTGTCAATGGGACGCGAATGAGTCGCGGGTATACGGATGCACCCGCAAGGATCGGCGGGTTTTCTCTACCCACTGATATACCCACGATTTGGCGGGTAAGGTTTACCATGAATCATGGGTATGTCCACATCGTAGGTATGTCTACCCCCTATACCCAGCATGCCCATGGGTATGTGCGTTGAAGAATCCAGGCCCTGATCTCACAGGAGCGCCATGTTGTCAATGGGGGGCGTAATCCTCGCGGGTGTGCGGATGTACTCACGTCGATAGTCGCGTATTCTTTACCCACTGATGTACCCATGAAGTGGCGGTAGGGTTTATCATGAATGCCTCATCGTGGGTACCTCTACCCCTGCTCTGATTTGCTTATGGTGAATCCGGTCCGTTTTCAGAAGTGAAGGATTTTTTTCAAACAAAGAAAAATCGCGATGTCATCGACGAATATACGGCGCAATCTGTTCATTTAGCACAAAAACGCTGACTTTCTGTATTCTGAAACGTTTTAATTTTTCTTTAAAAATTATAAAATTTATAAAATTTTAAACATTGTTCCCATTAGGGAAGGTGAATTTTGATGAAAATTCAAGGAAAGTCATGGTAAATTTTCTTAGAGAATATTTTTTCTAGTCATCTCCAAAAGTTTCTGGTTTGATTATGTGTTTTCAAATGAGTATTTTCTACAATGGTTTTTGTTGTGCAGTTGACAACTGTGTAATTCCCCGCAAACAGAATTTCTGCTATCAATCAAAGAAAAATCACGACGTTGTCGTGGAGTGTATGGCGCAATCTGTTCATCTAGCACTTAAAAACGTCGACTTTGTAAACTTTGAAGCATGTCTTAAACCACAGCTTTCCTTAAAATGATAAAATAATAAAGGTTTGGAACATGTCGCTAATATGGACAGCGTTGGGAGGTGGGAGCGCACCAGCCAGTCAGATTACATTCCGTTGGCGTGCCGTTTACAAAAGCCTTATACGGTCAGTCTTCTAACTGGTTGGACATGAGTTCGGCCAGTGCTCTGCTTGGTTATAATTGGTTGACGCGCCATCACCTCCCAATGGTGCCCATTTTCGCGACATGAACCAAAATTTCAAACAGTATGTTTACCTATTGGGGCGAGTGAATTTTAGAAAATATCATGGAAAACTATGCTAATTTTTCTGGAGAAGAATTATTCTAATCTTTTCGGACAGTCTCTAGTTTAATTTAGAAAGCGCTCATTTCGATTTGAAAGATGTTTAGTTTGATTTAAAAGCGTCAAGTTACCTTAGAAGAATATCTAATTCGATTTGAATTGTGTCAAATTCGACGAGAAAATGGTATAAATAAATAAATATTATCGAGTCTTCCTTTCTCTCAGTGGTTTTCTCTTGTACTCCTTCTTTTTTCCTTCAATTTTCTCCCTTGTTTTCTTCTCTTCTTCTTTTTTTTCCTTTTCGTTTATTTTGAACCTCAACTTATGAATCGACACTTTACCTCAGGGACCGTTTAGACTACGCGCGACGCGCGACGCGTGGTAATGATAAGCGCCCATATCGATTAATTACGTCGAGCGATCGATATGGGAGTTTATCATTACATCGCATCGCGCGTCGCTTGCACACTAAACGCTCCCTTAGAGGATGAACGTTTTAAGCCGAAGGGTTTATTTTTGCGCTAAAAGAGCGTGAACTCGGCGCCATTCACCCATATTGTTATGCGCCACGCATTCTACTTTAGAGTCATATTGTGTGGACGGCTAGAGCTCTTCGCTCGGACTATGAGGAATAGTCGACAAGTCCTGGGTTTCATTTTACCCTGGGGTATAGAATATTTGGTAATCTCTGGTAGCTAGTAATAGTTAGAGGCTATTGCACTACAGACACTCCTTGCCTTCCAACTCTCTTAGCTGTTTGGGCCTGTTCATACTTCGACAGGAGCGATGGTTTAGGCGGGAACCACAGCGCGAAGGATACGTATCGATCAGTGCCAAGCCGTTGCCTGGAAAAATCGATAGGTATCCTGTTGCTGCCGTCGCTCCCGCAGCGGAGTATGAACAGGCACTTCGATTCCAATTATTTAGAAGAATGTGGGATTTTGATATGATGAGATATGCGTCAACGATCTACGACTAGTTCTGAATAATGCTCAATAAATCATTATGGATCGATAGCTATTGATTTCGGCGCCATGGAGTTCGTGCTAGATGGTGATAAGCGTCCGAAACCACATCATGGTTAATGGATCTCGTCATTCCTCTAAAGAACCCTGCAAATGTGGAGAATGTATGGAAGGGCATCTGAAGGGCAGTCGCTATTTTCAAGTGCAGCTGAATTCAATGTAAATGGTAACGTCTCCGAAAAAATCCTAATAATCAGCAGAGGGCACGAAATGGCGTGTCGCCCCCACAGTCGCCGTCAGCTCCAGACACCCACGTTGCTGCTCCTAACATTGTCTGATGACGTTTCAAAAATTCAAAATCTGCTTTCAAGAAAACATTCTTTGTAGTGAGAATAGAGAGATGTACGTATAGCGCAGTCGATGACGACGTCACTTGTCGATAAGATTCCGAATCGACCCACGGTTCGCATCCGAGCAAGGTCAACCGAGACTTCCATCCTTCGTAGATCGGTGTTCCTTTCGCTGACCGAAGCTATTCAAGAAGTCCAAAGACGTGCGTGCACGCATTCATATCGAACCTCGTCTGGATCCGAGCCAAGCAAAACCGGGGGCGCTTCACCTCAGGAAACGTTTCCGAGAAGCTTCTTTCGTGGCGCGGCACTAATACGATAACGACAAGACGCGTGTCCTGTGGAAAATTGGAGAATTGCGTTACGCTTCAGAAGAAGCTGTTCCCCGTGCACTTTCGTGCTCTCAACCTGCTGTTCGAGGACGAACTCCGTTCCCATTGATTTTAGGTGGAGGCAATTGTCCGTGCAGACTTTTTCGCTGAACCAGGACTTCCTGCCGGGTTTCTTTTTTGTCTACGTGCTCGTGTCAGATGGCGAAGAGACGACGAGTCGAGCACCACACGCCACGCATGTCCTTCACTGTACACTCTAAGGGGACTTCTGGTCGTTATTCAGGAAGATTTAGAAGACGTCTTGATGTCTATGCAGGATAACGGCGCCAGGGTGTGGCAAAGTTCTGCTATCACCGATAGATGACCGGAATTTCGCCTGCTGGTGACGGGCTTTCCTCCAGCAGTTCAACGAAACGATTCTCCGAGACGTCTGCGCTCTCCTGTTTAGAGATTCCCCACATAAAAATGACGAGGGCGCGGGCGCGAGGCGGAATTTATACTTCGGTCGCCGGGCGACTCTGCGTTACGAAGGCGACCATTATCGATCGCCTGTGCTGTCTAATCGATACTGGTATAACGCTGCGCCACGCGGCGACGTAAGTATAGATCCGACGTAATGTAAAATCATAAGCACGACCTGTTACGATGGCCAATGGCCGCCATCTTAAATAACCGTCATCACAACGTCACCTGCAATTCACCTCAGGCAGTCAAGACATCTCCACATAACCTGGCTTCTTTATACTACATGTTAATCGGTTGGAAACTAAATAATTCTTTCCATTTTTTATATTTGTTGTACATGTCGCGAACGTGGGCAGCACTGGGAGGCGAAAGCGCACCAGTCAATCTTATCCAATCAGTGCGCTGAGCAAACAAGGGCAGGCCAATCAGGGTACCTGCAGCATACGTCTTCTCTGATTGGCACGCCAGTCGATGCGGTCTGGCGCACTTCCGCCTCCCAATGCTGCCCGCATTCCCGACTAGTACCCACCCATTTTGTTCTGAATTTCGCTCAAAGTGTTTTGCAAAATGCCATATATTATAGCACTATTCGAGAGGGAATTACTTGCTCTATCAGAGAGTATGTTTCGCTTTTTTCCTTTTTTTGACTTTTATCAATTTTTGGGCCATTAAAGTGGGAAGTGAAAAAATGACCTTCGCTGACAGCTCCTTCTCTCCGCTTACTTTTAAGTTTTTTTTTTGTACAATGTTATAATTTTCGTTGATTTTTAGGGCACGAAAGTGGAGTGTCCTGAAGACAAAAGTTATTTTTACCAACAGCTCCTAATTTTTGGTTAACTTTTTTTGGACAGTGTTATATGTCGGAAGAGAATGCTTTGCTCTATCAAAAATTGAGCTTCGTTTATTTGTTCAGGTTGATTTTGTCAATTTTTTTGTCAATGTTGAAAGAGAGCTAGCTGTTGGTAAAGGGCATTTTTCTTTTTTAGTGTTTTACTAAAAATGGATAAAATACATTATGAAAAAGTTAATGCAGCACGCATTTTGATTGAGCAACAAATAAAAATTGGTAAAATAAAAATTATGGCTATAATTTTCATAGAAAAATAAAATTCAATAAATTAAAATGTAATTTATTAGGTTGGTGCATAAGTTCTCGGACATTTGATCGCTCCGTGGTTCTCGAAGTTTGCAGTTGGTGAATTCTCCGTTGAAGATAATGAATGAGAAGGGCGCCCGATGACACTGGATTTGGATGGCCTCCGAAGTAGAGTGGAAGCGGACCCATACCAAACCACTCGCGAACTATCAAGCGCTCTTGGTGTTGGTCACTCAACAGCTGTTCGAGGATTGAAGTCGATTGGCAAGGTGCAAAAATTGGGTCGCTGGGTACCTCACGACTGGACACAACATGACATGGATCGCAGAGCCGACGTCGCTCTGTCTCTCCTTATCCTCAGACGTACCCACGGATGGCTGGACAACCTTGTCACCGGGGATGAGAAGTGCATACTCCACTCTAATTATCACCGGCGTGCACAGCGGGTTGACGCTGCTGGAGAGGCAGAGGACGTTCCGAAACCCGACCTTCACGTGAAAAAGGTGATGCTATGCATCTGGTGGAGCGTTCTTGGCGTAGAATACTGGGAACTGCTGGACGAAGGGATAGCAGTGACGGCAGAGGCTTGCGTCAACCAACTGAGGAAGTTGAGGGCCCACCTTCAAACCACACGAGGAGAGCAAGTGAAGGTGTGTTTTCAACACGACAACGCTAGACCGCATATTGCTAGAGCGGCGCCGGCTGAGTTGGCGGACTACGGATAGACCGTTCCTCCACATCCACCTTACTCACCAGATCTCGCTCCTTCTGATTGTTATTTGTTTTCAAGCCTTCAACGCTATTTGACGGCCAGCAATCTAGGAACCGAGAGGATGCCAAGGAGGCACTGCTCGCATTTTTCGAATCACAACCGGCCACGTTTTGGAGAAAAGGCATCCATGACTTACCAGCACGTTGGCGAAAGACAATTGATGTAAAGGGTGGTGACTTCAAATGATTTGATATTGCTGTTCGTATGTTGTGATAATAAATATTTCATGCCACAAATGTCCGAGAACTTATGCACCAACCTAATATGTCTTCTGGACACCACACTTTACCTGAAGATTAACGAATATCAAAAGGGACGAAAAAACAGTACACGTTCTTGTTAAAAATCGTTTTCTTTTGAATGGTATATGACATTACGTAAAAAAAACTTCAGCGGAATTTAGAATAGAATGTTTAAGCATTTTGGGGTACATGTCGCGAATGTAGGCAGCATTATCAGGTGGGAGCGCGTCAGCCAACCGCATCCAATCAGAGCGTCGACCAAGCAAGTGCCGTAGCTATTTAGTGTCTAAACTAACATTTAGCGGCTAAGTCTTATTCCAAGTCGAGAAGCCAAATGGGGTCTCTCCTAGTGGGGAGGAGGCACTTCATCAGATCTCGTTGACAACGACGATAAAATTATTGAAAATTAACTATTTTGCAAAGAAGATACCCTAAGCCAGCCTGCTAGAGGAGTTTCTTAGTCGTAGAGGCCATTCTATTGGTGCTTGTTTCGCTCCCTAGCAGTACCTCCCTCCCCCCCCCCCCACCGATTAGGATAGATCCTCCAAATGCCTTCAAATGCGTGACGGAGGACGAAGTCGGGACACCAGCTACCCGATGGGGTAGTGACCTGTCGCCATTATGCTAATTAGCTTCGACGTCATGTAGATTAGGCGCGGCACTAAAAATGGTGTTCTATGACGTCCGAGACGTACTCCATCCGGCTAATTATCTTCCGTCGGTCGGGGTACTAACAAGCGCTTCCCTTGAAGGCGCTCATATTGCAGACATCTTGCTCGGCAGTTGGACGAATTCTTCTGACCGAAAGGTGCGTCTTCTTACAAGGAAAGGATCTGAAGCGTATGTCTGAACGGGGGGAGCGAGTCATATAAGGAGAATCCCCACCCCTCAATTAGTATGAAAATGTGTTTATTTTTTGCCAAGTCGCTAAACCCAAGGAATAGGAGGTCACAATGGGATACGGCGCAGCACGCGTTAGGGGGTCTTGTATACCCGCGATGCGTCTGCAGCCGATGGCTCGGAGCGCAGGTGGGTAGAGGATTGACTCATGCGAGAAAGGTCAGGGGTTTGGTTCCTCTGCGCTGCTGCGTTTTTGCATTTCAACTGATTGGCTGAGATTTGGGGATTCTGACGTCTACACCATTTTCAGACATTTTCTGAGCATTTTCCAGCGGTACGCTGTGGTATTCAACATGGTGATAAATGTTCAGCACCACTGATACACAGGTACAAAGTGCCTGTGTAGTAGTGAATCGCGGTGTCTTCCTCCATGGTTATGAGCACGCAACCGAAATCCAATTGAAGACGTACCCTTCCCTCCGAAACAAGAGTTCCATCCGAAAACGTTATCATATGCCCACTGCTTGCTTGCCTCTCCACGTCCATCAGTTCATCTTGCGGATCCCAGTCTTCCTCTTCTTCTTCCACCACTTCCAGCTGTTCGTCTTCGTCAACTTCACGTTGACGTGCTTCGAAGTCCTTAGGTATGCTGGCCATCCGTTCGGCCAGCTCGATTTCTTCCCTCGAAGGTTCCTTGTCTAAAGGTGGGCCACACTTCAGCGTGAGCAGGTGGATCACCACAATGTCGGCGGACATTGTTGGTGTTAGGTTCTAGAAAACCTTCAGCAGACCTCTGATTTCCAGGTGACATACAGACATGACGGAAAGAGTGCATCGATGCCGTTTAGCGTAATTTGCGGGATCCGCACACCTCGTTTCTCATTTGAACCATCTCCGACGTCACAACGTGGTCTCCTTTGAAAATCCGAGCAGGATGGCTTTTCCCGAGTGCTTTGGTCCATGTATAGAACAGACTATGCGGAGCCTGTAGCCTTTATACGCTACCCGTAAGGTGCCCTGTGGTGCTTCATGCACTTTGTACTGTGTACCACTGGTGTTGAACATTCATACATCACCATGTTGAATACCACAACGTGCAGCTTGAAAAATGCGCAGAAAACGTCAGAAAATGGTGTAGACGTCAGAATGCTCCAAATCTCTACCAATCTGTTGAAATGCAAAAGCGCAGCAACACAGAGGAGCCAAACCCCTGGCCTCCCTCGCATGAGTCAACCCTCTACCCACCTGCGCTCTGAACCACTGGCTGCCATCGAAGCATCGCGGGCGTACAAGACCCCCAAACGCGTGCTGCGCCGTATCACATTGTGACCCTCTACTCCTTGGGTCTAACGACTTGGCAAAGAATAAACACATCCTCGAACCAATTGAGGGGTGAGGATCCTCCCTATATGACTCGCTCCCCCCGTTCAGACATACGGTTCAGACCCTTCCCTTGTTAGGCATCTGTTATACTCCCGCGGGAGCATCCGCGGAACGTCCGCGGACCAATGGTGCACGGCGGAGGCGGGCGTGGCGAGGCGCGGCGATTGGCCAGGTGAGGAGTCTCGGCGCGATTCCCGACCTTCCGCAGATGCTCCCGCGGGAGTATAACTCAGGCCTTAGTGATGGCCTCTCGAGGTGCACAACAGTCAACCCGAAGATGTGAGGAACTCATCGTCAATGGAGCGCACCCCCCCCCCCCTCCTAACCCATATTGCGTCCCACAATAGATCGATTACAGACACGATACAGTTAACCGTCACGAACAATCAGATCGGATGACCCTAATGTGGTAATGTGAATGCGTGGTAAACGATAAAAGATAAAGGACGGGGTTAATCAGTCCCTTTGTAGAGTGCGCCACGCTCTCTGATTCTATGGAATAATGTTGCGAAGGCAATTTGGATGCGCATTATGTAGTAATAGAATAAAAGGTAAAGGATAAAGGACGGCGTTGCTCAATCCCTCTTGGGATGCGCCACGCATTCTGATTTTGTGAGATGTCGTGGAGGCGATTTGAAAGCGTGGCCAGCCTATTTTGTAGTGTTTGATATAAGTATGTAATTGTCGCGCTTCTAGCCTGAAATAAAGGAGCATAAATAGCGTTGTGGATTCACTTCAATGACACGCGGATAGGCCATGCATTCGACTTTCATATGATATCCTAGACGTGCTTTGAAACATAAAATTTATTAAATAAATGGATGCCCGAATCGCAACTAGCACTCTTCATAACCACATACTGGAAGTATTAGGTTGGTGCATAAGTTCTCGGACATTTGGGGCATGAAATATTTATTGTCACAACATACGAACAACAATATCAAATCATTTGAAGTAACCACCCTTTACATCAATTGTCTTTCGCCAACGTGCTGGTAAGTCATGGATGCCTTTTCCCCAAAACGTGGCCGGTTGTGATTCGAAAAATGTGAGCAGTGCCTCCTTGACATCCTCTCGGTTCCTAAATTGCTGGCCGTCCAAATAGCGTCGAAGGCTTGAAAACAAACGATAATCAGAAGGAGCGAGATCTGGTGAGTAAGGTGGATGTGGAAGAGCGGTCCATCCGTAGTCCGCCAACTCAGCCGCCGTCGCTCTAGCAGTATGCGGTCTAGCGTTGTCGTGTTGAAAATACACCTTCACTTGCTCTCCTCGTGTGTTTTGAAGGTGGGCCCTCAACTTCCTCAGTTGGTTGACGTAAACCTCTGCCGTCACTGTTATCCCTTCGTCCAGCAGCTCCCAGTATTCTACGCCAAGAACGCCCCACCAAATACAGAGCATCACCTTTTTCACGTGAAGGTCGGGTTTCGGAAGGTTCTCTGCCTCTCCAGTTGCGTCACCCACTGTGCACGCCGGTGGTGATGAGAGTAGAGTATCCACTTCTCATCCCCGGTGACATGGTTGTCCAGCCATCCGTGGGTACTTCTGAGGGCAAGGAGAGACAGAGCGACATCGGCTCTGCGACCATGTCATGTTGTGTCGAGTCGTGAGGTACCCAGCGACCCAATTTTTGCCCCTTGCCAATCGACTTCAATCCTCGAACGACTGTTGAGTGACTAACACCAAGAGTGCTTGATAGTTCGCGAGTGGTTTGGGATGGGTCCGCTTCCACTTTACTTCGGAGGCCATTCAAATCCAGTGTCGTCGGGCGCCCTTCTCGTTCATTATCTTCAACGGAGAACTCACCAACTGCAAACTTCGAGAACCACTGGTATACAGTACTTCGAGCAGGAGCACTCTCGTTGTAAACGTCCTTCAGGCGACGATACGATTCGTTGGCACTGAGGCCAGATTGATGCAGAAATAGCATGACGTACCAAATATATGTCTCAGTTGGGATGAATCATGGACATCATTCAAGGATACGGCTCGATCAGGCACCCTGTACAATTGCGCGCTGTAATCGTGAGAACGCAAATGTTCCTCCAGGTTGCACTCTAATATTTGGTCTAATTCTACGTAAATTCGGTGCATTGCGCGGAAAGGCACGGCAGGGGTGCGGGAGCACGCCGTTGCTTTAACCGTTATCGTGGTAGCCAATTATGTGCACTTGCTGTGCGGCTGAGCCGACAGCTGATTGGCTGCCACGGTTACGGTAGGATCGTCGACATGTTCCCGTGCCACCGCGGTGCGTTTTCGCGACATGTCCGAGTTTATGGTCAACTTTAAAGCGCAGGCGGGCAGATGGAAGGATGGACAATCCGGTGTTTTAGTCTTCACCGACAAAATCTGCAACCATTTCGTCGATACCGGAGAGACGAAAGGCCTGGTTGGCCTGGGCAAGAAACCCGAACTAAGAATTCGATGTGGAAGCAGGCACCTCCTCCGACTGCGCCACTACGTTTCTAGAAAACATATAAAATAACTTCATATAATAGCTTTTAGATGGTTGTGTTTGTCGTGAAGATGAACCGCAAAGGCGCGAGAACCGGGCCGCTGCTGCTACCGTAATCGCGGCAACCAGTCATATGGCTTGCCTGTACTGCTGAGCCGGTCTCTGATTGGTTGCCGCGGCTACGGTAGGATCAACGGCGCACTCCCGCACTCGCGCGGTGCGCATTCGGAAAATGTGCCACAAATTGTGCTTCATTGTGTTCTAATATAATTTGTGCTCCCTCGCTAGTAATGCTATTACTTGCCGGTATTGATACCGGACCCTAAATCAGTGCAGCAATCGGAAAAATTACGCCAGAAGATGCCTACCGTTCGACTCGGTCCATATAAGAGCCTTAGTATCCTTTTTTCAACGTCGTAAGTAGAACGGCTTTGGCTATAAGATAATAATATGATGGGACCTAACCCCAAAACATCAATAATTTTAAATTTTGATTGGTTTAATTACCCAAGTTTGAGATGATAAATCAATGGTTTTCTTAATTGGTTTAATTACCCAAGTTTGAGATGATAAATCAATGGTTTTCTTAATTGGTTTAATTACCCAAGTTTGAGATGATAAATCGCGCGTATTCGTTGGTGTGTGCGTGCATCGGTCAAAATTCCGCTGAACAACTAAATGGTTGCTTCAATAATGTGTTGACTTCCTCTTGCGGAAACTGGATGGAGTGAAGGGTCTGCTTCGAGTGATTGTTTACAGAATCATGGAGAGCGTTTTATGCATGGTTAGCGAGTGAAGAATGGCTTGTTTTTGCCGCATGGAATAACTGACGACCCCGAGGCAACAGCGATGCAACGAACGAGCAGCAAAAATCTCTTCACAGGGGTGTGACTCAGGCTCTAGAGCTAGCCAGCCTAATTACACCCTCAATTATATGCCATTTTCACGTGGAATTGAACACTTTGCAAACCGAATTAGACGTTCTTTCAAGCATAAACCGAAAACTTTTGAAACCAAAATAAACGCCTTCAAAATCAAAATGGCTTCTGAGCAGGTTAAACTAAAGACTCAAGATGGCTGGAATATTTTTTTTTGCTCAAGGAAGGTTGCAGTATAATTTTTTTTGAAGTCTACCCTCAGCAATAAGTGTAATAATGTCATAAAATTTTTATTTTCAGAGGAACAATAATAAATTACGATTTGTTTCTAAGCATAGCAAGGAACCAAAGAGATGGCGCATCAAAAGATCACACCGCGTCATTCACTTGAAAGTTTGCCGAAACTTTTATTTGATTGCTAGGGTACATGCCACTTACATGAACCGTTAAAGTAAGAAAAGTGGGTTCTTTACAGTTGTTTTTGTTGAGTCGTTAAAAGGAGTGAAACTTCATGCAAACAGAAATTCTGCGATCAATTGAATAAAAATCGCAACGTCTTGGAAGAGAGCATGGCGCAATCTCTTCCTTTAGCGGTAAAAAATGGCCGCTTTTCTGTTCTTTAAAACCAGCCTTAAGCCACTATTTTCCTCAAAATTTTTTTTATAAAATTTCAAACAATGTGTTCAGTTATTGGATAAAGGATGAAGGATAAAGGACGGCGTTACTCAGCCCCTTTTGGAATGCGCCACGCATTCCACTTCTAGGAATTGTCGTGAAGGTGATTTGAATGTGCATTTGGCCCATGCAATGACTTACGATGGCCAGTTGATGTCCAAGTCAGCGCTCTATCCTTCCTTGACATCTCTGGCACCACCAATTCACCGACCCCGGTGGGATGGAAGGCTTGGCTGGCCTGGGCGGGAAATCCGAACCAGGAACCTGGTATCGGGTTCACGCGACAGCCGGCGCCTCCTCCGACTGCGCTACACGCGCCCACCTAGAAAATACCGGAAGTAAATAAAATGCGCGGCCCGTAACTGCCGATTTTTTCGTAAATTTCTCTGTGAATATATCGTTTTCACGTCAAACTGGACACTCTTCAAATCTACTTTGGGCACTTTTGAGATCAAAGTGGACACTTTTTTAACCCAATTGGACTCTTCTAAGCAGAATTGACGCTTATGAACATCTTCCAAATCAAAAGAAGCGTCTTTCAGATTATATTAGACTCTCCAGCACGGTAACGCATGTAGCGCAGTCGGAGGAGGCGCCGGCTGTCGCGTGAACCCGATACCAGGTTCCTGGTTCGGATTTCCCGCCCAGGCCAACCAAGCCTTCCATCCCTCCGGGGTCGGTGAATTGGTACCAGACTTGTCTGGGAAGGATAGAGCGCTGACTTGTTCAACGGCTGGCCACCGCAAGTCATTGTGTGGCCATATACGCATTCAAATCGCCTCCACGACATCCCGTAGAAGTAGAATGCGTGGCGCATCCCAAATAGGATTGAGTAACGCCGTCCTTTATCCTTTATTTTCTAAGTATTTGGAAAGAAAGATCAATCTCGAAAATGGTGGTTCTGGGTTGGGTTGCCAATTGCCACGTCAGGGCTTCGGACAATCCGGGGCACGTCTACTGCTACCGTTTCGTCCTAAAATAAGTGAATACCGTACCTGGCCTGCCTGGATGCGAAACCGAACCCGCAATCGATTTCACACGAACCGGTTCTCACAGACAGTTTGGAGGCTTGGCTCCGGGTAGCCGACTGTGTCATATACTTCCATTACATTCAGATCACCGAGGACTCGTCTACTGGGCCAATTTGGCACATGACATGGACTAAGAAAGACAGCTCGTTCAAGTAGACCACCAGAAAACTGTAGGACAGGAAACACAGGTGACTGGCAATGTTTATTAACCGCAACGTTCGTAAATGTGTTATATATTTTAGATATGTATGTACAATCTAAACACTGGGCACGACGGCAAGATGCAGTAGACCCTCGTTGATGGATCTTCGGAAGGCCGACTGCGGAAGAGAGGTCCGTAGAATTTCGTCGTTTCGTATAACGTCGAGAACAGCGTCTGAAAATGCTGGAGAATACTGCCATACTCTGAGCGTACCAGGATACGCCGTGCATCCAGTTTTTATGTGAGTATCGTAGGTTGAGAAGCAGAACACCGTCATCGAAATAACAGCTTTCATAGGGTAATTTGGTTTATGTCGCGAATATGGGCAGCATTGGGAGGTGGTGGCGCGCCATCCAATATCCGAACAGACGCCAGCCAATCGGTGTAGCGGCCGTACAAACCCTTCCAAAATGGCACGTCAATTTGATGCGATCTGATTCGCTGGTGCACTCCCTCCTCCCAAT
The DNA here is from genome assembly GCA_947396885.1 of Heligmosomoides polygyrus polygyrus. NCBI lineage: Eukaryota > Metazoa > Nematoda > Chromadorea > Rhabditida > Heligmosomidae > Heligmosomoides > Heligmosomoides polygyrus. Next base: position 96,658,749 of record OX377204.1, on the reverse strand, counting down.
GCTGCCCATCTTCGTGACATGTAGCTTCCAGGTTGAGTTTTCCCCTAATTTTCTGGATTTTTTTTTTGTAGTCCATAAATAGTAGACTCTCTATTGTCTTCTTCACTCAACCGTCTGATCAGATAATTGTTTGACTATTTGGGCAGCCCCAATCGCTTTCCGTTGTCAGTGTCTACTAGGGCAATATAGAAAACCGTGAGAAATTCTATGGAGTATTCTGAATTCGTAGCTCATACGTTACGAGTTAGGAACTCCGTTCCCATTTCAAGGATCAGCAATGCACTTATAGAAGTAACTGAAGAAGAGATACCACACCGGGAAGCTCCTTAACTTCATGGCATCTGCAGAAGGTCAAAATTACCTATAGAATCAAGTCAAACTCAGCTCGAACTACCCACCGTTCAGTCCGCAGTACTGTAAGGCGACATCGCATCGCTTCGCATCGTTGTATAGCTGGAAGAATCTTAGATGAGCTTCTTTTTCCAGAAATTTCTTTGGCTCTCTACGCGATGAAAGCCCACAGAAGTGGTAAGGTTCACTGTTGTGCTCGAACAAGTAAAGGATAAAATAAAAGAATAAAGGAGGGCGTTACTCAGTCCCTCTTGGGATGCGCCACGCATTCTGCTTCCACGGGATGTCACGGAGGGGATTTGAATGCGTATTTGGCCATACAATGACTTGCGGTGGCCACCCGATGAACAAGTCAGCGCTTTCTCCTTCCCAGACAAGTCTGGTACCAATTCACCGACCCCGGAGGGATGGAAGGCTTGGTTGGCCTGGGCGGGAAATCCGAACCAGGAACCTGGTAACGAGTGCACGCAACAGTCGGCGCCTCCTCCGACTGCGCTACACGCGCCCATGCTCGAACGAGTATAATAATTATTATTCGAACGAGTATAATAATAATTATTTTTACGAATATTTATTCGAGTAGTCGAATAGTCGATATTACTAGATTTTCGAATATTCGTTCGAATTCGAGCATCGAAACGGAGCCATATTCGAAAATCGAGTAATTCAGCTTTATTCAAAAATAGAATAGACTTCAAATCTACGAGCACAGAACCTGAATCGAACAAATCGTTCGACTATTCGAATATTCGAATAAATGGAAAATCGGACTTATTCGATTTTCGATAATTCGAAAAGATTGATGAGCGAATTTATTCGTTCATGCATTCTTTTGATGAATTTTTTAAAGCAAAGATATAGTAACGATGAAGGGTAAAGGACGGCGTTAACGAATTCCTTTCGGATGCGCTACGCGTTCTACTTCTACTCGATGTCGTGGAAGTTGAATTTGAATGCGTGTCAGACCAGTACAAGGACTTGCGTTGCCCAGTCGATGAACAGGACATGGTCAAAGAAGTCTATTAGCAGTTCGACGACCTCAACGAGGGATGGGAGGCTTCGTTGGCCTGGGCGGGAAACCCGAACCAGGAATCTGGTAGGGAGTGCACGGTGACCGCCGACGCTTTCACCGAATGCGCTACGTAGGTGCCAGTCAACCCTCCATGTATACGCTTCTGGACCTGACTTTCTCATTCTCTCTTCTGCTCGGATTCTGGAGACCAGTAGCCATGAGATTCTATCAGGGACGCTTAGGGACTTCCGTAAGACGATCCTTCTTCACGACGACGTTCTGTCATTTCTCTAGAACTTTCCCAGTGCAATTTAAAGGATCTTCATTCTACGTGGTTTGAGCTCATGAATGCTTACAGAGCGGTAATGGCAAAGCGAAATCCGAAGCGATCGGCCATCAGCAGCCTGCATCTTTCTGGTTGCCTACGTTCTCAATGTTCTTCGACGAACGCTGTATGGTGCCATAAAACGACACAGGGAGCTTGGAACTTTATCAGACAGGACTGGACGAGGTAGAAAATTGACTGCTGCCACTCCGGAAACGAAAAAAAAGGTTCGCGAGTGGATTCATCATAATCCTCGTTTGTTCGATGCGAAAAATTGTTCAAGAATTCTGTATTTCTGCAAGCAGTGTTAGAACCGTCGTTAGGAAGAAGCTTAAGATGTACCCATACCGTATTCAATGTGCTCACATGCTAACTGAGAGAATGAAAGCTCAGCGACTACGGAAATGCAAAAACTTTCTGAAGCGGTTCGCGAATGGCACGCACTGCGCGATCGTTTCTTCTGATGATGAGAAAGTCTTCGCCCTGGAACCCACGGCGAATCGTCAAGACGATCGCATCCTCTCACAGAATGTTGGAGCTGCTATCCGCGACGGGAAACTGGTCGGTAGAACGGTACATGGTTTGGGGTGCGATTACTTCAAACCGCAAGTCCCAATTAGTTTTTGTCGAATCCGACGTCAAGATTAACACGAACGAGTTCCAAAAAACGACTTTGGGGGACGTATTGAAGCCCTGGGCCGATGCACGCTTCGGTAATGACAGATGGTGTTCCCAGCAGGACTCGACACAAGGCGAGGACGACACAACAGTGGTGCAAACGTGAGCTCCCGGTTTTTATTGCGCACGAAGACTGGCCTTCGAATTCACCGAATTTGAATCCTCTCGATTTCCCGGTCTAGCCAGTTATTGAGAGCAAAGTCTGCTCTACTCGAAACGCAAGCTTGGCTTCTTTGAAAGCTTCCTTGACTGAAGGATGGAACGAGATGAGCGAAGACGCCACGTGTGATGCGTTCGTTACTCGTCTGAGGACTTGTGTAAGAAAGGTGGCCACTTCGAATGACTTTGATATGTTTTTATTACTAAAGGAATATAGAAGTTATGTGTTAGGTTTCGTTGTCAAATCCGCATTTGTGTTGAAGTTACACGGTGATATCTTTGTGCGGGTAATTTTTGCGCACCTTGTAAACCTATGCAGCGTCAGTCTAGCTTGTGCCTGCTACCTAGTCCAGTTCACCCACCCCTTCCCAAAATGTCTTCTTTTCTCTCTAACCATCCTGCTGAGACACACCCTTAGGGTTTCTGCACGTAATCGAATAGCACATCTCCCTGCGTGAGCAGGAAAGCAATTAAGCGGGTTGAGGCGTTAATTGAATGGCTTTAGAGAGAAGGAAATTGCAGTCTTCAGCGAGAAGGAACCAGAGAACAGGAGCTGATGTCGCCGGTGCTGGGTCTTTTTCGGCTTGTTTTGCGAATGTTTCTGACCTACGCCCTGGTGTTTTTTGTCAGAATAGTAAGTGATAAGCACGGAAAACAGAATTTAGGATAGATGTGTTCCACACCAACAGAGTTAGTTGGTCAGCTTCCTACGATAACCTGCAGAAGTAGAAAGCGTGGCGGGATGCGGGATGCGCCACGCATTCTACTTCTACCTGATATCGCGGAGGCAGAGTGAATGCGTGTTCGGTCATGATGACCTGCGGTGGCCAACGGGTGGACTAGTCAACGCTCTGTCGTCTAGAGGCAAGTGTGGGGATACCAATTCATCGACATTCTACGGTTGGGAGGTTTGAATGGCCTGGGCGGAAGATCCGAACCAGGAACCTGGAATAGTGTACAGGACAGCCGGCGCCTCTTCCTACTGCGCTACACGCGCCCCCAGCAATCGATAGTTGATTGGCATTCTGGTTCAGTACCTCCTTGAGCGCGTCCAGACCCATGCTGTCCACGTATGCCATGGCTGAGCAGTCGACGATGATGCCTTGTCCGGTCAGCAGAGCCTAGGACAGAGCAACTTCACATGCTGGACGTGCTTCTTCTGAAGGCATTTCGTGTTTATTTTAGTCTTCCTAGCATGAACAGACGCCATCTAGCGTCTCTAAAGAACAACTTGGATGCACGTTAAGAACTGAATCAGTATTTCTTAAATAACATCTTATTTAAGGGTGCTTACGTCATTTTTCGTTAATTTTTAATACGACAGGTTCCTGAGTTCCTACAGACTATCGCTTCTGTGAAAAAAGACTGGCTAAATACCTGCTTAAATCAAAGCATATTACGCAGAGATAGGCGTCTCACAACGAAAGGCTCTTCTTGAATTTCTATGTCACAACACTCTGCTTTGTGTCCAAAAATTGATGCTGAATGTATTTAAATTCTTAGAGTAAAGTAAAGATTTTGACTTATTTCCCCAACTAAATAATATAAGGAATTCAAAAATATTTCCCTGTAATTGAAAGATGCCGCCATTAAAGGCAACACCGCTTCCTAGTTTGATTTTTAATAATGTTCGCCGTTTTTGTACTAGTCGACAATGTGGCCTGCACGAGAAGGAGGAAACGCGTCAGCCAATCAGAGCATCACTCACGAATCCTCCCTTCGGGTTCGATACGGTCGAGGCTGAGGCGCATAGGCGGAGCTATAAAACAATGACCGTCAGCCGTTAAGCGGTGTCTCTCTCTGGGCACTAGTCGGCAATGTGGCCTGCATGTGAAAATGGAGGAGACATTGTGTTGGTCAAGGGAGGAGGTTCCAACTTGTGGATGATTGTGACACGGCCAGCTCAGCTTAGATGTCCCTCGCTCTCAACCAGAAGCCCTTTTTATACTGACAATCAGCATACTCGTCGCGCGGCACGTCATAAGGAGCACTACCAATATCGATTAACCCGCGCGGAATAATCGATATTGGTAGTTCTCATTGTGACGTGCTGCGAGGCGAATGAAGTATAAACGGCACCCAACATTGACCGATGTGCACCCCAGCCTCGGCCGGATCGAACCCAGAGGGGAAGGATGCATGCCCAGTGCTCTGATTGGCTGCCGCGTATCCACCTGCCGATGCAGGCCACATAGCAGACAAGTACCCGTTTTCAGGAAATCTCATCTTAAAGGAAACGTACCTCCCCCTTGATGGACGATATCAGCTCCGTGATCTTGTCCGTGAATAAGGTGACGTTCGCGAAATGCAGTGGTGACTCGAATTTGACGACTAGCACTCCTTCGGGCACATGTTGAGGCGGCATGTCGTCCACTCGGACGGTTGAGAAACGAGGCCTGAAATGGATGACATTCTGAAGATCAGTGACACGTAGTAAAGGATAGAAGACAACGCCACCAGCAACCGATTCTCTTGGAGGAAGTGCGCCATGCATTTTCTTCCGGAGCGAAGTCTATTTATTTATTTATTTATTTATTTATTCCGATGTCGTGGATGTGTGCTGATGCGCCTTAAGGATCTCGCGGTCAAGCAGTGACGGTGGTGTATGACGTATCAACGATGCCCGGAAAGCAGAAGGTGCGGGTTCCAATCCTGCCTAGTGCAACAGTTTTGATTGCAACAAAAGTCCTGTGACAACGTATATATTTATTCATTCATTTATTTATTTATTGAACATGTCCCATTAGACGTGCCATAGTCAAAATCGACAAACAGGAACAACGTTAAAACTGAAACACGCATTGGCGTTTTTATTCATTTATTTATTTTTTATTTGTTTATTTGTTTATACCGATATCGTGGATGTGTGCTGATGCGCCTTTGATTGCGACAAAACATCCTGTGACAACGTATTTATTTATTTATTTATTTATTTGCGACGACGTCGTGCTCATAACACCGCGCATCAGTCAGGCGGAGCGAATGCTGGCCGACGTCGATCGTGTGTGTGGGAACGTTGGACTGCAGCTGAATCTTCCGAAGACGATGTTCATGAGGAACCGATGGGTTTCTGATGCCCCATTCTCGCTCAACGGAACGAACATCTCCGAATGCTCCAGCTATGTGTATCTGGGTCGCAAAGTCAATATGGCCAACGACCTAGCGCCGGAGCTGAGCAGGAATAAACGAGCGGCTTGGGGAGCTGACAAGAGCGTCGAAGAAGTCGCGAAGAAGACGAAGAACGTCCGACTCCGTGCCCACCTATTCGACTCCACTGTTCTTCCTGCCCTAACATACGCTTCAGAGACCTGGGATATACGAAAGCAGGATGAGCGCGCGATCAGCGTCGCGCAGCGTGGAATCGAGAGGACGATGCTCGGAGTGACACGATTCACGCAAGTGAGAGAAGGCCCCCGGAGTTCCGAGCTTCGCCGACGCTCGAAGATCAGAGAAGCTGTCGCGTGGGCCAAGTTGTCGAAAATTAGGTGGGCCGGCCACGTTATGCGCTTCGCAACACCCGCTGGACGAGAGCCGTCACCGACTGGATTCCGCGGGATGTCAAGAGAACACCAGGACGCCCACCAACGCGTTGGTCGGACTTCTTCGTGAAAGCCCTGAACGACCGATATGACGCTCTTCGTGTCCCTCGAGCGAGGAGGATCCATTGGACCACTCTGGCACGCGACAGGGACGAATGGAGACGCTGCTGGCGCCCGCTCGAGCAAGTTGATGATCAACGGGACGACAGGTGATACAGGTGATTTTTATTTTTATCATTTTTTATTAATATTACACTCAGCCAGTTCAAGAAGCAACCATTTTATGGTTAAATTCGGCACTTTTCAAACTAATTCGAACATTTTTCAAGTCGTATAGGACACTCTTCTAAGCAGGCTCGACACTTTGAAATCGAAGTGAACGTCATCCGAATCAAAGCGAGCTTTTCCCAGAATAAGTTAGGCTTTCCAAGATGGGTTGTAATAACTTTTGGTGCGAGACAATTTGAAGTAACTTTCACAAAAAGAATTTTAATTCAGCTGTCACAATAAGTGAATACTCAATCCCTTTTGGGATGCGCCATGGATTCTACAATACCTCTACGGGATGTCGTGGAGGCGATATGAATGCGTATTTGGCCATATAATGACTTGCGGTGGCAAGCGAAGAGATCAACGCTCTATCCTTCCCAAACACGTCTGGTACCAATTCACCGACTCCGGAGGGATGGAAGGCTTGGTTACCCTACACAGGATCCGAACCAGGAACCTGATATCGGGTGCAGACGACAGCCGCGCCCCCTCCGATTGCTCTTCAGGCGCCCAATAAGTGAATACCTTGTTGAAAATTTCTAAACATCTTGTTTTTGAAGAAAAATTCTTCGAAACCTTTTCTAAAGCCCAGAAAGGCATCAATGTGGAAAGAAGAGATCGCGCCATGCACTCGTCAATCTCGCTGCGATTAGAGTTTGATTGATAGTGTAAATGCGATAAAACTGCGCCGGGATGGTGTAATGGCGTACAGCATTCTTGCCCGGTCGGCAGGAGGTCCGGGTTCGAGTCCCGCCTGGTGCTAGACTTTTCATTGCAACAAAACGTCGTTGTAACAGCTTACAATTTCTTTGTTGTTATGCTGAAAAGTATGGAACTACAGGGAAATTCCTGCTATCAATCATATAAAAATTAGGACGTCCAGGGTAAGTACATGGCGTAAGAAATTTTATAAAAATTCAATAGGTATGTCAGCTTAACGGAGCAGGTGAATTTAAAAATTTCAAAGGAAGCCATGCAAAATTTTATTGAGCATTCGAAGAAAGTCATGCTAAATTTTCCTTGGAAAAATATTCTAACCATATCACTATAGCTTAATTATAGACTATAGTTTAATTCGGAAAAGGCTCGTTCTGATTTAGAAGATGAGTGTTTAATTTCATAAACATCAAGTCTGTCTGTCTAGCGTGTCCAATTTGACGTGAAAATGGCATAAAACAAAATGGTGCTGACCTAACGTCATCTATTCAATCTGGTCGTCGTTTAAAAATCTTTCACATGCGTTAATTAACCCGGTTTGGGATGCGCCACGCATTCTAATCCTACACCATGTCGTGGAGGCGATTTCAATGCGCATCTGGCCATACAACGAATTGCGGTGGCCAGCCGATGAACATGTCAGCGCGTTATCCTTCCCAGACGGGTCTGATGCCAAACCAGCGACCCCGGAGGGATGGAAGGTTTTGTTACCCTTGTTACCCTAGACGCGATCCGAACCAAAAACCTGGTGTGGGTGCACGCGACAGCCGGCCCCTAACCGACTGCGCTACCAAGTGAGGGCTAGGAGAAAACAGCAGAAATTGACCCACCACTGCTCTCTGAGCACAATAGTGAATAGCGCAAATGCCACCGAGATCAGAAGTCCTTTAGTGACGTCCGTCAGAATAGTCGTCAGACAGGCCGTCAGCCAAATCGCCTAAAAAATGTTTAGGATCTCGAATAAAATACTAAAAATTTGATTAAAATTTGAAATTATTATAAAACTGTCCACTTACAAAGTCATACTTGCTGATGCGCCAGTAACGTGGCAGCTCCTTCACTTGAAGAAACAGGCTCTTCAGGCTGACTATGACGATACACGCCAGAATACACTGGAAGCAGCGCGTTTGCGTTTAAAAATTGATTTTTAAGCTAATCTTGGTGCTTGTCGTTAATGTGGCCTACATGGGAAAGGGAATAACGCACACCGGACTAAAAAGACCGCCGCTTTGAACGGTCGTGTGAACTCGCCGGTGATCTGATTGGCCGAACCGTGGTTGGCTGGTGCCTGCCTGCCTCCCATGTAGGCCATATTAACGACTAGTACCGCTAACGATTTCAGCCGCTCACCATAGGCAAAGGTTCCAAGAATGGGCCGAGGCTGAAGATCACAGTAAGAAGCAGTGTTGACGAGAACACTGTGTAGAGCTGAAAAAGTAAAACGTCGATCTCTGATACATATTTTTGAATTTTTGCAAATTAATTTTTTAATTGTTTTCAAGTTTTTTGATAGTTAACGATAAAAATCAATAAATCAATGATCTCACCTGAGTATTAGCACCGGACATTTCACACACGGAAGAGCGACTGAGCGAAGCACCGACTGGGTAGACGGGGAAGAATGATGACAGAACAGACATGATGCCGACCGCGTAGAATTCCTTGAAAACATATTGATCGTTATCGATTCTCTACGCGTTATCGCGCCAAGCGCGCTTTTGCTCGTACAGACCTGAGTGGCGTCCGTTCGGTACTTGTGTTTCTTCGCGAACAGCTTACCCATCGACATCACGAACATGTAGCAGATGACGGCAATCGCTACACCGTCCGGGATCAGATGCGGTATTAGGGTGGCGTTTGGAAGCGATGGCATCGGGAATCTGTAGGAAGGTGTGTTACTACGGTAGCTCGAGACGTTGTACGATACGACGTGGTCGCTAATGTGGACAGCATGGTGTACAGCCGGAAATGGCCAATCAGAGAACATCATCGCGCGGATACATCGCCTAGATGAAGCGTGTCTGCGCGGTGCTTTGAACGGTTGTGATTGGCTGGCGGTTCCCACACCCCATGTAGGCCACATTCGCGACCAGTACCCGTAAGACCTTAATCTCTCTTCTTCAACGATCGCAAATAAACGAACCCTCTAGGAATGGTGTTCACTATTGAGATCTTGTAGTTCTCGTGCAGATTCATGCTCACAGACACGATCACACCGATGATTACCTGAAATGATCTGAATTCAACGAAATCAAATATCAACAGCAATTTTCGGCTCTAACAAATGTCAATAAGGACCTCTTAGCTCAATTGAAAAGCTGACTTTGAATTACTTTCAATGCCCGCCGGAACTTCGGCAACTTCAAGACCAAGATGACCGCTCTCCGACGTCCTGGCGGAACCGTCACCTCTTCCAGAAGAACCATGGAGAAGGTCATCCACGACTTCTACTCCGATCTCTTCGATAGCCACGTCCACCTGCCCCCATGCCATCTTCCGCAGGATGGATATGTCGTCCCCTCTGTTCTCCCTTCCGAGATCCGACACGCCATCTCGTCGGTGAAGAAACGTACAGCACCCGGTTCTGACAGGATCAGAGCTGAACACCTGAAGAACCTCCCGCCAGCGCTCATCAACACCCTGGCGCGGCTCTTCACACGCTACCTGTCCGAATGCAAGGTTCCATCTCAGTGGAAGACCAGCAAGACCGTCTTGCTGTACAAGAAGGGAGACGTGCACGACGTTGGCAACTATCGCCCGATCTGCATGTTGTCCGTAGTCTACAAGCTGTTCACTCGAGTCATCCTGAATAGGATTAGTAGAACGCTGGACGAAGGACAGCCACGCGAACAAGCAGGATTTCGGAGAGGATTCAGCACGATCGACCACATACACACCATTACGAAGCTCATCGAAGTGTCGCGAGAGTACAAGCTGCCGCTGTGCCTTACGTTCATTGACCTGAAGAAGGCATTCGACTCCGTCGAGACTGAAGCGGTCCTCGAAGCCCTGCTCACTCAGGGCGTTCCTACTCAGTACATCAGAGTCCTTCGAGAGCTGTACAGTGGATTCACGACCAAGATCTCACCATTCTACAACGACGTCGTCATCGACGTGAAGAGAGGGGTTCGTTCGGCAGGGGGATACCACATACCCGAAGCTCTTCAGCGCCACCCTCGAAAACGTCAGAATGGGAATGGGGAGTGAAGGTCGACGGCCGGCAGCTGCACCATCTTCGCTTCGCTGACGACATCGTGTTCATTACACCGAGCATCAGTCAACCGGAGCGAATGCTGGCCGACTTCGATCGTGTATGTGGGAACGTTGGACTGCAGCTGAATCCTACGAAGACGATGTTCATGACAAGTTTCTGATGCCCCATTCTCGCTCAACGGAACGAACATCTCCGAATGCCCCAGCTACGTGTATCTGGGTCGCGAAGTCAATATGGCCTAGCGCCGGAGCTGAGCAGGAGGAAACGAGCGGCTTGGGGAGCTTTCAAGAGCGTCGAAGAAGTCGCGAAGAAAACGAAGAACGCCCGACTCCGTGACCACCTAATCGACTCCACTGTTCTTCCTGCCCTAACATATGCCTCAGAGACCTGGGCTATACGAAAGCAGGATGAACACGCGATCAGCGTCGCGCAGCGTGGAATCGAGAGGACGATGCTCGGAGTGAAACGACTCACGCAAGTGAGAGAAGGCCTCCGGAGTTCCGAGCTTCGCCGACGCTCGAAGATCAGAGACGCTGTCGCATGGGCCAAGTCGTCGAAAATTAGGTGGGCCGGCCACGTAATGCGATTCGTAGACACCCGCTGGACGAGAGCCGTCGCCGACTGGATTCCGCGGGATGTCAAGAGAACACCGGGACGCCCACTAACGCGTTGGTCGGACTTCTTCGTGAAAGCCCTGAACGACCGCCATGACGCTCTTCGTGTGCCTCGAGCGAGGAGGATCCATTGGACCACTCTGGCACGCGACAGGGACGAATGGAGACGCAGCTGGCGCCCGCTCGAGCAACTCGATGATCAACGGTACAGCTGATAAAAGTGATTTAAAACTACGTGCGTTGTGGTCTAAAATCTCTTGCTAAATCCTGGAATAAGGGCGTGTGTGGCGCAGTCAGAGGAGGCGCGACTGTCGCGTGCACCCGATACCAGGCTCCTAGTTCGGATTTCCCGCCCAGGCCAACCAAGCCTTCCATCCCTCCGGGGTCGGTGAATTGGTACCAGACCTGTCTGGAAAGGATGAAGCGCTGACTTGTTCATCGGCTGGCCACCGCAAGTCATTGTATGGCCAAATACGCATTCAAATCCCCTCCGTGACATCCCGTAGAAGCAGAATGCGTGGCGCATCCCAAGAGGGATTGAGTAACGCCCTCCTTTATCCTTTTATCCTTTTAAATCCTGGAATATAAGGCCTAGTTAACGGTGTGAATATTAAGAGCACTTAAACAATGGAAGCTTTCGGCTCGACCTAATATTTGCGCAGTGGATTTCATTCCTGAAGGGTCTAATTGGCGATCCTAGCATTTTTGTGGACTCAAACTAACCAGAATAAGCTCCAGAGGTGGCGGAATCGGCGAGAAGCGCTTCACTCGGGGGTTGAGGTAGGTTCTGCCGAGGTCAAGGAACAGAATGCCACAGACTGATATCACCAGCGCGGTCACATTCGTCGACGGAATCGTATAGATGAGATCTCGAACCATCTGGAAAGGCACGTATTGGAGCTTGAGAAACGATGATGTACGGTAAGCTTACCAGGTGAGAGTATTTTTGGGCGAGGCAAATATACCATTTTCACGTCAAACTGGACACTCTTCTAAGGCTTTTGAAATCAAACTAAACTCTTCCAAATCAAAATGAATTTTTTTCTACATTAGACTAAAAACTCTCCAAAAAAGTAAAAACAATTAATTTAATTTAGTAATTTTTTGAATCTTTTTGGCCATTTTTTGAATAATTTTTTGGCCAGGAAAAATTTTAGAACGATTTTTTTGCAGTTTTAATTCATCTATTCATCAAGTAAACACACTGCTTGAAGTTTTATTAAAAAAAACGATGGTTTACAGCTTTTTTAAAAGGAGAAAGTCTGCAATTTTTGGTACCAAAGGAAATTATTGCGCCATGCACTCGTCCAAGACGTCGCGATTTTTATTCGATTGATAGTAAAAATGCTGTTTACGTAGAGTTACACACTTATCAATCACTGCAATGAAAACACACTGTGTGTTCACTTTGCTGTCTCAAGTATGCTGCTGTCAATCAAAGAAAACTCTCAGCGAGAGACGTGAATGCATGGCGTGCACTCAAAAATCGCTGCATTCCTGCTCTGTAATTCGAACCACTATTTTCGCCTTGAAATAATGAAATTTTTCTAAAATTTAGTATGTTTACTTTTTAGGGAGGCGAATTAAAAATTATCGAAGCTGTACTCTATTTTCCTGGTCAAAAAAATTATTTTAACCTTATAAAGATATCTGATTTTATCTCAAAGAAGCTCGTTTTGATTTTGAAGATGTTCAGTTCGATTTCAAAGGTCATGCTTGGTTAGATGAGTGTCCAATTTGGTTTGAATAGTGTCCAGTTCGATTAGAAGATTGTATATCTCAGAAGAATCTGCTCATAATCTTGGCCAAGCAGACGAATTTAAAAATTCGATACATGTCGCGAATATAGGCAGCATTCGGAGATGGAACGCGCCAGCCAGTCGGATCGCATCAACATTGGCATGCCATTCAAAGAGAATGTGTCAGCATGTTGGCTCTCCCGTGTCTTCGGCCGGTGTCCTGCTTGGTTGTGATTGACTGGAGCGCCACCACCTTCCAATGCTGCCCATATTCGCGACATGAACCAAAAATTCTAAACAAGTCTCCTAGTACATTCTGCGGACCTAAAGGTGCAACCATTTGAAAAACGATAACTAATTTTCGTTTTTCAATTGGCTGATCCCCAAGTCGAGAAACTTTCTTAATCGAAAAACGAAAGAATCATTGTTCGTTTTATTCCTCGATAAAACTCGCCTTTGGAAGCATCCCCATTCCTTCGTGTCTCGGAAGTTTCACACCGATGACCTTGTTCAGCTGAGAGACCATGACATGAGCGGCTGAACCGGTTGTGAAGCCGGACACCAGTGGATCGGACAGGTACGTGGTAAGGAACCCGAGACGCAACACACCGAACAGAATCTGAAGTCGCTGCGTTCACTTAGAAAGTAAGGCCTTCGTAGCGCAGTTGGAGAAGGCGCAAACTGTTGAGCCCACTCCGAACGGCTGGTTGGTCTGGACGGAATCCGAACCAAGAACCTCAACGTGGAGTGCACACGACAGCAGGCGCATCCTCCGACTGCGCTACCACTTCCTCCCCTACCTGTACTACTCCGACGACAAGTGTGAGCGCGCTGGTGAGCTCCAGAGGGGTGATGTGTCCGAGTGGAGCGGTGGAGTTGCCCAGAAGATCTTCAGGATCAGGAGCAAGCCGCATACGACACGCTCCGACCATCAACGACGCCACGGCGAAGACACCTGCAAGCACTGTCCTAGATTCCTATTAGGTGGGGGTGGTGTCTGTTACTGAGCCCCTACCTATGGAGACATGTCGAGCGGTGCCGAAGAACATGTAGATGGTCGAGGCGAAGAAGGAGGAGTACATGCCGTAGACCGGTGGCACACCGGCCAGACTGGCGTAGGCCATACCTGAAAGAGGGGGCCATCTTGGACAAGTGGAAAGGGTGGAGAGTATTCGAGCCTGCGTCGCTTACCTTGTGGGACGTGCATGATACCGACAGTGAGCCCAGCAATGAGATCGCCATGGAGGTCCGTTTTCCACTTGTAACTGAAACAATGGTAGACTGACATCAAGGACTTTTATTTATTTGTTTATTTACCTATTTATTTATTTATTTATTTACCTATTTATTTATGGCATTTAAATGGTGTAATAGCCTTTTGCATTCAATCTCTACCATTGGGCACAAAAATAGTGACGACAGATCACAACCAACCCAACAGAGTTGCGCCGCACATTTTGTTTTTTTTGTATTTTTTAAATTTTTTCTCAGTACGAGATATTATTTGGGGTGTCTTTTGGGTTGCGCCACGCATTTAACTTGTGCAAGATGCCGGAAAGACTATTTATTTATTTATTTATTTATTTATTTATTTATTTATTTATTTATTTATTTATTTATTTATTTATTTACTTATTTTTTATGGTCTTCAAATTGTATAATAGCCTTTTACTCAACCTCTACACTGAGCCAAAAAGGGAGACGATAGATCACAGGCAACCCAACCGGGTTGCGCCACACATTTAATTTTTTTGCTTTTTTTTAGTACGAGTTACTATTTGAGGTGTTTTTAGGATGCGCCACGCATTTAACTTGTGCGAGATGCCGGAAAGACTATTTATTTATTTATTTATTTATTTATTTATTTATTTATTTGTTTATTTATTTACCTATTTTTTATTTATGGTCTTTAAAGTGTGTAATAGCCTTGTACTCAACCTTTACACTGAGCCAAAAAGAGGGACGATAGATCGCAGGCAACCCAACCGGGTTGCGCCACACATTTAATTTTTAATTTTTATTTTTTCTCAATACGAGTTCTTATTTGGGGTGTCTTTTGGGATGCGCCACGCATTTAACTTGTGTGGGATTCCGTAGAAACTGTTTATTTATTTATTTATTTATTTATTTATTTATTTATTTATTTATTTATTTATATTGTTACATTTTGAAACTCAATTTTGCAAGAATCATTTTGAGACACCCTACACAATAACTCGTGCTGACGAGTCAAACCACACCTACGTTCGACAGTAAGGATATAGGATAAAGTCAGCGTTAGTCAATCTCTTTTAGGATGCGCCACGCACTCAACTTGTGTGGGATTTTGTACACGGTAGAGACTATTTATTTATTTATTTATTTATTTATTTATTTATTTATTTATTTACTTATTTATTTACTGCAAATTGTTAAATTTTGAGATAAATAAAAAAACCTCAATGTGTAAATTAGTGCGTAGAAAATGTATTGCATTAAAAATAAAAGACGAACAATAAATATAAAATAAGTAAAAGACTCCACGAAAAAACAATAAAAAAGCAGAAATGTTGTAAAATAAATAAATAACACCTTACTGTGTAAAAAAGAGCGTAATAAATGTATTGTATAAAACAATCAATAATAGATAATAAACAAGTCAACAAATAAATAAATAAGTGAGAAAATAAATAGGATGAGGCAAGCTGCAATTTCGTAAAATAGACAGAAAATCTCTCTATGTACAAGCCAGAGTAGAAAATGTACTGCATAAAAATGAAAGTTTATTTATTTATTTATTTATTTATTTATTTATTTATTTATTTAATTATTTATTTATTTGCAAAATATAGTGTGCACAAGGTAACACAATATGGACACTGTGAATTGCGGATAGCACAATGAGAAAAATAAAAAATAAAAACGAGAAATAAGAAAGTAGAAAAATCAGTAACACATACTAAAATTAGTTAACTGTTTAAGCTACATTTCTACAAAGATGGAAATGCGTTTTAGAAAAAAATCCAGCAAAATCTGTGAAAAAAATCGGCTAAAAATAAATTATAGGAGGAACTGAGGGAAAATAAGAAGTTGAAGGAATTGCTTCGAATTTAAATGCGAACGTATTTTATTTATTATTTGTTTATTTTGTTAAATATATTTATATTTCTTAGTAGTGTTGTTTATTTATTTCTATTTTTTATTATTTTTATTCGAACAATGACTAGCGGTTGCCAGTAGATAGAAAAATCGGCGTTTTGTCCTTCCCAAAAGAGTCCGGCACTAATTCATGAACCCTGGAGGGATAGAAGGCTTCGTTGGCCTGGGCGGGACCCGAACCAACTAAAAGCCTCGATTTGGAGTGCACTCGACAACCGCGCAGCCTCTAACTGTGCTATGACGCGTCCGACATTCTAGGAAAGGATAGTAAATACAAATCCATTTTTTAAAAATTCTTACAAAGATTTTGCAACCTTTTAGATTTTTAGGATTCTATGAGTTTTGTGATGTTGAACCATCTGTTTTCCTTGACTACGCTTTTAATTCATTTGAAACTTTTGGTCTTTACTTGTATTTGAGTGGCTGTCCACCTACAAAAAAAATTCAAAATAGCCCCAGAGCAGGAAACTTTCCATGGCCCATATTAAGAGTGTATGCACAACATCTGTCGAAGACGGAGCTGGTAAATGTTTGTTTGGCGAAACCTTTCCCGAATCGACCATTCGGAACGGTAATGGACAAACACTCGCAGAGCTGGGTGGGTGCAAATATATCAAACGAAAAATTCGAAATAGATTCGTTTCGCCACTATCTTCAAATGCACCTATTAAAGTAACATCTCTCTGGTGGATCAGAAATGAAGTGGGGGGGGGGTGGGGGATCTTGCTCAAAACGCACACCGAAAAAGGTTTCTAAAAAGATTTAAAATGTCTACATAAATAGTAATTCTAGATAATAGCGAAATTTTTAAAATATTGCCCTAAAAGGGTCTGTAAAGGCGGGGGGGGGGGAGGGGGTAAGCTTTTTACTGTCATCTGGCTGGAAGACACCTGACGATTCCAGGCCAAGATCTTAGTGCTACAATGGCTCGATGAACAAAACGAAGAATAAGAGGCTGAAGAACGGCACTAGTCGGTCTCTTCTTGGAATACGCCAAGCATTCTACTTCGACGGTGTACAGGGTGTCTCGAAAAAATGTATACACTGTTTGAAAGGTGATACCTTGTTCATAGTAAAGGTACTGAAGAACCGCATGTAACGTGTCTTTCACGAGGTTGTCAAGTTCAAAATGTTAAAAGAAGCACAGCACAGGCTAATGTGACCAAGTAGCAACAAGACTGTAACAGGCATTCAGCCCATGCACAATCAATCGAGTCGGGAATGCAAGGTTTCAGGCAGGAGCATGGCGCAATCTTGACTATTTGCACGCCGTTGCCCTGCGCTTTCATGCTAGTCTCAAATATCTCCAAATGCTTTATTAACAGCAATTTTACAACCCTTCACATAGTACCTTTATTTTCTAGAATACTCTCCATTTTTCGCAAGCTATAATGTGTAATTAAGTTTTGAACTCTAAAGTAAACACAAATCAATTGAAACGGCCACTTTGTCAAGAAATTATAAGATATATTCAAGCGAAACACAATCAGTCGAGTGTAAAATGGAAATTTTCAGACGAGTGCATGGCGCATTCCATACCGTCATATTTTATGCTTTCATATGAGCCCTTAACTTCTTCAGTCATGATAACTTTACTATGAACAAAGTTACCACCTTTCAAACAGTGTATACATTTTTTTGAGACACCCTGTGTTGTGGAGGCATTCTGGGTGCTCCGGGATCAGAAAAAATAAATAAATAAAAAATCTTAGATGGATGCTTGGTGTCAACGAGTGATCTTGTGCTTCGTTCTGTGCAAATGATGCTGTAGTAGCTACGTTCCATGCATAGTATTGATCGCCGGTGCCCGTTGCCTGTTGTTCTTTCGAATTCCATATGCCAGAGGGCCCCGCGCGAAAGTTTCCCGCGCTACCGTAACCCAAAGGCTATATAAGGCGAGTCTCCAGTAATGAGACATTCATTCAACGTCTGTCTTGGCCTCGAGCGGCCGGAAATAAACCGTCTTCTAAGCGAAAGTGTTCTCCGGCCATCCCAACGGGTTGACAACGATTTTGGTTGCGATCAGAACTCTTGCTCCAGGCGGTACTCGAACCCGAACCTTCTGCTCTCCGGGCAGCAATGCTACGCCTTACACCACCAACGCTGTTTCACCGAACAGAAACCGAGCAGAAAATTTAAAAATTGGTCCTACGAACACCATCAGCTTAACCGGTTCCATGCCGATATCAGCGATCGGCTAATCCCAATATCATGGGTGAGTGCTGATAGGTGATTGCTACTAGTAAGATATCGCGGATGTTCTGTTTGGTCAAACAGCGCTGGTGGTGTAAGGAGTAGCATCGCTGTCCGGAAAGCAGAAGGTGTGGGTTCGAGTCCTGCTTGGCGGTAGAGTTTTGATCGCCACCAAACATCCATCTAAAGCGGCTTTCACACTGTCGCTGCTGCTGTTGCAGCAACAAGCAACGAAAAAGTGGTGGAGTCCGATGCTTGATGCAGCCGCAACGCGTAGATAAGCTAATGAGACAAGACCTGTGATATGCCTCTGTTGACGAGCATCAGCAGCAAGAAATGATGGCGATCATTCTATGTTGCTGAGCCCGCGCAACCGTTGCGTAACCTATGCCGGTGTTGCTGATGCGGGGTTGCGGCAACAGCAGTGTGAAAGCCGCTTAAGAACATCTATCTTCTATAACAGCCGCTACAGGCTTAAGCAAAATGTAAAAATAAATAAAAATTGTCTCCGCGGCATATCGCACAAGTTAAAAGCGTGGCGCATCCCAAAAGTGATTGAGTAACGCCGTCCTTTATCCCTTCTCCTTTTTAAACGGCGAAATTCGCACAAACTTAGATTCAAACTATCCGTCATACCGTAGTTCCGCCAGAGTTCGCAATTTGCGTCCTTGAAAGGCAGAAGCCTCCAGTCATCGCCTCAGAAAGGCCTCGGAGAAACAATTGGATTCTTCGGGTACCCGAAAGCAACGCTTACGATGTTGTGGCCAGGTACAATACTTCTGAGCAGCCCGAGGAAAGTTCCGCGAACCTGGCGAGGAAAACCCGTTCGGGGAACGCCTGTCAAAAGCAGCGGCAGTCGTGAAAAAGGCTCAAGTGGCGGGGTGAATCAGATTCGTTTCTTATGAAAGAAGCAGTGTTCACTGTTGTCGCGAAGGTAACCATAGAACTGAGGGTGATGTCATGCCGCGACGTTTCTTTGAGAAAGGACAATCGGCCCCAAAAAAGTTTCTTTGTGAGTTCTGCAGACTGCGGTGAAACTGTGGATGGTGACTGTAGCCTCAAAGAGACAAGACCATATGTCTCCCAGTAGGACGGCGTACCTGCCCACGCGAGCCATTTAGTCCAAAACTGGCTGACCGATAATGGGGACCTGTTTTGGTCCAATGAGTTCTGGCCCCCGAATAGCCCGGATTTGGATCCACCGGACCATATTCTTGGAGCGCAGTCGAAAGGGTCGCTAACAAGACGAGGCACTCTAATGTCACATCTTTTCGCACGCGCTTCAAGCCAAGGGGGGAGACGGTCATTGCGACGGAAGATATATTGAGTGATCGTAACGAAAAAGGTCTTCAGAGAGGGAACTTGACTCACAGGTTCACTATCCTGCTTACACGACTCCAGAGATGGAAAAGTTTCTTCCCCTAAGCATAGCCTAGAGAGGTTGTTTAAGGCGCTGCCGTCTTAGGTCAAGTTTGTTTGTGAAATTTCAAGTGATCTGAAGTCGTGAAAGCACGACAGTACTTGTGAGCCAGGTTTCCTTTCGGGCGTCCTTTATCGGTGCAATTCTACACAGAGTGCTTTGGTTGATTGTGGCGGATATTTTTTTGGAAGTGCAAAATGTTGCACCAGAGGGGGTTCGAACCACAAACCACTCCGTCTCTCCACGCCGCTCCTCTATCCACTGCGCCACAGCTGTCGACCGCCGTCGCTGTTTCCAGTCAACTTGAGCCCGCCCTACGCGTCCAGGCAGAGGGCTAACGTCGCCAACAGCCCAACTTTCGTTGTCTCTAACTCTGCGCAGAGCAGCACTGCGGGCAAGATACTTGCATTCTGTTGTTTCTCAGAGAGAGGCAATTCTGCCCATATACAACACTTGGGTCGCTCCGACCTACCGTTGAGATAGTGTTCTGGTAAGAATTATGTAACCAATTGACTTGAGACGCACGGAGTGGCTTCAAGAGAACGAAACAGAACCTAAGAAGCAAACAAATAAACAAATTGCCATGGTTGCCTCGGAGGGCAACGCATGTTCAAACACAGCTGATCGACCCTCACATGTTGTAACCCGGATCTGTCATAGTGAGGGGAATTGTCTGTTTACATCCGCGTTGGAACTGAATATAAATTTTTTGTGAATTTTGACAGCTTAGGTCCTATTTTGTGCTCTAGAAGCCGCTCCGCCAATCCCAGGTCAATTTGTTGCATAATTCTTAGTTAAGTGCCCCTCGCTAGGATAGATCCGGATTGTCTATTTCATTTGTATTTTGATGTGTAATACATTTGTTTGAAAAGAGAAAGCTTAGTTTGGCCGGATTTAAATGCCTCAATCTGTACAATTGGGGCGGCCCATTCGGAAGGAAAGGGCTACAAACCTTGCAAAACCAAGCAAGCTTCTCTAACTATCACTATTAGTCGACGACTACCGCTGAAGCGGAGACGATGCCGAACAAACCCAACAGAGCAGTGATGAAAACCGAACCGCGAATAAACCGGAAGAAGACACAGTTCATGAAAAGCGCCTGGTGCGAAGGAGACTATTGATGGCTCTTCTTTGACAGAAACAACATACTACCTGGGCCGTTCCATCAACATGGACAGCCGTTCCATCAACATGAGGAAGGAACGATTAAGAAGGAGGAAGGCTGCGTGGTCGGTTTACGGGTCTCTCAAAGAGGCCACCGACCAACTCTCGGATCCCGATCTACGCGCCCAACTGTTTAATTCAACCGTCCTCCCAGCGCTCTGCTACATCAACGAAACGTGGGCTGACATTGCGTCCGCATCAAAGTCCTTGCGTACTACTCAAACAGCGCTCGAAAGATGTCTTCTCAAGTTCAATCGGTTATCACAACACCGAGCTGGCCGTCACAGTTTCGGTTTACTCACGATGTCACGACTAACAAACGACTTGTAAGAGACACGGCGGAATGCACATTGAAGATGAAGCATCGATGGGATGGTCATACCATGCAGACGACTGCTGGAGAGGAAAAACAGCGGAGTGGATTACAAGAAGGTGCAAGCGTCCTCGATGAAGACCTCCAACAAGGTGGTCAGATGTGTTCGTCGGAATCGTCGAAAGGCATCGTTCCTTGCCAAATTCTAATTCAGAATCGGCTGAGAATCGTGGGATTCGTTCGAGTCGAGCTGTACGAAGATCCTGGATCGATTGCGTTGGGACTCGCACACCCAGGGGCTGGTTTCGTCAACGACTTACATAGCTTTAACAAAGAACTCACAGCGGGAGACTCAGATAGCGCGGCTTATCAAGCGATATGGTGAGCGATAAGCCGCGTCATCTGAGTTTTCCGCCGTGAATTCTCTGTTAAAGTTATGTAAGTCGTTGATGAATCCGGCCCTGAGAGGATGAGCCATCTAAGTAAGTAACTATCACTATCAGTCATTACTATTACAATGGTTGAAGGCCATTGTCTGGTCGCTGCTTGTCGTTCCATGGACAACTTGCTCACTCAATACGCTACCGATATCGCGTAGATGTAGAGTGCGTAGCGCATGCCAAAATCCTATAAAAGAACTAGCGTCTGTACGTCTGTCCAGTGAAAGGTTTAGCGGTCTTCGAGCGGTTTCCATCTAGATTTGTTACTTTAATTTCGGACAATGGAGGAAATTCATAATAGGTAACCAATATCGGCCGCCTGATCAATAGGGATCGATTTATCGATTTTTGCACAGAATTCACACTCTGGCGCGTCCCTCGCAGGAATATGTATATGGATTCTTATTGATTTCTTGGGGAAATCCCCAGCCAGCAGTCGAACCCGTAGTTATGTGGGCTAGTCTGACTACTGGCCAAATCTGAACAAATCCGATTTTTGAGCGCTGCACTTCATTAATGAGGGCGCGAACTGCCGCATTTTCCCAATCCTTTCGCTAGAACCAGTTTTTCCTACTTACTACGGCATCATTCACATACGCCGAATAGATTCCACCCCCACAATATTTTCCCAACGATCAGTTACCATCCGTGGAAACACTGTGCTACCAGTCCAACGATAATTCCGTCGTGGTCACTGGAATGTTGTCGATAAGGCGATTAGAGGCAATTATTCATCGATATGGAACGGGACAACACGGGAAGGGAACCCCTCCCCGTTGTTCGGGAGGCCTTTACATCGAACTGCCACGGGGCGAACATTCTCGACCAGTCGATATCTTTGGGATGCGCCATGCATTCCACATCTAACCACAAACAGCATTGGAGCATCTCGTCGGCCTATTTCGCCCATGCATAAAGTCTGATATCCGTTTTACAGTGTTATACCCCGCCTGAATTCGTCGACTAGAAGGGGGTGAGAGAATCGAACTGATAGTAACAGCCCTTCCTGCCGATTGAGCAGTGGGACGTATCCTAGTCGGAGGGGGGGGGGGGCATATAGTGGTTCGCACTCCAACCCCTTCTTTGAATTTCTGCGAGACCTTCAGGAGCTGTTCCATGGTGTGAGAGTTTTATTTTGGTTCAGGGAACGTGGTTGTATGACGTGGGGTGATCTACACAGTTGAGACTTTGAGTTTACCCCTCCCAACTAGGATAGATCCGAGCCGTATACAGCTAATCCCCGTCAGCGCCGAAAGCACACAAAAGCAAGACGAACACCTACTGACTTTGGTAGCCACTGCAGTATAGGCATGAATGACGTGAGCGTCTGGACGAATCCAGAAGACGACTCGCTTTTCTTCTCACGCCGAGTCTTCTGCCCATCGCCTTTCGTCGTCTCTTCCGTCGTCGATTGATACGCCTGAAGTATTGAATTAAACCATAGAAGTCTGACGAATTGGCAGCTTTTATCCTAAACAGGCGAAAATCTCTTGTTTTCACGAAAAGCGCTTGACTTTTTGAGAATAGACACATGCGAATGAATTTGCTCCAACTTTTTTGGTACATGTCGCGAAAGCGGGCAGCATTGGAATGTGGAAAAGCTCAAGAAAATCAAGCCGAATCGAATAAACGGCATGTCCAGAGAAGAAGTGTACGATCGACACCCTGATTGGCTGGCCTGCTTCGTCCCGCTTTGCCTGGATGTGATTGGCTGGAGCGTTCGCACCTTCTAAAGGTGCCCAAAATCGCGACATGTACCAAATTTTTCAACTTTTTGAACAACTTTTTTTGTTATTCGTTAACTTTGTTCTACCCATAAAAGTTTTTCATACTCGGGCGGCTGCTAGCTTGGAGTCGTTTTCATTCTCCTCTTTCGAGGCATGAGCTAACACTTGTTGTGTGCTAGAGTAGGGTGGCATTTCTTATAGTTGTGCTCGGATGAATATATCCGAATAATTGTTCGAATATTCGAATATTCGATATGTCTAGAATTTCTTGAATAATCGTTCAAACTCTAACATCAAAAAGGAGTCATATTCAAACATTATTCGAAAATCGAATATTTCAACTCTACTCGACTACTCGACCACGAAGTCGAATAATTTTATTAGAATAAACTTTAAATCTTCAAGCACAGGACCTGATTCGAACGAATTATTCGATCATTCAAATATTCGAATAAATGAAATTTGTGGCTTATTCGATTGTCGATCATATGAGAGAATTTATGAGCAATACATTTGTTCGATAAAATTTCTCAAAAGCGCAACTTTAGCATTTATTTTCAGCTTAAGGCCCCGTTTATACTTCGACGCCGAGCGATGCGACGCCATGTATAGTGGCCATATTGATCGAGCTACGCGATCGATCAATTTGGCCACTTTACATGTCGTCTCGTCGCTCGGCGTCGGGGCCTAAGGGACAGGTTTTGCTTCGGAACTGCAAGTATAATAACAATCAAATCAAATCAAATAAATAGGGGTAAAAGCTGGGGTTAAGCATCCTTTGGTGGGATGCGCCATGCCTTCTATTTCTACTGTGCTCTACGTCAAGCAAGTATTTTTAAGAGTCAACCACTAATTCACTCATCTTGAAGTGTTGAAAGTCTTGTTGGCCCAGATGCAATCGAAATCTCTTTTTTCCGACAGCAGACCGCCTGGACTTTTCCAACAGGTCCGACGAGCGCATCTGAGTTGCCTGTCCTTATCGTTAATTCATTTAAAGGGTACATGTCGCGAATCTGGGCAGCATTGGGAGGTAGGAGCGCGCCAGATTAGCCAATGAGAGCCCTGACCTACATGCCTTCTCTGACTTGTACGACCGTTCGATGCAGCCTGATTGGCCGGCGTGCTCCGTCTCCCAATGCTGCTCACATTCGCGACTAGGACCATTTGGAGGATAAGGAATAAATATCGGAATGCTTACATAACATATAATATTTAATATTTAATATATAATATATATATAATCTGACATTTTTAAATTATGCTCTACATAGTATTATTTATTTATTTATTTATTTATTTATTTATTTATTTATTTATTTATTTCTTTATTTATTTATTTACTGTGGGCACTATTTCGTGCTAACGATAGCCTTAAAAAAGATGTACCCACCATGAAAATTCGTTTAAAAATCATTTAAATTTTTTAAGATCAAATAATTAAAAATTGTCAGTAATCGGGTTAACAAAATACTTACCCAGCTGAAAAAGAAAGCATAAAACTGGACAAGACGGTCAAGGAACAGAAGAAAAAACTAATAGCAGAAAACCGAGCATAGACTCTGAACTATTAGAATTGTGGTAAAGTCTCCGTTTTTACCTACCCAATAAGTGAGCACATTGCTTAAAATTTTATTAAAAAAAACTATTTTCTGGGGATAAGCAGCTATTTGAAATTTCGTTAAAGAGTAGGAAGACTGCCAATTTTAGTGCTAAAAAAGAGATTGCGCCATGCAACCATCATATCGCGATTTTGATTTGAGAAGGAAAAAAGGCAGCGCTGCTAAGAAAAATTCGTCGAAAATTCAGAATTCGATTTTAACAGAAAATGCCCACTAGTTTGTTAAGGTCGTTAGTAGTCGTTGATTTCCGATCCGAAACACCACCGTCGTTCTTGTGGAGCTCTTACGAAGCGTACAACAGCGGTCATTATTTTCGCGCCCCATCGCCGTTGATGGCCTCGTTCGTTCACGATTTTCGCGCCATTGGCGGCTCGACATGGAATCTCTCCCCCCCCCCCCCCTCCTTTCTGGTCGTGAGTTCAACCTTCGATCACCCAGCCGGGGCACGCTATTCAGGCGATTCGAATTTTCTGAATCAGCGACGACGCAACGACGGCACGTTGTCACAGCGGCGCTGAGTAATGTTGGAATTGTTTGCCTTGTTAGGCCGTGTGACTGGTCGCGAACAGCTCGCTGATAAGCCCCTTCAGAATCTGCTGACCTTGTTGCGGTAACAGCAATAGGCCTCCAAAGAATGAGCAGGAAATATACCATTTTCACGTCGAATTGGGCACTTTTCAGACTAAATTGGACACTCTTCGAGTCAAATTTCGATTTTGATTTTTTTCAAGTTTCTCAGCTGTTAAATGGCTTGAAATATCGCTGTCCAGGGGATGTACGCATTCAACCTGCCTTCACAGTATCGTAGTGGTGGTGGAAGGCGTGGCGCATCCCAAAGCAATCGACCACATTCCACGTTGATCTATACCATTTTCACGTAGAATTGGACACTTTTCACGTCAAATTCGACACTCTTCTAAGCCTAAGCCTAAGACTTTGCAGAAGCTAAGCGAACTTTTCCAAATCGAAATGACCTTCAGGTAGGTTAAACTACAGACTCACTAAGATCGTTAGAATCATCTTTTGTTCAAGGAAAGCATGACCTTCTCTGAATTCTTTAGTTCATCTGCCCCAGTAAGTGTAATAATTTTATAAAATTTTGGTTTTTATTCGAAGAAAAAATTTGTTTGAATTTTATTCTAAGGCAGCAATCGTGTAAAGTAGTACAGTAAGAGATCGCACCAAGCATTTGACTAGCTCGTTGCTATTTTATTCGATGAGAGCGTAAATGCTGATCTACCCTTATTATTATGAGTCTTTCCAGCTAAAAGATCCGGCTAAAAGGTAAGGATAAAGGAAGGCACTGCTCAGTACCTTTTGAGATGCGCCACGCATTCTACTTCTACGGGATGTCGTTTGAATGTGTATTTGGCCATACAATGACTTGCGGTGGCCAGCCGATGAACAAGTCAGCGCTTTATCCTTCTCAGACAAGCCTCGTACACCAATTCACCCACCCAGGAGGGATGGAAGGCTTGGTTGGCCTGGGCAGGAAATCCGAACCAGGAACCTGGTATCGGGTGCACGCGACAGCAAGCACCTCCTCCGACTGCGCTACACGGGCCCGTCAAGTGTAATAAGTTTATAAAAATTTCATTTTTCTGGAAAATAATATGAGTCCAGATTTGTTCTGAAGCGCAGTCAAACAACTGCCATTTAATGTAGTACACCCGAGATCGCGCCATGCACTCGATCGCCTCGTCGTTATTTTTATTCGATTCACACTGTAAGTGCTGCTTACATGTGTTGATAATGTCATTGATAGTCATTGTTATTGATAGTCTAAGTGCTGCTTACATACTACAGAATTATTATTTTTACAATATAATAAATATGATAAAAAATAAGATAGCACTCGCCTAGAAACCAATTAAAAGCCATTTTTGATGAAATATTTTAGACGCAAAGATAAATAAATAAACACCCAAAAAGCACGACAAGCGCATAGAATAGTTCCGCTGTGTGAAAAATTTTGAAAAAAAAACGAAATGACTTACACTGTAGTATGGTATGGGTTATCCTGATAGCCGGTGGTGTATTACAGTGGAATTTTTATTCTTCGGGGAAACGGGGACTAGAATCAGCTGATCGACAGGCGGTATGTAAGTTAAATGTCTCTAATATTTCCATAAAACTTTAATTGCACTGTTATTTATTTATTTATTTATTTATTTATTTGTTTATTTATTTATTTATTTACTGCACTAAAAGGTGCGCATAACCTTTTACACATCGTCCTTTAACTAAGGCAGATCCAGTACTAGAAAAAAAACCTGAAAAGAACAATAACTAAACATGTTTCTAGAAACACAGCTAATAGTACTCCACGCGATCTTGGCCTTCATCTCGATACAGGACTACGATTTGATAATCACATCGACATTACCGTGCGGAAGGCCTTTTCAGTCATGTTTTCTATCTTAAGAAATACATACACCAATGATCCCGCAGTACTACTGAAGCTTTATAAAACCTATGTGATCCCAATTATAGAATATGGCTCTCAAATATGGAGTCCCCATACTAAAAACGGACAAATAAAACTAGAAAAAATACAAAGAACTTTCACACGAATCCTAATGTTTAAATGCTTTCCAAGTGCAGATTACCCAAGGAGCATGCCTAATTACAAGGAGCGGCTAAGATTTTTCAACCTTCGTAGTCTTCTATATCGAAGAGTGATTAACGATCTAACATTTTGTTTTAAAATATTGAAGGGAGAGCTTAAACTGAAAGCTAGTAAATATTGGATTTTCAGACCCAGTCGAGGCCGTATAAGTACGCTATCACTGCACTGTGAAAGAATTCATAGTAGACACGGAAATGGGCTATTGAACTCACTGTTCTTTCGAACAGCGAGATGACTTCAATTAATTCCACGCATTATTATAGAGGCACCTAATGTTCCGACATTTAAAAAGAGACTTTAAAAAATAGATCTGCTATCAACTCTTAACATTCCAGATCATTTGTAAACGCTATCTGCGCAGATCAATGAAGAGATCTTGATTATCCCGACATATGAAGCATGGCGTTCGCTCTTTATTTGTGCTGCTACACGAAGAAAACAAGAAATCATTGGAAGAAAAAGACAGGCTACAATAACCATACCGTCTCTAACTCAATACCGGAAACGGACTACCTTACTATTATTACATAACGCTAGTATCCTATTATAAGGATAAATAATAATAATAATTCTTCAGACGTTCCCGACTTTGCTCTATTACACACATGGGCTCCGGTATTTATATCGACAGTGTTCAATTATTCTCGCGGACTATAATGACGACACTATATATATATCCATATTGCTCGACTGTTTTCGCGATTACAACGACTATACTGCCTATATATCTACATATCTATATCTACATATATATATATCAATTATAGCGCACAAATATGTGCATTGTAATAAATAAATAAATAAATAATAATAAAAAACAATGAAAAATTAAAAGAATTTCCGAGTAAATTCATAATAAAGTTTCACTTCAAAAACCTCGCTGGCGAAAGAATAGACCTTATCTATCCCCATTGTTATCACTTTCTCAGCTAAAATTTCCGCCTAAAAAATTTAAAAAAAAATAGAAAAATAGTGTAATAACTATGTAAATATAATCGGCAATACAAATGTTTAAGCATGATATAATTTCACCATAAAAGACCTCGCAGGCGGAATGATAGACCACAATGTATATCGCTTTAAGAATTTATCCCGCTTGGTCGTAGTGATTCTAGTCTTATCTCTCTGTCACCTATATCACCTGTCGTCCTGTTGATCATCGACTTGCTCGAGCGGGCACCAGCAGCGTGTCCATTCGTCCCTGTCGCGTGCTAGAGTGCTCCAATGGATCCTCCTCGCTCGAGGGACACGAAGAGCGTCATATCGGTCGTTCAGGGCTTTCACGAAGAAGTCCGACCAACGCGTTGGTGGGCGTCCTGGTGTTCTCTTGAGTCCTGCGGAATCCAGTCGGTGGCGGCCCTCGTCCAGCGGGTGTCTGCGAAGCGCATTACGTGGCCGGCCCACCTAATTTTCGACAACTTGGCCCACGCGACAGCGTCTCTGAATATCTCACTAATAACTTTGAATGATTATTTTATGTTTATTTGTATTTTTACTGAATTAATTATACTTGGATATCATGCAGAAATACTAGTAAAAGCAAAGTCTACTGGACGAACCATGAATTAAAGTAGTTATACCGCCCTTCTTCTATCGCATACTTCGGGCCCAGTGTTCAATTTGTCATTTGAATTCGCCGAAAAGTTCAGTAAAAGTCCAGCGGTGGCAAGCGGCGAGGTCATTCGGCGTGCAGACAGGGGGAATACTGGTTCCACAGTCGGAACTTTCGAAGAGAATGAGAGATGTTTATCTGGGAACCGTCTCGCTTTACAGTTTATGTAAGCAGAGCGGTGACAAGTGCGCTACTGGGAGATTACTCACCGCCGGACAGGACCTTAGGAACAAGGAGCTGTGTTATCAGAAGCGGCTGAAGAACACAAGGAGGGCATGGACGACCTTTGGGTAGAGTACATTGCACGCATTTTACTTCAGGGGCCGGATTCATCAACGACTAACCCGCGGGTATAGTGGTAGAGATACCCACGATGAAGCCTGCGTTTCTGACTCTTGCGCTATCTCTACCTGGTTCTTATCTTATCTCTACCATTTACACCCCGCATACCCATAGGTTTAATTGTTGATGAATCCGGCCCCAGCATGAAGCACACATCTCTATCCCTCATACCCTATCTCTTATCTCACCCCTTGTACATCGCATACCCACAGGTTCTATTATTGATAAATTTAACCCCAGGAATCTAAACACAGTGCCCTTTCTTACCCAATCTCTCCGAGAATGTTCCACCTCGCCCTCTCTTCCTTCACATGGGCGGGAGAAAGTCGTGTCAGAAGCTTCATACAAGTCAGCCTACAAGCTGAAGGGTAACAAAGTTGGACAAATCATTCCTAGCTTTCCGTCGACGTTCGAAGATTAGAGACGCTGTCGTGTGAGCCAACTCGTCGAAAATTAGGTGTGCCATCCACGTAATGCGCTTCGCAGGCACCCGCTGGACGAGAGCCCTCACCGACTGGATTCCGCAGGACTCAAGAGAACACCAGGACGCTCACCAATGCGTTCGTCAGACTTCTTCGGGAAAGCCCTGAAGGAACGATATGATGCTCTTCGAGCGAAGAGAATCCATTGGATCACTCTGGCACGCGACAGGGGCGAATGGAGACGCTGCTGGCACCGGCTTGAGCAATTCGATGATCAACGGGACGACAGGTGATACAGGTGATGTCAACTAGAACGTATACGCGATGCATTCCATTTCCCCAGCACAGCAATGTGCCAAAATAGCCCAGTAGGTCCCGCTTCCTGAAGCGGTAGGGATAATACTAACAAAGTAGACCTAATCAAGGATTAGGCTTTGGAAATCGTTCGAAATAATCCGATGAGGTCCCTAAACGAATCAACGTTGCTCCACAACGCCTGCTGCACTTTGTTCTCGTCGTTCTGTTTTTCTTTCAGCAGCGAAAACGCAGCTGAAAGCGACGAGTTTCCCCGCGAACATTGCACTTGACAGCATCGACACTACACTTGCATTCTGTCCTCGTTTGAGAGCGCATGAAGAACTCGACGAATTCCACTTCTGATGGTGGTGACGCATGTGGTTTGTGGTTTCTGACGTCTCTTTGCAGGCAGACCAGTCCACGTCACTTCGGTATGCGTCATGCATTTCGTTTCTCTCACACACACAATGGGACTGTCTCAACAACGCACCATGAACGGCAAGAACGAATACAATAGGAAAAATCTCCGTCCTCGAAATAGTAACAGAATATGTTTTGTTTGTGCCGAATCCTTGAGGGAAACGAGTAGGAGGCGGCGAAATTTGTAACGGTTAAGCGCGCGCAGGGTCGAGCTTACCACGGCGCCGCAGGAGCTGGTGTCATGGGCTGGGTGGCGCAGAGGTAGTGGTACTGCTTCATGATCGTAACGTCGAGGGTTCGGTTCCCGTGCTACACCGCGTTTTTGCACTTTTACCATAGTATCGGGTTTCCATAGATATTTCCATATCTGAACATTCTTTGGAGTTTTCTGAGTTTACATATTCCTTGTTGGCACCTCGTGCGTGATACACCAGCAATATTTCATGAATATTTCATATAAATATCGTCGTATTTCGCATATTTTGGCATTGCTGGTGCATCACGAGGTGCTAACAAGGAATATGTAGTTAAAACATCAGCAAACTCCAAAAAAGTTCAGATATGGAAATCTCTATGGAAATCCGATACTATGATACAAATGCAAGAATGCACTGCAAGTCGGGAACCGAACCCTCGGCGTCACGACCATGAAGCAGTACATCTACCACTGCGCCACTGAGTGCACGACGCCACTTCTTTGCGCTGCCGTGGTAAGCTCGACCCTGCTAACCCTTAACCGTAACAAATTCCGGTGCCTCCTGCTCGTTTGTCTCAAGGATTCGGCAAAACAAACCCTTTTTTTACTATTTCGAGGACGGAGATTCTTTCTAGAGTTTCGTTGATCCACTATACCACCCGTCATCCACTACATCATCCGTTCTGCTGAAGATCACCCTGGTCTCCGTTTGTCCCGGCGGCGTGCCAAAATAGCCCAGTAGCCCCGCTTCCTAGAGGGGCAGCGGTGGGTCAAATCCGAAGGAAGAACAGGAAACCTTCACTACTTACTGTGGCTCTGCTTGCCGCCATGGCCTTAACAGGGTCTCCATTCGACCGCCTGGCGTGCCAAAATAGCCCAACGAATTCTCCTATCTTGAGCGACGGGGGAAGCGTCAAATACGAAGGAACAATTGAGCAGAAGAGCTCAACCTAATGCCCAAGAGGTACTTTTTGCTGGAAATTGCGGTAGCTTAGCAATTTTTGGATCTATCCTAGTCGGGAGGGGGAGCATTTGATGGTTTTATCTACCGTTCGCTTACTTAGCCTTGCCCGTGAGCTTCTGTTGCTGTTTCACGACTCTGATTAGTATTGGGTAAAGTCAAGTGAAGAGGAGATGTAGCATAATAATCACATTGCCCCTCCCGACTAGGATAGATTCTACTTTTTCGTCAAACTCAGCTGGGTGCCTACAAGCTACCTGCCACTCAGCGTATGTTCCTCACTCTGGAAATACCTTACTCACTACTGGCTGGTTTTATGGGGTTTGTAGCTCAGTCGGAGGAGGCGCCAACTGTCGTTTGAATCACGAATCAAGCTCATTGGTTCGGGTTCTGTCCAAGCCAACGAAGACTTTCATCCCCGTAAATTCGCACCAGACTTGTCAGCAAAGGACAGAACACTGCCTTGTCCGTCGGCTGACTCCTGATGCGATAACAGGCGCTTCTTCCGACTGCGCCAACACGTGCCCAACCGCCGTATCACGAAGTAGCAACTGGAGCTCTTGAACAAATTCAGGGTCACGTGCCCCTCCTGACTAGGATTACATTGGCGAAATCGGTGTTCAAATTGTCCGAAGGTATACCGTAGGAGTAGGATGCGTGGCACATCCCACGCAGGGTCTAGTAACGAAATCTTTTGCCCTTACGAGGAAAGACAGTCCACACCTGGCAAAATTTACCTCTATAGAATGGGAGCCAGAAAAGACACAAAAAATTACTTCGGTCCATGTCGCGAATGTGAGCAGCATCGGGGATGGGAACGCGCCAGCCAATCGGGGAGCAAATGAGCGTGTCATTCAGAGGCGGTCAGTACAATGATTGGCCGGTGCGTCGCAAAATCGCATTTTTCGAATGCATTCGAATTCGAATACTCAAATTTTCGCGCTTCTTTCCGAATGTGTTCGATTTCAAATATTCAAAAACCCCGATTTTTTTCGAATATATTCGAATTCGATTATTCGAATATTTAAACATTCGAAACCATTCAAATATTCGAGAAAAATTCGAAAGCAGAACTAAACTATGTAGCTTGGCGCGTTCTCATTCTTCCCATGATGCATATACCTTCGCTACATGGATCAATACCACTATTCGGGAATTCGCCCTGGGCGTATCTATCTACGTATAACCCATGCAGGTTGGATTTCCAGTTTTTGGATCCCAACTAACTGTCAAGTTGGTGTAGTAGTAATGTATATTTACACTAACCAACGACAGTACAGTAGCTCAGATGGTAAGGGCGCTGACCTTCGCGCGCTCCCCAATCGATCCATGGTTCGGGTCTCGCCTGGCTTAAAGAATCCTTCAATACTTCAGAAGGCGGTGAAGAAGGATAGAGCAGTGACTTAGTCATCGACTAGTGACTGCAAACTATAGGATAGGCCAAATGCGAGCTCGAATCGCCTCTGGGACTTCCAGTAAAAGTGGAATGTATGGCGTATTCCATGGAGTAACACCGAAATTGCCCTTTTAATTATGCTTTTACGCTGTCCGCTTCCTCGTTAACGAGACGAAGGTCCATCTCTCGTCGAGCCAACCTCTGTACTATGGCTGTTCGCCTAATGAATGCAATTTTCTCCTCGCCGAGCCCACTCTATTAACATCTCAGCCCGCCACTTAATTGCCAGCCCGCAGGCGTGGACAGATCGCGAAATTGCTGGCCGTTTTAATGGCAAGTCCAAAGAGCGCCCTTCCTTGAATGGGAGCAGGCGAACGCTAGCTGGGAGCTGTGCTTACGACGGAACTACTGTGAGCCTTTTAAAGGGCATTTTTGTTGATTTTTTCACGACGGCATTTCTTGCGGTCGCCAGCCGATGGACAAGTCAGTGCTTTATCAGGAACATGTCGTTAATGTGGCCTACATGGAAATGTCGTAACGCACCAGCTAATCGACAAAAAACGCCTCCCACTGGCTTGGACGGCCGGTAGAGGAATAGGGGAGATTTGAGAGCACCGTCGAAGGAAGCGCCGGCTATCATTTGTATTCAGATGGCATTGGTAGGTTCGGATCCAGCGCAGGCCAACTAATCAAGTCCTCCATCGCTGTGAGTGTTCGCGAAGGATGTAGGGTGCATGTCGTTAATATGGCCTACAGGGAGGTGGGAATGTAGCATTCCAGTGACGCTGTTTCACACGGGCTTCCGCTCAGGTCAAACAATCATGCCCTAGTTTGCTCTGGGACCGGTCAACTAGTGCTAGAGCTGTCTGGAAAGGATAAAGCGTACATGTCGTTAATATGGCCTACACCGGGAGGTGGGATAGTAGCACTCCAGTGGCGCTGTTTCACACGAGCTTCTGCCCAGACCAACCAACCAACCACGTCTTCCTTCACTTCTGAACCAGAAAATTGGTGCCAAACATGTTCGCGAAGGATGAAAGGTACTTGTCGTTAATATGGCCTACAGGGTGGTGGGAATGTACCATTCCAGTGATGCTTTTCACACGAGCTTCTGCTTATGTCAAACAGTCATGTCTTACTTCGCTCTGGGACCGGTCAATTAGTGTTAGAGATATCTTAAAGGGTAAAGCGTACATGTCGCTAATATGGCCTACATCGCGAGGTTGGAATGTACTTTTGAGCTGTTTCACACGGGCTTCTGCTCAGGCGAACCAACCACGTCTTCCATCACTTCGAGAGTGGGAAATTGGCGCCAAACAGGTTCGCGAAGGGTGAAAGGTACTTGTCGTCAATGTGGCCTACATCAGGAGGTGGTAACGTACCATACCAGTGACGTTGTTTCACACGGGCTTCTGTCCAGGCCAACCAACCAAGTCTTCCATCACTTCGAGAGCAGAAAATTAGTGCCAAACATGTCAGCGAAGGGTATAGGGTATATGTCGTTAATATGGCCTACACCGGTAGGTGGGCTAGTAACATACCAGTGACGCTGTTTCACACGTTCAAGACTAGAAAATTGGTGCCAAACATGTTCGCGAAGGATAAATGGTGCATGTCGTTAATATGACCTACATCGTGAGGTGTGATTGCACCATACCAGTGCGGCTGCTTCGGACGGGCGTACCACCCACGTGAACATGTTCGGTTAAGGCTCTGATTGGCTGCCGCGTAACGACATTTCCATGTAGGCCACATTAACGACATGTGCCTGATAAAGCGCTGACTTGTCCATTGGCTGGCCAATGCAAGTCATCGAATAGGCCAAGTATGCATTCAAATAGCCTCCATAACTTCTCATAGAAGTAGAATGCGTGGCGCATCCGAGCAAGTTATCGAAAAATTTCTACATTGAGTCATCAGCCTTCATTTTGCTTACCACATGCCTAAATGCTTTGATGAGGAACAAAAGGAAAAGAGCGAAGTAGATCTCCTAGAGATACGCCACGCACCCGACTTCCACAGGACATTGAGAAGGTGATTTGATTACGTATTTGGCCTATACATTGACGTGCGATAGCAGCCATTGGGTCAGGTTTTTAATCGTTTAACATTTTTTATTTATGTTTTTTGTTTTTATTTATACCTTTTGTTTTTTCTTTTTGTTTTTTTATTTATGTATTTTGCCTCATCGATGTCGTGCAGGAGTCGAATGCGGGGCGCATCCCAAACAGGCCGTGATCACCAGGTTTTTCGAGCCGCTGATGAAAATCCAGCTTGGTTTTAGCTGTGTCACAACTTTTTAGAAAAAAAAAGGTTATTGAATCCGTGTTTGGAGTACGCCATGCATTCCACTCTTACGGGCTGTCGTGTATATGTCTGGTATCAACACTGACCCCAGAGGTATTGAGGGCTTGGCTTCTCTGTGCAGGACCCGAACCCTAAATCGATTGGAAATGCATGGGATAGCCGGCGCCTCCATCGACTGTGCTGCCACGTCTATTACGGGATATGGACTGGAAGTAGTCCTAGTGCCGGATTCATCACACCTTATACCCACGGGTATGCGGGGCATAGGGCCCGTTTCTACTTCCGACGCCGAGCGACGCATGCAA
The DNA here is from genome assembly GCA_947396885.1 of Heligmosomoides polygyrus polygyrus. Classification (NCBI taxonomy): domain Eukaryota; kingdom Metazoa; phylum Nematoda; class Chromadorea; order Rhabditida; family Heligmosomidae; genus Heligmosomoides; species Heligmosomoides polygyrus. Next base: position 96,623,230 of record OX377204.1, on the reverse strand, counting down.
AGTGGCCGAATTGATCGATCGCGTCGCTCAATCAATATGGCCACTGTACGTGGCGTCGCATCGCTCGGCGTCGAAGTATAAACGGGGCCTAGGAGGTAGACACGTACCCACGATGAGGCATTCTTGATGTACCCTACCCGCCACATCGTGGGTATATCCGCACACCCGCGTGGATTTCGCGCCCCACTGACAAAATGGCGCTCCATTGAGATCAGCTACTTACTGCGGGGAGGGGGTACGATTCCCTTCGGTATCTCTACCTATACCCACTGCTTGATGAATCCGACCCTGGTCAGGTTGAAGCCCCAACAATTGTTCGTGAACTGGAGCCGTAGAGGAGGTCAAGCAGTGCTGTTCGAGACCGCCGTTTCGTTTCCAGAAAACAAAAACAATCTCCGCCACCACTGTGCAAACAAGCTCCTAAGCAACGGCCAGAAATAGGCTGGAGTGCAAGTTCGGCAAAAACCCGCACGCTTTGCCCACAACAGCCAACTGGGATACTTTCAGTATGCAATCCTCTGGAAAATTAGCTCAGTGTGACACTTTCTGTGACACGTTTATCGCCATCGTTGGACAAGAGAGGGGAACGGGCCCTAGTTTTTAAGCTGCACCCTTCAAAATCTGATCGTTACTTAGGAGTTGTTAACTTCGACCAGCTGACTTTTGATGAGCATATGGAAAAAAACTGTCGCTGCAGCCCATGCAAGCCGAACTGTATATTACGCGTCAGGTTTAATTACCCAAGTTTGAGGTTTGAGGCTCCGAAGAAGGCGACAACGCCGAAACGTCAGTCGCAATAAATATTTTCGACAGTCTTGGCTTAGCTAAACAACCCGTACTAGTGTATATTACGAGCATTTCAAATTCGAAATATTCGAACTTTTTCCATTTATGTAAGGCCTCTTCTGGAGTACTGTAAACCTGAATGGTCTTCATTAGAGCAAAGTAGCATCAGTCAAATAGAAAGTGTGCAAAAGATTTACGAAACAAACGTTCTTTAGAAATGGTTTATTCTTAAAAATAAGTTAAATAACAAAAATAAGTTTAGTAAGTTTAGTGGGGGCATCTCACCGTGAATAGGAGGATGTGAATATATATTGCATAGAAAAATAAAATTTAAATACATAAATGGTAAATAAATGCGGAGAGAGGACCTAGAATCCTGTAAAATAATTTAAAAAATCCTACAGTGTAAAAGGGAATGCAAAAATGTTTACATGAAAAATGAAAAATGAAAGCTAAGTAATAAATAATTAATTAAATATTAAATAAACACGAAGAGAAGAGCCGATATGTTGTAAAGCAAATAAAAACCCTTACAGTATACAAATGAGCGTAGAAAATGTATTGTGTAAAAAAAAGATAAATAATCATACTATATAATAACGCGCTAAGCGCTGAATCATATTATCGATCGGCCCTGCAGAAGAAATTAGCCATAAAATAGGGGGGAAATTAGTCATAAAATAGCGAAAATATCCAGACGCGTTCTGCGTGCCTGTGGACACGGAAGACGTTGCGAACATGTCGTCCAACGCGCCTGGGGATTCAGAAGACGTGCCGCAGACGTCGTGAAAGGTGCCTAAGGATTCAGAAGACGTACTGAGGATGTCGTCCAATGTGGCTGGGAAATCAGAAGCGAAGACATGACTTATATGTGCATGGGGATTCAGAAGGCCTGGCAAAGTCGAAGTCGCTGAACTCGAATCTGGAGTTCGTTTCTGGAATCACGATCGTCATCAATCGGTATTGATTAAATGATCGATTTTTTGTGTACGTCACTCAAGTGTTCCGAAAAGCTGAGGTTATACTGTATAATAATTCGCTAAAAGAAAATAGGAAGGAAAATATAGATAGGGCGGAAATTACGGGGCGCGAAAATAGCGGAAAATACCCAGACGTCTTCAACGTGCTTAGAGATTCAGAAGACCGCCGAACACTTCATCCAACGTGCCTGGGAGTTTAGAGGACGTGCAAAAGACGTCGTCCAACGTTCCTGAGGATTCAGATGATTCGACGGAAGGCATTCATAGCAGGGGAAAGTAATCAACATCGATCGATATCATCGGCATAAGGCCTTCACAGCAGATGGGAAGACAATCAGCATCGATCGATATTATCGACTATCTCTCAGTTGTAATGATTGTCGACGGAAGGCCTCTACAGCGGGGGAACACAATCAATATCGATCAATATTATCAATTTTCTCTCAGATTTAACCGATCAGGGTGGGAATTAAGTGATCATGGACGATACTTATGAGGATGACACTGCAACATCGCGCGGAGCGCGCAAGTGCGAGGCACGCCGATAGGCGTGACGGAACACTTGCAAATAAATAAACAAATAAGTAAATAATTAATAAAAATACGAAGAGAGCAGCTGAAATGTCGTGAAATAAGTAAAATACTCACTTATATAAGAGAGCGTAAAAATTTATTGTATGAAAATTGAAGAGACAATTAGCAAATAAATAAATAAATAAATAAATAAATAAATAAGCGATAAAATAAATACGAATAGAAGATCTGGAATGTCGGAAAATAAGTGAAAAATCCTCGCTTTATACAAGAAAACGTAAAAATGTATTGTATAAAAATCAAAGATTATTTATTTATTTATTTACTTATTTATTTATGCATTTATTTAATTATTTATTTATTTAAAGATTAGTAAATAATAAATAAAGAATAAAATGAATGCGAAGAAAGGATATGGAATTTTGTAAAGTAAATAAACAAAAAATAAAATGTAAAAATGTATGGTTGACAACGGAACTATGATCATTTAAAGTTACTAGGAAAACGGTGAAAACGCTCTGTACTACCTAATAAAGGATAAAGGACTTCGTTAATCAGTCCCTTTTCGGATGCGCCACGCATTCTACTTTTACGGGATGTCGTAGAGGCAATTTGAATGCTGTATATATGGACTTGTGGTGGCCAGCCGATGGATAGATTCAGCGCTTTATCTTTCCCAGACTAGTCGGGTACCAATTCTTCGATTAGGATTTAAGAAAATAATTTTATTTCTTTATTTTTCTCGGCTGTAGTAACTACCTTTGCGCCACACATTCTTAAAAAGTACTTCAAACTTGGGTAATTAAACCATTCCGCTTCTACGGAATGTCGTTGACATAGTTTGAAAGCATATTTCGCCTACGCAATGGATTGCGGTGGCCGACAGCGCTTCTTCCTTCCCACGCAAGTCTGGGGCAGCAATTCACCGATCCTATAGGGATGGAAGGCTGGGTGGAAGTCCGAACCAAGAACCGCGTCGACTTGAAGGTGCGAACGACAGTCGCCGTCTCCGACTGCGCCTCCACGCACCCACCGTCCTAGTAATACCGCAGTGAAGTGCTGCGAATCCTAATAAGACTAAAGAACTTTGACGAAGAGAATTGAAGTGTGGCGACCCCTTTGCGCCTCGTCGCTTCGCGTTCCGTATTCTCCGCGCTACTGTGCTTTTTTCGACTTTATTAGACATCGTTCCGTCAAGGACGTGCAACGAACGAATTCATGCCACACCACACGCTGCCAATTGATGTGTGTGTTCGCCATCAATCAGCTATTGATATTCCTCTCGTTCGGGAATGCCACATTGTCGAGTCTTTCAGGCATATGCATAATGAACTCTCGAATGTTTGGAGAATTATTTCGAGCGGAAAAAGCTGAAGTTTCAGACTATTTTCATTTTCGAAGTCAGAGAAGAACAATGTGTCTTCGGTTGAAGACGCTCTGTCAGAATCGTCAGCCGTTCATCAGTGAAGACATCCACGGACCGGATTCATCAACGACTAACCCGCGGGTATAGGGGTAGAGATAGCCACGATGAAGCCTGCGTCTCTGACTCTTGCCTTATCTCTACCCATTATACCCCGCATACCACGGGTTTGATTGTTGATGAATCCGATCCCAGGAAGGCTAGCCGGCAGCCACTCACGCGGGAAACTGCACTGCAGCATGAAGGCTGAAGGGCTTTGCCCATATCTTCTAGGCTTATCAAGATGTAATCGGAACGTCGAATTGACTTGGAGTGCTTTCGAGAGCTTTACGCTCTGACCCACTTGAATCTATGCGTTCTTATTATTTATATATTTACTTTTTATTCACTTATCTATTTATTTACCGATATTTAATTAAGTCACATTGTGAAAGTGGTGGCATTGGAAGTTGGGAGTGCGCCAGCCAGTAATAACCAATCAGGGCACCGACCGAACACGCGCTAGCCAATGAGGACATCGACCGTACACGCCCTCTATGACTGGTACCTGCGCCTAATCTCCACCTCCCAGTGCAGCTCACATCACCACTGCATCAAGAAATCGTCATCATTTCTTTTTAAGGGGTACGCGACCCCTTAAAAAGAAATGATGACGATTGGCGTTAGTCACCCACTTTCAGGGAAGTGCCACGGATTTCACTTCTACGGGATATCATGGAGGCAATTTGAATGCGTATTTGGTCATACAATGACTTGCGGTGGCCAGCCAGTGAACAAACCAGCGCTTTATCCTTCCCAGACAAGCTGGTACCAATTCACCGACACCGGAGGGATGGAAGGCTTTTTTGACCTGGGCGCGACCCGAACCAAGAATCTGAAAGCGGAGTGCACGCGACAGTCGGCACCTCCTTCAACTGCTTTACACGCCCTCAGGGTGTTCATAGAGTATTAGAATTGTCTGGAAATAGTAGAACATTGACTTGCTCATCAGCTGCCTACTGAATGTCGATGTATAGGCAATGAAATTGTGCCCACATCACTCCGTGGGAATCGAATGCATGGCGCAACCCATAAAAAGGGGTTATTCTTTGTTCATAAGGTCGCCTTTGGAGTGTCTGGTAGAGAAGATATGTATTATTACGGGCTGTTTTGCTGCGATCAAAACTCCTGCTCCAGGCGGGACTCGAACCCGCACCTTCTGCTTTCTGGGGAGCGACCTTACACCTTACACCACCGGCGTTGTTTGAGCTCACGTCACATCCGCGATATCTGGCGTAGGTGTGGGCATTGCTGCCCGGAACGCAGAGAGTGCTGGTTCGAGTCCCGCCTGTCTCAAGAATTTTGATGCTGCTAACGTCGAGAGTGGCGGTTTTCGTCCTGACAGTGTCACGAGTCCCAGACTTCGTCGACACTAGAACACCAAAGACGCTATCGCTTAAACCAGGTCGTCGAAAATTAGGTGGGCCAGCCACGTAATGTGATCTGCAGGACGAGAGCTGTAACCGACTGGATTCTGTGGGACGCCAAAAACACCAGCACACCGTACCAAAGGTGATAGTCGGGCTTTTCCGTGAGAGCCCTGAACGAAAAGTTCGATGCTCTTTGCTACCTCTCGAAACGAAGACGATCCACTGGATCACTCTGGCACGAGACTGGGACTGATGCAAGCGTTGGTGGCGCCGCTGCTCGAGCAGCTCGACGATCAACGGGACAGTGGACAGATGAAGCTAGCCGGCCAGCCAGCAAGTTTCCATGTGAGCAGCTCCATTGCCCATAGTCAATAAGTTCTGTTGCAGTATCGGTTGAGATTGCGCCATGCCTTCAACTTTATGGACCACGACTGATAGTGTTTTGTGGCACTAGCTCTGGACAAAGTTTGGATAATATTTAGAGAAGCAGAACTGTATCAGTTCTTCCAGTCATAAATCAGGACGACAGAACTGCATCAGTTCTTCCAACTACAAATCAGGAGGAGAGAACTAGGTCAAGAGGCAATTTGTCAGAAAATTATTTTTTATACATCAAAATTAGGGGAGAATGCTATCGTTTTAACTTTAGAGTCAAAATAAATAATAAAAATAAAAAATATATGTGTGGTGATAACACCCCTTTCTTCACTGATGAGCCACCAAGAAGGAGTTATAATGAGAGTTTGCTTTTGCTATTTATTATTTCTCCATAATATTTAAGAATATTTTTCGAATGCTCTTCTACAACGTAATTTCGGTCCATTGCTGAGAATAGCATGGGTTTGCAAAAAAATTAAGTAAAAAATTAATGTTGTAAGCATATCAGGGACGTAAGGTGTACATACTAGAATCCTTGTTTATTTATTTATTCATTTATTTAAACCAATAACAAAGCAAGGATCTATCCTAGTCCGTGGGGGGCACATAACTAAAAAGTATGTAAAAAATCGACTTGGAACTCACCGAGCGACTCCTACGGAGCACGATAGATCCTAAAACAAAGGAAAAAAACGAACGGATAAATAAAAAAGAAAATCGCCGCGGTTTGACAACCGTATCGGCGGGCAAAGAGCGACGCAACGGAGTCGTACCGCGTGCTGACCACCGCTTGACATGTTAGAACCAGGATCTAACATGGTGAGGAGGGCGCATAAAGCCACCTAGCGCGTGCTGACCGCCGCCTGACATGTTATAACCAGGATCCAACAAGGTGAGGAGGGCATATAACTTCACCCGCCTACAACCGCGGCGAAAACATTTTTTTTTTCTTTTTTTTTTTTTGCTCGTGAATTTTTCTGGTTTAGCTTCTATCGTGCTCTGTAGGAGTCGCTCGGTAAGTCCCAAGTCGATTTTTTACATACTCTTTATATGTGCCCCCCCCCGGACTAGGATACTCTTTAGTGCCCCCCCCCCCGGACTAGGATACTCTTTAGTTATGTGCCCCCCCCGGACTAGGATAGATCCCAAAACAACAAAGTATGCCGTAGGGAATCCTCCGTAGAAGGTCGATTCTAGAGTACAGGCGAGAAATTTTATCGAACGAATGAATGAACGAGCATATTGACTCACGAATTTTTTCGAATGATCGAAAATCGAATAAGCCCCATTTTTCGACTAATCGAATATTCGTGCATCCGAATATTCGAATATTCGAATAACCTGGTCGAATCAAGTTCTGTGCTTGAAGATTTGAAGTCTATTCGATATTTGAATAAAATTAGTCGATTTTCGAATAGAGTTGAAATATTCGATTTTTGAATTCAAACGATCATTCGAAAATCTTTTTTTAATGTAAATTTCAAAATTTAAATAAAAATTCCACATAAATATTTTGGTGATTTTACAGCTCCAAAAAAGTTACGCCACCTTCCTCTTCACTGATGAGCCACCGGTGAGGTGGCATAAGAAAAAAAAGTTCGTCAGAAGAAAGATGGCGAAGCGAACCTAATACATATTGACATTTATTCATTTTATTCACCTTTACTTTTACTTTGTTTTCTTTATTCGAAAATCTTGAACTATCGAATATTTATGTATTCGGTCAATAATTCGAATAAAATATTCGAATAAATTATTCGAAAACATTCGCTCGAACACAACCATATTCTGCAGCTCTGCTCGGGCAGGCAGTGAGTCTCCGAACTGCACTATTTATCTCTCTATATGACTCCGGCACACCTTTCCTAGAACAGCGAGGTGCAAAGAATCGTTAACTGACCCTATACGACTTAAATTTTCGAAATAGAAACATTAAAAATGAAATTTAAATTCAAATGAATAGAAAAGATCAAAGTCTTCAGAAGCCGTTCAGAAGCCCTGCCCAGGTGCTTACGAACAGCAAACGAGCGAATTTTCTCACCATAATGCAAAGGTCACGACGGCACTGAGACCAACTTCTAGTCGCGGATGCGCGGGGTGGCGGGTTTCAACGCCGAAAACGTACCGTCGGTTTCATCGTCGAACACCAGGCGGGAGAGTAGGCGTGTCCACAAGGCGACACCGCCCCCACGGCGGAACGAGCACCGCCGAGTTCGACGAGTTCGTGCTCTTCTGGTGCTCTGCGTCAGTGTCACATAGCTGCCATCGCAGTGTAGTCTACCTAGGTGGCAACGGGTACTGTAGCTGAATCGATACGCAGATGAAATAAGCGGCCTCGGCTTCGAAGTGACTGGTAATTTGAGCTGGCTGATGAAGCTCGACGATTAGGTGATCCAATTTGCAGTTATAAGCGCAGTCGCCTAGGGAGAACACGTTGGCTACATTAGGCGTAAGCTCGGAGAGTGCAGAGTGCGCTGGGATACGCCATGCTCCCTAAATGTCGACCATTTGTGGGGCGCTTGTACCACCTACTTGGCCTTAATGGCGACGGTCAAAAGCAGCAGTCGATGGACAAATCAGGATTTTGGTTGTGTTAGAAAGAAACTAAAAGATAAAGAATGAAAGACGACGTTAGCCAATCCTCTTGAGGGATGCACCACACATTCTACTTTCATGGAGTGTCCTGGAGACCTATTAAACGCGCACTTGGCTATGCAGTGGTAAGCAGTGGCCAGCCGACGGACAAGTCAGTGTTTAGGCACCGTTTATACTTCCGACGTCGAGCAACGACGGCATGTATAGCGGCCACTTCGATCGATCGCGTCGCCCAATCAATGTGGCCACAATACGTGACTTCTCGTCGCTCGGCGTCAAAGTATAAACGGGCCCTTACCCTTCCCAGACGAGTTTGGTGCCTATTCGCGCACTCCGGAAGGATAAAAGCTTGGTTGGTAAGAAAGAAATCTGAACCAGGAACATGAACCGAGCTGTGCTGCGACTGCGATACCGAGTGTTGTGGCTTTCGCAACGACTCTTCAAAGGGGGAAGAGTCTCTGCGCCCAGTGGTCCTGCCGCGCACCAGTCGACGCGCACGATCGATACTCCGCGAGCGACTATGAACGCATGAGCGCGTGGGCCTCCCCGTCTGCCGTCGCCGAAGACGGTCGTGTACGTCCGATACCTTCATTTCTAGCATCTGCTGGACGACTGCATGGATTCTCCGGAGCGAGTCGACTTCTAGCCGCAGTGACATCGAGGCCAGGATGGAGGACGCGCTGTGCGGAGCCGAGAAAGAAGAGGATCGTCGCCGGTATGGAGGTAACCACAGGTGGCGTACGCACCAGCTGCTACTACTTTTTCATGAGTTTCTCACCAGCGAGACCTCACCATCAGACGGAGGATGGTGCATTCACAGCTCACTTACAGTGTCTTCTTCGTTAAAAACGGAAACTACTCGACGTCTGCTGTGCAGAAGAACCGCCCTCGCGCACCCAGTCTTGTTGAGACCCTCCGCTCTGTTAGCCCGCTTTTAGTTGTGCAATTCCGAATAAATGGATTATTAGACAATTTTGTGTCAGAGGCAACGGAAGACCACACACTGGCGAGGAGCACCGCCTCGTGGGCATACGTCCCAGGCAGGGCCTCTGTCCAAGCCTTGCGGGTTGTTTCGAGGATTCCCCTATTGGTGTAGCAGGTTGGGTTGTAGGCTCTACATCGTTCAGTAGTAGTGTGTGCTTAGAGTAGTTAATCAGTATGGTTCATTCGTGTCTGCGGAAGGTTCGAAAAGAACGGTTATTTCCGTAATACTGTGGTTAGAAGGAACAGAAACGGCGCAGGGACATGCGGGGAAGAGGTGTGGGCATGTAGAGGCATCAAAAAGCTGAACGAGATCACAGAACGACCCGCATGGTTCGGTAGATGCAGCAGAGCCAAATATAGGAGCATTGAAGTATTGTGAGTCCTCTCCGAGCCTACCACAAACGGGCCCTAGGGTTTGAACCATCGTTCATCGACGCAGGTGGAAACCCGGGGGCAGACATAACTCCAACGCCGCGCGAAGCCCCTGGCGTCGCGCACGGTGCGCGATGAAATTGGACGAGTTGTCGCGGTCCGATGCCTCCGACGGCTAGAAACGTTTCCTACGGCTGCGGGACATTATGTACGAATGGTCGCCGCGGACGCGGCGACTCGCGCGGTGAGCGCGGCAGAAGACGTCGCAATTGGGTGACTTCAGCTTCCAGTGGTATGTAAACCTGCATCAAAACTTGCACAGCAAGTGTTAGAAAGTGTATATAAACTCAGTTTCACTGCGATAGAGTGTCATATTTTCAGCTTTTCCTGAAGAAGCATCATATAAAATTGAGCATTAGAACGTTGCTTTGCTTTATAATTCGAACTCAATTTCTGAACCAGAGCATGTTTTCCCGCAGCTCCTGCAACAGCAGAAAGGGATATCAACAATTCAAACCTAGCATCTTCAGCAAGTCATGGGGCACAGCTCCCACGACCGCAGCTGAGCTCATCGCGCACGCGACAGTCGTCGTCGCGAGCGCGGCGGCCATGCGTACATAAAGACCGCCCCTCGTTTCCTACAGGGACAGCGGCACGCCTTTGTCTTATTTCATTGGAGACCGTATATGAATGTAGTTTCAATAGGACGATCAGCGAGAGTTTATGCAGGAATCCCGGTCATGTGGATGGTTCCTAGCGTCAGTATTTGCCATGTACAACTTCCTCGGTCAGTTTTTACCCGTGATTATGGTTATACTACGGAAAAAGGTCACTATCACCCGTTCTCGGATCAATTGTCCTACTGCAGACTGTTGCCTACCACATTCTGTGGAATCTTAAGTTCCTTGCTAGAAATGTGGTCTGGGAGCTTGAACACTGAGAACATTTCGTGCTCCGCGGCTAGCCATGCGTCACCGAGCGCACGTCCGCGTTTCAGCGCCGCGACGTCGCACGCGACTAGCGCGCGACGTCGCGTTGGAGTTAGGTCCTGGAGCCGTGGAAACCAGCCCGGGGCACGGCACCGGGAATTTAACGGGACAAAGTCTGTGGTTACGTCTGAAGCGCAGCTGGGACAAGGGTGATTCCGAAAGCTCCAAGGGTTGAATGCGGATACTGACTAAGAGACTCGCAGCGGTCATCTGGAAATGCACCTATAGTTCACCGAAAGAGGTTGGCCAGCAGCTGGAGATTATTTCATCAGGGGCCGGATTCATCATCAATTAAGGCCGTGGGTATGCGGGGGTAGAGATAGGGTAAAAGTCAGAGACGCAGGAGTCATCGCGGGTATCTCTATCCCTATAACCGCGGGTTAGTCGTTGATGAATCCAACCCCAGAAATTTTCCACTAGCTGGGACCGAGGTTTAAATGTGAGACACCTAGAGCTCAACTGCAGGTGAATTTCACTGAAAAAAGAAAGAGGAACCTAATAGCTTCACGGACGGGAGAATTTCAAGCTTCTTTTAAGCCTTGAAGAAGACGAGTTAGTCGAAACATCGGTCGTAAAGGACAATTTTATCACAAATCTGGTAGGCACAGGGCGATAAGCAAGTCACAAGCAGAAGTAGGGAAGAGCAAAACTTTCGCCTGAGCCGGGACTCGAACCCGGCCCCATACTTTTGCGCTCGTAGAGGTCAACTGAAAGGGCAATTCCGGTTGACCGCAGCGTACGTCCGACAAGGAACCGCTAGTTTCATGCCTATGAGAAATTCCCTCAGTTAACTATGAACCCCATAAATGGGAGAGAGAACAAAATAGCAACTGTCATGATTTCGAACCCCATTCTCTCCATTTTTTCTACTTTTTGAAGAATTTTGGGCCTCCCACCTAACCCTAACAGCCAACGAAGCTACGAAATAGTCCTTTTCCTCAAAATTACGCTAAAAATGGCCGCGAAATACTGTGTCGAGTGAGAAACAGAGCAAAGCGTCAAAGGACAAATTGCGAGTGGCCGGCGCCCTAGCCGCCATACGGACGAACAAAGATCGGGGTGGCCCGCACATGGAGCGCATAGAAATCGATGTTGGGTTGCCGATGGGTGGCCGTCGGCCTGCAAGACAAAGCCAGCTAGCTACACGTTTGCAGCTACACGCGAAGGCAATGTGTTCTAACCGAATTCGGTCGGCGCTGTGCAGCTCCACGGCTCTGTCTATAGAGTCGCTAAGCTCGCCACGAGGCTGTTAAACGACTTTATTGGCTGAAGTTTCGGCTGAATCGCCTTCTTCAGAGCCTGAAAGGGTTAAATCAATTAGGAGTCACCCCACCAAAGTTCTCAATCTCACAAAATTCAATGTCAGATTTGTGAGAGCCTGAACAATGGAGAGAATCCAAGTATCGTAGCATACCATAGTTCGCTGAAGGACCAGCGAGAACGCACAGCGTAGAGCAGGAGTAGGTGACAGCACCTATCCCAGGTCAGAATGCGAGATTGAGGTAGGGATTGAGCTCGACGAGCGCGATATACAGGCATTGCCTCTTCCGGTTGACCTTGGGATCCCTGGAATAGATTCGGAACACCTCAAGGGCTTTGAGCATCGACATTTGAACTTCATGCCCCAGAATCCTCATCATCATAACTCTAGGATCCTCCCCGTCATGACAAATGATCGTGTGGTAGCCTATGGCAGTGGATGTCCTAAGTATTAGGTTGGTGCATAAGTTCTCGGACATTTGATCCCTCCTGAATTGAAAGCGCATTTTCCCGCCAAATTTCTCACATGTATCAACGCGTAAACGATCGATCGATAGAGAAAGGAAAGTGCTACAAATCTGTTCCTAACATTTACTTCTGCGTTGTTAACGTCAGCTGTTATGGCTAAGCAATTCATCCCAACTGAGACGCATATTCGGCACGTCATGTTATTCCTGCATCAATCTGGCCTCAATGCCAACGAATCGTATCGTCGCCTGAAGGATGTTTACAGCGAGAGTGCTCCTGCTCGAAGTGCTGTGTACCAGTGGTTCTCGAAGTTTGCAGTTGGTGAATTCTCCGTTGAAGATAATGAACGAGAAGGGCGCCCGATGACACTGGATTTGGATGGCCTCCGAAGTAGAGTGGAAGCGGACCCATACCAAACCACTCGCGAACTATCAAGCACTCTTGGTGTCAGTCACTCAACAGTCCTTCGAGGATTGAAGTCGATTGGCGAGGTGCAAAAATTGGGTCGCTGGGTACCTCACGGCTCGACACAACATGACATGGGTCGCAGAGCCGATGTCGCTCTGTCTCTCCTTACCGTCAGACGTACCCACGGATGGCTGGACAACCTTGTCACCGGGTATGAGAAGTGGATACTCTACTCTAATTATCACCGGCGTGCACAGTGGGTTGACGCATCTGGACAGCCAGAGGACGTTCCGAAACCCGACCTTCACGTGAAAGAGGTGATGCTATGCATTTGGTGGAGTGTTCTTGGCGCAGAATACTGGGAGCTGCTGGACGAAGGGATGAAGTGACGGCAGAGGTTTACGTCAACCAACTGAGGAAGTTGAGGGCCCACCTTCAAACCACACGAGGAGAGCAAGTGAAGGTGTATTCTCAACACGACAACGCCAGACCGCATATTGCTAGAGCGGCGGCGGCTGAGTTGGCGGACTACGGATGGACCGTTCTTCCACATCCACCTTACTCACCAGATCTCGCTCCTTCTGATTATCATTTGTCTTCAAGCCTTCAACGCTATTTGGACGGCCAGCAATTTAGGAACCGAGAGGATGTCAAGGAGGCACTGCTCACATTTTTCGAATCACAACCGGCCACGTTTTGGAGAAAAGGCATCCATGACTTACCAGCACGTTGGCGAAAGACAATTGATGTAAAGAGGGGTTACTTTAAATGATTCGATATTGTTGTTCGTATGTTGTGATAATAAATATTTCATGCCCCAAATGTCCGAGAACTTATGCACCAACCTAATATTTTCCGCGAAGAAAGCCGTCGAGATGTTTGAAAAAGTGGTAGTAGGTAGACGATAGGTCGGCCGAATACGGTGGACGGTCGAGTGTTTCGTATCCTAAAGAATGGAGCTTCTGACTGGTGATCATCGATACGTGCAGCCTAGCGTTGTCGCGCAAAAGTATCGGTCCCCTTCTGTAGATCAGCGCTGGGTAGATTTGCTGGAGCTTCTTGTGCACCTCGTCCAGCTTGTGACAGTACCTTTCCGCCGTGATTGTTTCACCAGGTTTGAGAACGCTATAGTGGATTAATCCGGTGGCACACCACCAAACGGTCACCATCACCCTTTGGTGCATACTCGGCTTTGAACAGGGTTTAGGTGCTTCGTCAATATCCAATCATTGAGCACTTCGTCGTCGATGGTCGTATAGAATCCATTTTTCGTCACAAGTCACAATTCGCTCCAGAAACGGGTCGTTTTTGTTGCGTAGAAGGAGCGCTGACGATACTTGCAAACGAGAGCTCGAAGGGCGAATCTGCTCTCGAAGAATTCATGGCTTCTAGATTTCCGAAGCTCTATGCTACTGGAAAAAATAAGCTAGTATTTCGTTGGCAAAGAAGTGTAGATTGTAATGGTTCTTATTTCGCATAATAAAGTTATGACTGAGCCGAGATGCTTACATTTGAAGTTAGAGGTCGAAAAACGACAGAACTTAGGTAACGACCTAATAGATTCATGCGCACCACCCATTAAATTTATTTGGTTAATATTGCTCACTGCGTACACACTGTAAGCTCTTTACCCCTCTAAACATTGATTCCACTAAGGTCATTTCGATATCAAATTTCTGAGAAAGTAAAAGTATTATCTTTCCAATTCATACTCAGCCTAACTGCAATTTGATTGTGTGCGAACGAGTTGTTAGAGGGCAAATGAGAGCATTTCATAAAAGTTGCACAAAATGGAACGGCTTTGCAAAAACCAGCCGAGTTGTATGTGGTTTGTGTGAAATTAATTACAGGGTGAGCCAAAATAACGTGTACAAGATTTTCTCGTCATAATTGTAAAACAACCAACAATTCGGAAAAACGACGACTAAATTACAACGTGCAAACATTAGTGCACAGCATGTTCAAGTGGTTTCGTAGTGGCCTCCCTTGGAACGGATGCAGAGGGCCAAATGTTTCGCGAATTTTTCGACGATGGGCCGCAGGTCATCAGGGGCCGGATTCATCAACGACTAACCCGCGGGTATAGGGGATAGAGATACCCACGATGAAGCCTGCGTCTCTGACTCTTACCTTATCTCTACCTGACTCTTATCTCTACCCCTTATACCCAGCATACCCACGGGTTCAATTGTTGATGAATCCGACCCCAGGACCCTTCCCACTCCTGGCGCAAGGATTCTTTCAGGGACTCGAGACTGCGGTGGCGTTTGACGCCGACCCTAGCCTCTAAAACGCCCCACACACTGTAGTCCATCGGATTCAAATCCGGAGAAGGAATCCGGCGGCCATTTCCAAGGCGTGATGAAGTCGGGGAAATTGGCCTTCCACCACGCCTGCGCACTCTTCGCACTATGTGCGGGTCCAGAGTCCTGTTGGAACGTCCAACAGGCATCACCGAAGTGCTGGTGGGCCCAAGGAAGAAGTACAGACTCATCTCGAATGTCTCGCTGGTACACATCTTCGTCGATTTTCACTGCTTCATCCACGAAAACCAGGGGTCTTGCCGCTGGCGCAGACTCCGCCCCAAACCATGACAGATGGTAGGTTTTGGACGATAGCAGAGGTGCTTGGAGCCTCCGTAGACCACATCCTACCATCTTGGCGATTGTGTGCCTGCTCCACGGTGAACAGCTTCTCATCCGTGAACAGAATCTTAATTTCGCACCACTCTCGAGCAACATTCGTGGCAGGTCACACCTAAGCGTAAGGAAGTAGCCTTCCGAACTTAGGCGAGGCATTGCTTCTTTCAGTGACCGCCTTTGTTGCTTCTATACAATTTGAACATTGAGTTTTGTGAGATTGAGGAGAAGTTTCGTGGGGTGACTCCTGATTGATTCGACCCTTTCAGGCTCTGAAGAAGGTGATCCAGTCGAAATGTCATAATAATAATACCGTATAACAACCTCGTGACAGCTTAGCAACTCTATAAATAGATTCGACCATGCCGAGGTTCAAGGAGAGCCCGACATAGTTACAGCTCCATGATTATCTGAAATCGTGCGACTTCCACCAGAGCCTATGAAGCCTAAGGACTCATGTATACTTCCTGTCGCCGCGATGGAATCACGGCGATGAGTTTTGCAGAGCGACGCGAAAGAATTTGAACTTCTCAGTGCTCGTCGCATCGCCCATCGCTCTGCAAGGGAGCACGACGTCGATCCGTCCAGGACCAACGCTAAACACCGCGCGCGGCGCGAAAAAAGTATGTCATGCGTGCGGTCGGCGCGGGAAGCCATCGCGCATGCCACCGCCACTGTTGCGACGGCCGCGGCGAAGTTTCCTTTGACTATTCCACCGTGTGCGGCGAAACGACCACGAATGGAGCGCCGCGATGGCATCGCGGCGACGGAAGTATGCCCCCGGACTAAGGCCTATGTTATACTTCGGCGACGCTGTGTTGTGCGGACCAGGGGTGCACGTTTAACGGCTAACGATTTAACGAATTTAACGAATTAACGGCATTTTTCGTTAAATTTTGGCTTAACGACTTAACGGAAATTTTTAGAAATTCAACGGAATTTTTAACGGGCTTTTTTCTCAGTGAGTTTATCACATTTGCCCTTAGCCTTCACTAATGTTGCAGGTCTCCCTCCCTATTAGGATTGTTATTAAAAGAATTATTGAGATCAGCAAGAATATTTTAATGTTTTCATGAATATGTTTTGAATTTCAAAAAAAATTAAATGTATTTCGGGTACGCGAGTAGCGCAGTTAGGGGAGATGCCGGCTGTCGCGTGCACCCGATACCAGGTTCCTGGTTCGGATTTTCCGCCCAGGCCAACCAATCCTTCCATCCCTCCGGGGTGAATTGGTACCAGACTTGTCTGTTGTACATCGGCTGGCCATCGCAATCAATGTATGCCCAAATACGCATTCAACCAGCCTCCACATCCCGTAGAAGTAAAATGCGTGGCGGGGATAGTGATTGAGTAATGCTGTCCTTTATCCTTCTAACCCTTGATGCATTTTGGACCTAGAAGTTTCTTCGCTGAGCCCACAAGCACGCCAACGAATCCACAAAGATACTGGTCTAACCTCCTCGTAAAATATGCCTATCCTCACCTGGCGTTGCTTACCACAGAATAATTTTGCCCGCCACCTGGAACAGTCCTGACGGAAAGAATGTTTTCGCCGCTGGACATATTTTAAACGATTTAAGAAAAGGCTAATAACAAAAATTAGGAAAGCTACTTTTTCTGAACGTTAACACGTTGACGACGCAGCAAACCTTTTCGGCAGTGTAGGGTCGTGTGACATGATGTCGTGTCACGGTCTCGACGTTGCAAAAAATGGATTGGTCCCACACACCGGGCACTCGAAAATCGTGCGTTCGACAACGTGTTCACATTCCACTGATAGGCTTTTAATTGTATCTTTATTAAATCATTTCTGTAATTAATGGGGTGATGCCGGCATCGAGATTGTATATGCTCGTAGAACAGTCACTCGAAACGATTTCGCAAAAAAAAAATAAAAAAGTGGAACTCCGGGTTTTGCCTGATCGCACATTTTAAGGTGCCTTGTCGGTGAGCATCTTGCATGGTAATTCTATACCTCTCTTGTTCCACACCCTGTAAATAATTTGTTACTGAAAGCTTATTTATTTTTCTGTGCTTGATGATGATGAATTGTTTTTTGTATCGCAAAGTTACATTCCATCCCTTGAACTTCAGCTGTTGACCTCATGAAGTTGAAACGTATAAGGTTTTCCTTGATTTTTTCACTTAAAAGAACGGTTTGCAGCTAATTGTACTTTTTAACGAAATTTAACGATTTACCGGAAATTTAACGAAATTTTTCCGTTAAAAAAAATTCGTTAAATAATTTTAACGCACAGAATTTTGTGTGCACCCCTGGTGCGGACTGCTACGCAGTGCATAGCAGCCCGCGTAACACTGCCGCCGACGTCGCCGACAACAGCGTCGCCGAAGTATAACGTAGTCCCAAAGAATTCAGCCCCTTCTTCGAAGGCCCGTACGTAACGAGCAGGCCGTCTACAAATGCTTTTCAGAATTTGAGGAAGCCTTCAAAACTTTTGTACAGTCACGATAAGGGAGTGTGGTGCTAGAAAATTATGTCTGCTTAGTAGGGATTGCGCCACGCACATCAATCTCCAAGTAAAAGAGGCACAATGCATAATGTACAAGGATATGGACAGCAGTAGCATAGTTTTGCTCGAACGAATATATTCGAATAATTATTTGGATATATGTTGTTACAGGATGTTTTGCTGCGATCAAAACTCTTGCGCCAGGCGGGACTCGAACCCGCATCTTCTGCTTCCCAGGCAGCGATGTTCGCCTTACACCATCGGCGCTGTTAAAATATTATTTGGATACTTTATTCGAACAATTATTCGAATATCTGATATTTCTAGATTTTCGATTATTCTTTCGAATTCGAACATCGATGCTTTTCAAAAGCCGAATATTCGTTCGAATTCGAATATCGAAATATTTCAGCTTCGTTCAAAAATCGAATAATTTTATTCGAATATCGAATAAACTTCAAATCATTTAGTACAGAACCTGATTCGAACAAATTACGCGACTATTCGAACATTCGAATAATCAAAAAATAAGCTTATTCGATTTTCCATCATTCGAAAAGATTTATCAACGAATAAATCCGTTCGTTCATTCGCTCGAGATTTTTCGACATCGAATTCATTCGTACCTTCATTCGTTCAAAAGTATTCGAATTTATCAAGATCGAATTTAATTTTCGAGGTCAAATTTTCATTCAATCCTTCGATAAAATTTCTTAAAAGTACAACTATACGCTGTAGGATTCTGGACCGGGCTCAACCGCGGATTCGATTTTTGTTTATTTTTTCTAAAAAATGCTCTACCCCCGTTCTTAGTTGATTGGATACATCCCTCCTGCTTGCAGCACACTTCAGTCTTCTTTCTTAGTTTTATTTTAAGCGTTTTAAGTGGGTTTTGCGTCTCTTTGTAAATTGCTTATACAGGGTGTGGCTTCTACAGTGTCGAAGTGTCACGCGCAACTTCTTTTACTTTTTGTTTATTTTTATTTTTATTTATTTCCTTCGTTTAGTCCGTTTTAGTGAAGAGCGCACACACACAAATGCATTAAATGATGATGATAATGATAACTTCGTTCACAAGGGCCGGGTTCATCAACGACTAACCCGCGGGTATAGGTGTAGAGATACCCATGATGAGGCCTTCGTCTCCGTCTCTTATCTTATCTCTACCTCTACCGTTTATACTTCCGACGCCGAGCGATGCGACGGCATGTATATTGGCCATTATTGATCGATCACGTCGCCTGATCAATGCGGCCACAATACGTGGCGTCGCGCCGCTGGGCGTCGAAGTATAAACAGGCCTTATACCCAGTGTACCAGCGGGTTTAATTGTTGATGAATCCAGCCCCTGATCCTCTATATGAATCTGGCTTCTATAAGTCGTCTACTTCAGATAGAAAAAATATTTTCTAAAAAAATTACGATTTTGAACACGACCTCACCCCTTTCCTAATACTATCGAAGATCGCTGCGCAAAAACTTGATTTTTTACTGTTCAATAAGGAGGGCCCGAAATTTTATGGGGTACAATTTCATCATGTAGCATAGAAGCTTCAGAAAGAACAAAAATTATTTCTGGGAGAAATCACGTCTTCGCTTACGACTAATTTATCGATTCAAAGAGTGCTTCAAAAACCTTTGCACACCATAAAAAAACTACAAATTTAAATAACAATTAAATTAGAAGATAGAAATAAAGGACGACGTTAGTCGATCACTTTTCAGAGGTGCGCCATGCATTCTACTTCTACGGGATGTGGAGGCAATTTGAACGCGAAGTCGGCCCATACAATGCCTTACCGTGACTAGCTGATAAACCATTCAGTGTTTTATGCTTTCCACGCTCGTCTGGCACCAGTTCATTAACCTATAAAGAATGAAAAGCCGATGCCTCCTCCTACTGCGCTGCCACGCTCCCACGAATAATGTTACGCGACTTAGAAGTATGAAGCTACAACTATTCTCACCGTATGCAAATTATGCGTACGGTAAATCTCATTTGGTGTAGTTACACACAGATCGCGAGTTACGACGCCAATTGATAATGAGAGCTCCGGCTGTGCCAGCTGACGTCAGATTTATACGTTAGAGTGCTTCGTTCCATAGGGATTTATGCATGAATCTTTTGTATTCAAAAGATGGCGCTATGTGGCTCCAAGGGAGAGGGACATCTTGCATTAAGTGGTTGTGCACATTCTTCAGAATGAAAATAATATCCATCTTCATAAGAAGTGATTCATCTCGGTCCGAAGTGCGGAAAGAACACCGTTAAATAGAAATTTGAGGATCTGTCCCTAGGGGGGGGGGGGGCGTGGGCAAACAACTAAAAAATTCTCTAACAAACTAACTTGGGACTGACGGAGTGACTTTAAGGCCTAAGCTGAAAAAAAAAAATTCAAAAAAATTGCATTCGGTTTCGCTACGCTTTACAACCGCGTCGATTTCTTTGTTTATTGCTTGTTTGTTTGTTTTTGGCTTATATTTTGCTTTTTTTTTAAAGAGGCTCCGTGAGCCTCAAGTCAATTGGCCGCATAATTTTTAGTTATGCGCCCCCCCCCCCACTCGCGTCTAAATTGCCACAGGTAGCGAGGAGCTTTCCGGGGCGGAGTTGGACGGGTTGTCGTACAGTATCCAGGCGGTCGTCGCGGGACCACCTGCCCTGTTAGCTCGTCAGCCAATGTGATGCCCTTGGTTGTGAGGCCGTTTGCGTCCATTCGTTTTCTGCTCATTTTCCTCCGTTTCACGTAGTTTTTGTGTTTCTTTCTCCTAAACGTGTTCCTCGAGCTAGTCGTGCGCACCTTTCTCGCTTCTCCGCCGTGAAACGGAGGAAAATTAGTAGAAAAACTTGAGGCTGCTGGAACAATTATGAAACGGCATTAGAAAGAGGAAAATGTCGGGGAAACGAGAGAGGTGCGCACAACTAGCTCGACGAACACCTGCGAAAGAAGAAAAGACAACTATGTGAAATAAAGGAAAGTGAGCAAAAAACGAATGGACGACAACGGTCCCACAGCTGAGGGCCCACGTCGATTGACGAGCCAATGGGGCATGTGGTCCCGCGGCTACCGCCTGGATACTGTAGGACAACTCAGCCCGGGAAAACTCGTCGCTACCTGTAGCGAATCTCCCCCCGACTAGGATAGATCCATGTTCTAATTTCGGACAGCACAACATTGTGTGTGTGTTGCGTGTTTGTCTATCGCTATATTCTGTCACTTCGATAGTTTGTTGTCCTTTTTATGTGCTCTTTACTTACCCAAATTCTTGCAACTGTAGTCATCATTGCAGATGTCAAATTTCGTTCACTGTATGGTGTGTTTCGTGTTTCCATCCGAGGGCGTCAAGTTCTACCTCTCCAGTTGCGGCCATATCGCATGTGTCAAATGCGTTCAGAAAGGTTCGTGCCATTATTTTATGAGTTATAGGGTTTACAGACACTTTCCCTGTGAGAATTTTGTAAATATGGATTTAGAGGTACTTAATATTCGAGAGGAAGAGAACTTTTATATCGGTGAGCATTTCTGGAATATTCAAACATCTGCCACTATCGAGTTCCACTACATTGCACTAATCTGCAACTCGGCCTAGATGCGCAGGTTCGCGGGATACTGTAGCGTGTGGCTGGTGCAGTTGCGTCCTCTCCTATCCTGGATCCTTGTTTAGCAGAAGGTTGAAGCCATCTGTATGGTGTGCCACAGATTTCGAAAATGAAGTTTTATTGATGACGTCAGCTTTGTGAAGACGTTGCGTGCGGTTCACTTCCAAGCTAAACACCACCTAGCAACTCGAATTCTGTAGACAAGTGATGTGTGATGCTTCGTTTCGACAGTGTTTGATAAACATACAACCGGAAAAAACCCGCCTGAGTTATTGACCGTATTTTCGGAGTGAAATTCAGGGAAATTGTTACGGGACCGAGTTGCCTATCCCTCTGCTAATCAGTCGCTGCAGCTAGTAATATTTGCTTGCATGCTTCTCCGGCGCAAATAGGGTGGAGGGGGGGGGGGGCTTCTGGTGGGCAGAAAATCCCATAGAGCGTCGTTAATGTCCTTCATTCCTGGCTCCAACGTATAAAACCTGTAGTAAGGGCGTTCCGTGGTTAATAAAAACCATGTTTGAATCGCGCGGCTGTGGGCGTTGCATTCCGGACAGCTCGGCCGGGTTTTTTTCCGGTTGTAAGTGTATTGGCGAGTCGTTTCGACACATCTAGGTTAACTTACTAACTATCCTGACAGTGTTGAAGCGTGAGGGACGCGGAGAGGACGCAACTGCACCAGCCACACGCTACAGTATCCCGCAAACCTGCACATCAAGGCCGAGTTGCAGATTGGTGCAGTGTAGTGGAATTCGCCACTATCACCTTTTCGAGGAAGTCTATGGTCTCCAGGATTGGAGCTATTACCACGAATTCGCCTATTTGGGCACTATCGCTTCTCAGCTCGATGACCGTGTTGTGGTTTGTGCCGGTCACCAGAGAATCGCCGAATGATGATTTCTGAAAGACTTGCGCAAGGTCGATTAATTCGCCGACCAAGCGTACATCATTGTAGGGGAATTGAGACCACATCCGCTATGACTCACTCTTTTGCCAGTAAGAAAACGAAAACATAAATGAACGATATTCGTTTCTTGTTTGGAAGCCCACCGGCCAACATATTCACGTGATTTCCAACTCGAGCGGTGAACACTAGACAGAAACCAGTACAATCAATCTACAGGGTGTCTCAAAAAGTGTATACACTGTTTGAAATGTGACTTTGTTCACAGTAAAGGTACTGAAGATGTTAACGCTTGTATGAAAGCTTAAGTAAATATAAATTTTATGACATATCAGCGGTATGGATTGCGCCTTGTCTTTTTCTTGCATTTTACACTCGATTTATTGTGTTTCGATTGAATACTTGTTATAATTTCTCCAAAAAATGGTGGTATCGATTGATTTGTGCTTCTTTTAAGGTCTAGAACTTAAAAACACTACGGCTTGCGAAAAATGTAGA